>CM041778.1:108668787-108848787 GCA_023374045.1 Limonium bicolor
GAAAATCCTAACCAGAAATCCATACGTCCGAACATGTGTCCGGACTTCCCAAGTTCGGACACAGTTCGAGGATAATCCCTAAAATAACAGGTGCGTCCGAACTTCCAAATTCGGACGGTATTCGGACCTACCTAAATCCAGAAACTGTAAGCGTAACAGGGCATGTCCGAGCTTCCAAGTTCGGACGGAAGTTCGGACGTGCCATTATACTCAATTTCTAAGCCTTAAACACTTAACCAATTTCCTCCAAAGCCTCCAACACTTATAGTATCTACTCCCTAGGTTCCCAAGTGATGTTTCATGCCTATACTAACCATTATATCAAGATATTCCTTCCACACAACATCATTACTCAAACATCATTTCTTACAAACTAAAACTCCTTAAGTCATTCTTGAAATCCCTTTTTCCTAAGCTTACACTTCCTCCTTATTTTACCAAAGTTAGCCTAAGCCTTCATCTAAGTCCAAAATGACTTTGGTACATACTAAAACCTCAAGATCATGCCTAAGTCCTTATTACACTCTAGAACACTTCCTAGTTCATCAAAATTCCTTTACAACATCTTGAACTCCTTATGCATTTTCTAAATTTCGACATAGTTTCTCCTAGCATTTGTTACACCTTAGCACATTATTTTCATCATTAATCATCCTAGAACACTAAGAACACCAAGAACACTTTCTTACACAACTTCACCAAATTCACACTACATCACAATGTAGTGCATAACTTAAATTGCATGGCACTTAGGCCCTTAAAATGCATGGCTCTTAGGCCCTTAAAGTGCTTAAATCATAAACACTGAATTTCCACAATATATATGCCTTTAACCTGCGATTACATACAACAAGACATATGTTATTTTACTAGTCTCCTTGAGAACATTTACTAGGTCATTTACCATGTGCTCTTTAGGTAGTTTTAATAAGCAATTATAGCTCATTTCTCCTAAGGCATTAAACAACATTAAGTTAGTAGATTTACCTCTTTTTCCACCACACTTCCTTCTTGTTTCCTTACAAAACCGTATGGTATTTTGATTCCTTGTCAAGTTCTAAACAATATACAAACATTAAAATGAGTATTCAAGCTATAAGCTTCATCTCATTGTAAACCCTAATTTGACATTGTTTCAAAAACATTAATGTAGTTGTTTTACCTTGATCTTTGAAGAGAGTTTGAATATATAACAAGAGAGGACTCCACCTAGTCCATGAAGAGTTGAAATGAAGCTAGAACAAAGTCACACAAAGAGCTATATCAATGTGTATTTTCGGTTAAGGTAAGAACATGGAGGAAACATGATTTTTCTTTGAGATTCCTTACCTAGAAGCAAAGGAGAGTAATAATATGTCAAAATACAAGCTCAAGCTCCTTCAATGGTGGAACACCTTGGCACCGAAATGGAGCCCTTGGAGTTTTGAGAAGATAGGAATGAAGAGCTTGATGAGAGGAAGGGATTGGTGGTCTTTGTTTTTGATTTGGACAAGTGAGCTAGATTTAGCAAGTGGTCAAAGTTGGAACTTCCATGGTGGTAGTAGTATTACCGAGAGAGAACAAAGAAGAAGGAAGAAGATGGTGTTTGGATCGTGGGAAATGAAGGAAAGAAATGAGAATGAAGATAGGATTTGCTTTAAGGAGATATTTATGCTTATAAAGTAAAAAGGTAAGTTAATTAGTTTTCTTTACTTACTTATTATTATCTACTAAGGAGTGGTGAGTCACACACTTAGAAAACCGGCCCCCTTTATTAGTGTGAGGGTACTTTAGTCTTTGTTTGTCAATTTAATTACTTAATACAACATATGTTACAAACTAGTTTATAAAAAGTACTATTCACCTAAACAAGGCACTTAGAAGTGAAATTTTTGATTTCCCACTAATATAGCCACCCAAATGTGATACTATATAGTACACATATATATTTAAGAGTAATGATGGACATTTAGCCATTCAAAACTCATTTACAAGACAATTTTCCAAAAACGTGCTTTAAGACTTCTTAAAGCACATTTTGTGTTTTAACTTGTTTTCGAGCTTGGTTTTCTTTGGTAATTGGTTTAATATGTTCACTAGTATATAAATGAGGTCTTGGTAAGCTCATTAGGTCTTACTCAAGTTTATCCCAAGCTTAGAGCACATTTTAGCTCTTATTGACTTTAAAGCACATTTGTGTTTCCTTTTGTTTAAATTTGTTTACTAAGGTTTCTAAGACTCTTTTTAGTCTTATTACACCCTATTTAGGTGTTTAAACAACATAACTAGGTTTGGGGTATTTCAATCTACCCCCCTTCTTTCTCTATATCATAGATTCAAAAAGAAAAAAAAATCTCTCTTCTCACACACACACAAAAGGAAAAGATGAAAAAAGGGATCAATTAGTTTTCTTTTTCTATCTTGGGCGGCCACAATATGAAGTAACGGTAGCATGTAGCAGCAGCTAGAGTTGTTTCTTTCATTGATGATGTCAATAAATCGGTGCCAAAATGTGTAAACGAAGATAGTGGCTAATTATATGTTTGGTGGGTGCAAATGATAATGTTCTTTTTGAGGTAAGTTACTACGTTCACTAAGTTTTATTATATTTATAATAATGAATTTTCACGTGGATGTGAATTTTGTGTGTGATCATTGTTTGAGATTGAAGTGTTAAGTGTTAGTGATAATTTCATTTTCTTATGTGAGTGATTATTTTGTAATGGATATCAGTGGTTATTTAAATATATTTTCTAAAAGTGATTGATGGAAAATTGTTATGAGTTTATTTATGAGATCAACTGATATTGTTGTGAAATCGTTAACGAAATGATTTTGTGGAAATTGAATTATTTATTCAATAAGGATAATATCATAATTTATTTATGGTGAAATATATGGATTTTGATGAGATTATATGGTAAAGAATAATAACGAATAAAATAATTTTTAAGAGGAGAAACCATGGTGCATGTGGGCCGCATTAGGACACATGAGATGATAAATGCGGGCCGCATTAGGACGCATAAGTTTGAGATACTGTGGGCTGCACTAGGACACAGTTAGCCCTAAATCTACTCCTTAGTCCTTTGAACTATTGGGGGGTGTGCACACTTAAGGATTAGTGGCTTGGTTGGATTCCCGGCTGCGTGTTGGGGTCCGGGTTACAGCTGCGTGTTGTACCCAAAGAAAGTAAAGTTATTTTGTCCTGGCTGCGCGTTGGGACAAGGAAGATAATTAAAATAATCTGACTAATATATTTTTGGGTTACTAAAGAAATCCAATGTGAAGTATTTTACAGTTATGATAATTTTGTTGTTGTATGTTAATATTGTTGAAATGTGTTGTATGTTGTGCGGTTATATTGTTAAAAATGATTTCTAAAGAGAAAATGATTTTTACGTGGTGAAGTGGTAGCTTACTCAGTTTTTCTGACTTTATCGTGGCCCTTTCTATGTTTGTTTGGATTTCTGCCACAGGTACTGATGAAGTCCTTGGGGTTTGGGGAAGGCGACTCCACATAGTCTGATTATTTATAGTTGGATTTTATTTTTGGCTTGGTAATTCTACATTTGTAAGAAATTATTTTAATAGGCGTTGTATTTACTTTATTAATAATAATAGGTCGTTAGTGAGTTAATTATTTAGGCCTTAGCACTCGTTTAATTGCCAGTGTGGCAATAATGCCCCGGGTTTAGGTTTCGATTCCGCTGTTTACTAATATTAAACTTGGACTGCAAAAAAAAAATTGACCAATTAAAAGGTTAGAAAATCCGGGGTGTTACAGGAGTGTTGGGAATTTGAGTAGTCCGGTAAAAATGGACATTTGAGTATTTGAGGAGCTAAGTGTATAGCTCCGCTTGTATTTGTAAGCCCGGTGGCGAGTCTTGTGTATGACTCTGCTCGGAGGCTATGAGTAATGAGTAAGTACGAGTACAGTAATGCGTATTGAGTAATGAATAAGTACGAGTACAATAATGAGTATTGAGTAATGAGTATGTACGAGTAAAGTCATGAGTATGGAGTAATGAGTATGTACGAGTAAAGTAAGGAGTATTGAGTAATGCGTATGTACGAGTAAAGTAATGAGTATTGAGTAAGGAGTAAGTACGAGTAGAGTAATGAGTATCGAGCAAAGCACGAGTAAAGTAATGAGTAAGGTAATGAGTAAAGAAATGAGTGAAGTATGAGTAAAGCAACAAGTAAGTAAGAACATTATTGGTGTAAGCCTTATGAACCCGAGTGAGGAGAAAGAGAGCATCCGATTAGACCGGATGAATGAGCAACTAATATGAACGGTTGACTGATGAACTGTCTTCCCTCGTAGGTATTGAATCTTGTGTATGTATGTAAGTATTGTTGCTTGTGTATGATGTTGTAGTAGTAGTATGTATGTATGCATGAAAATGAACTCCATGTATTCGACCAAAGTAGTCGGCGTACCCCGGTTAGCACGCGGGGTATGCGAATTTCATATGCAGCAATTTGCTGAGCCCCTAGGGGCACCGTTTTTATTTTCCAAGTACTTGAAGTTGAATACCGTTCGAGTGTAGGACGGGGATGGCTGTATAAGCTTGGGTAGTTGATTAAGAACTCGTATTGAATTATATTTGTAAATGTTGAATGGTGAGACCGAATTGTGATCGGCAAACTTAAGGAATTTAGATACTCGGTATAGTATTGTATGGGTATTGTAATTGTATAAGAATGCCTTGAAGTTGTAATTGTACTAAGATTTGACTAAGGAATTGGAATGTATTGTTGGTATCGTATACTCGGTATGTTCAAGTTCATCAGACCGATAGTATGTTGTATTCGTAACTGGCCTTGTTAGTCATGTGGGTGACTAACGGCATTGTACACCCACCGTTGTGTATGTAATATCCGCTGCGAAGGTAAGTAATTGTGAAGTAATGACGGGATTAGCGGTAGGGGTGTTACAAAAAGTGGTATCAGAGCGAAGTATCGCTCTGATGGTTGAAGTACCGAGTTTAGGAAAATACCGAGTTAGGAATTAGAGACTTAGGGCTAAGGGTTGAGTGTTAGCGTGTGAGGTACGCTAGATAGGAACTTCTGTGTGTATCGGAAGCCTACAGCAACCATACCCGCCCTCCGCAACCCACGGTATTAAGTTGGGAGAAGAATGCCAGAGAGATGGAAAGACCTCTCACACTCGGGTAAAACCCGATCTGGTAGTTACAAATAAATCTTGTAAGGAGAAGAACCAGTTATACGATAGATTCCAGGAACTGGGAATCCCGGAGACGGTTCCTGTTGGAACAACAACAACCGCATTTAATGACCGCATATTGTAGATCCTAAACACAAGATAATGAAAGTTACGGTACCATGGGGCGACGTGCTTCGCAGTCGTGAGAACCATGAGTAGCCAGCAAGAAGAGGAGCACAACCGCGCAATGTAGTGAGGAAGATAGAGTAACAAACCCGAGACCAGAGAGTCTACGGGTTGCAATACTTGATAATACCAACAACGGTATACGACCGACTAAGGAATTAGTCGAGATTGGATTAACACCAAACCTACACGCCAAGAGGCTGTAATAACTGAACGACATAGTTTAGATAACTATGAAAGTATTCATAGAACATACACCTAGAGGACTACAACGTGGTTCCTAAGGATAAGTAAGTCTCAATAACCACAGTGAAGGTGTGAGACACCCAGATTGACGACAACCATGTCGAGGATACTGAGAAACGACTCAGGAGATTGATCACCAAGGTCAAAAGATCAAAGGAAGATCTAAATAAGACCACCAAAATTTGGATGGAAACGATACCGTTACCGGTATACGTTAACCGAAAAACAACCTACCCGCGCACTTGCCCAAGGCAAGTGCAGCAGAGGCAAGACACTCAGAAGACTTTTAACAAGCCACAAGTACTTACTAAAGTACCGCTATGACGAATGGAGCAAATATAGGATCACCAATCCTAAGAACTTGAAGAAGGAATCCTTGGAAAGGTCTAACGGCCCGACCACCATATTAAGAATATACCAATCAGCGAGAAGCTGAACTTGGTCAAGACCTTAGACATGGCAACACCATGAAAACTTTCTTTCAAACCCAAGATCTTTCTTTCAGACACAACCTTTCTTTTAAACCCAAATATTTCTTTAAACCACAGATTTTAAACCAAACCAGAGAATCAAGGTCAATTATCATAGAATGATACAAGAGGAGTTGACAATAGAATACTTCACCTAGACGTATGACGAGCACTAGGAATGTACCAAATACGAGATGTGACATGACCGCACTCCGAAGGAGCTTGTGGGTCTGATAGACCCTTTTACAAGTTAGTCAGGTAAGTGGCGACGTGCCAATAAGGTACCCCACGTATGTATACAAGTGGTGTACGAAACACGGGAAGTAGTCAACTCCGTTCTACGAACCATAAGTAAATTCACACCTCGAACGATCGAAGAACCCAGATAAGCTTACAAAGCTAAAGGAACTAAGAACTCACTCCAGAAGAATGATTAAGAGTTAAGAAGTGCGAGGAGCACTAACAATTGAGTGAAGACATTGGATATGTCTCGAGAAATCTTGAAGCAGATATGGGATAGCCGGGATGAATACCCAGTCTAAACCCGGTGAGGCAAATGCCTAACATGAACACACCAAAGTTCAATGGACAAGATGAAATATACAGAGTGGTCATCTAAGGTACCGGAGGATACCATTCACCACCGAAGAGAATATCAAACCAGTTATAAACATAAGGAAAAACATTAATGGTCTGCCCTAAAAATGGGAGAGGTAATAACCCTCAACGGGATAACTCGGATCCAGAACCGCAAGGTAGGATAACAAACTGGACATACTCATAAATGTCAGCCAGATGTAATGGCATAATCAACAACACCCAGGAGCAATCCATAAAGGGTACCAAGTCAACATAGTTGAACAAAATGCTGTGATAAGAACACCAGAGTTGGAACGAACACTCAGTTAGAACACCAAAGGGATCCCACTTGACAGGGGATACCCTAAATTAATAAATGGTACCGATCAATACCAAGATACTAAAAGGGTCTCCAATAAACAGAAGCGTGATGCAACAATATTATCATCGAGCCCAGTAATACCTCCAAGCCATTTGATGGTATGCGGAGAAGCAATGCTTGTGAACAGCCTAAGATGAGCGGAGCTCTAGGCAACGTGGCTAATACGCCATGAACCTACCACAATACGTAGATCCAACGGTTGCAAAACCCATTGTGAACCATATTGAGGGTTGCCAAGAACGGCACCAGTGAAGATGGTTATTAACTAACGAGCAAGGATATCCCTCATTAATGTGAGACCGCGAGTGCGGTGAACACATAGAGTCCAAAGAAGAGGATGCCATCAGTGAACGTCTGAAAATATCTCTTTCAGAACTACTAATGTAATGAAGCTTGAGTAGACAATTGTTGCAAAGCAATGTAAAATAAGCTTTGAAAGCAATTATTGGAAACCGGGGAGTAATCGGTTAAGAAGAAATATCGTATGTGAAAAACCATTAACGCTCAAGGAGCACTGGAACACAAGTATAGTATTTTCAGTAAACAGCCAAATGAATGGCGAACCATTATATAAATGGTGGAAACACATGGGCAGATGCCATGGAAACCAAGGTACGAAAATGGTGCGCAGTAAGCGACCAATGTACCTCAGTAATCACACAATGCTAATACGAGATGGCAGACAGACCGGGCAACAAGCCAGGAATCTGCACCAAGTGATGAAGTACCTCACAAAGGAAGTAATGTTCATTCCTATTGCAATCACATAAGAGATTTACTGCCATGGGTTTACACCTCTGCACTCTGTAGGACTGAGTGTTTTGGTATTACACTTGTACAGTTAATGATCTAGTGGGATAGCTAGGAATATGGGAAAATGTAAATCATGGTAAATCCTTCCTTTCATCAAAGAACATGGCACAAGCCAGTTTAGCGGAAGCTTTGAAATAAACTGTGCGGCCTAAGGCTAAAGAAGCGCGAGGTGAATTCCACCGGAATAAAAGTGGTCGGAAACCCATGAATATCTAGAAGATCGATGCATAGAAATGCAAGGTCATGCAAATAAAGAACACTTGTACAGAATCAGATGAAGTGGGCATGATTCAGAAGCCACTGACAACTGAGGAAGCACTACAACTAAGTAGTGGCCCAACCTCAACCGACAATAAGTCGGAGGAACCTAGTGAATAATCACGAAAGTACACAATAGTATGTACATAGATTCCAGAGAGCTGGCTAGAAACCTGTAACTCATTGAGTTCGCGTACGATAAAGGAATACCACGCTTGATTGATAGGCCTTATTCCCAAGATACAAAGGGATGAAAAGTGTGATGTATAACACATTAAGAATAACAAGAAGGGCGAACAAACCCCAAGTTATCAGGGTCACGCAGTAGAAGCTAGTGGGCCCAAAATTCTAAGGTTTAATATACCTAGCGAATGAATGGCTAATTATCAATGCCTTGAAGCCTCTAAGGCTAGAACCGAATCTGGTAATGAGTTAAACAACTACGATGAAAATTCTTGATGCAGGGACTAACCGGTAATACGGTTAAGACCCATTGACCAAGGAACATTGTAAAATAGACCGCATGGAAGTTAGAACACTCCATGACGGTTGGACGCCTTTGACCAATGTCCAGTGTTGACACATGGTAGATTACGTGGGCGTAATCCCTTTTAAGGGGGTAGAGCAAAAACCACGAAGTGTATGTTCTACGTGATAGGTGCGTAAACTACAATGCGCATAGCGTAAAAGAAATTGTGTTGATGATTGGTACTTATGTGACAGAAACATTTGTATCCACTCATTGTGTAAATTTTGGTAATAGCATGAGAAATGAGTACATTTGGGAGATTCGATGAGTATAAATCGGTATGAAACCAATATTGAACCTAGTGGGAGTTGAGTCCCCTAGGTGACTTGGTCTGATTTGAATTGAATTGTAAAAGATTAAGAAGATAGAAAATGAAATATTGATTGACTACTTGATTGTGTGAATTGAGGTGGGAGATGGAACTTGATTTGCTAGCGATCAAGGGAAACCGAACACAAATTGGGGTGGATGGATAGTTCAACACCGATGCTGATCACATCGGGGTTGAAGGACTCTTGAAGCTCCCCATAAGTGGTCACGAGTAATAATGCTAGGAATAGGTATAATTATCATAAGTTGGATTCTGGAGTTATATGAAGTTTTCAAAATGAATTTCCAAACTGATTTGGTACAAATGATTTTCTTCAAACTCAAGAATGAGGATCGGTTTTGAAAACACTCCCACGGGTGCTAGTTGGACCTTCCCCAGGGCTAGGCATCGGTATCGGGTCGAACCCGGGAAGTAAGGCTAGTTGTGAGCCGGTGGAAGTGATGATTAGTTTTGAAACCGCTATCACCCGCCGTGGTTGCGGCCTTTAGTCTTGAGGACAGGTAGAACGGTGGGCGTGTGTTATGTATTTTTCCAAGGGCACTGGGACAGTGTAGTCCTGCAGTAAGTATGAGTAATAGTGCCTGAGGATCTCTAAATGTGCAAATGAATTTGATCAGAACCAAAGGATTGTGGCCAGAAAGCGTAAGTGCCATTAGTCATGACGGCCGTGAACCAGAAAGCGTAAGTGTTCAAACGTGACCGGTACCTGAGGGATCACTCGATATGGGAGAAGATTGTACCTAATTGTCTACGGATGGACCCCCATTGAGAGAAGGAAAAAAAAGAATATTTTTTATTGCTATGCATGCAGTGACATGATTTTTGGATGTGTGTTATACATCGAACCAGACCTTGGTGTATGTGAGGTTATATAGAAGTTATAACCCTAGCATAGAGTACCTACGTGAGTAATGATATTAGATTCACCAACTTTGAGGGCAAAGTTCTTTAAGGGGGGTAGATTGAAATACCCTAACTTAAATAAGGCGATTAAATAATTCTAATATGGTATTTATAGGTCTAATAGTGCCTAAAGAGTATAGGTGAAGAAAGTAAAACTAAAAGAAAAGAGAACGCTTAAAAGCGAAAAACACAAAAAGGGGCGTTAAGAGACCATAGGAGGAATACGGCCTCGAGAAGGGTCTATGATGGATGTACAAGGCTTAATAATGCCTAAGTAATATACGGGAACAATTCCCGAAGAAAACAGATCCAAATAACATATTAAAACGCTAACGGAGCCATAAAGCACATTTTTTGAGAAAACCCAAAAACGTGAATTTAAGTGGTCAAACAGACCCTTAAAAATTATAGTCAATTAAATAACTATAATTAAACATTAATGGAAGCTTAAGAACCATTAAAATTAATTAAACGAGAAAATTCCGGAAAACGCGCTCCGATAAGCGAATAGTGTAAAAACGGGGACTTATGGGGTGTTAAGTGTAAATAGACCAAAATACTCCTCCCCCTTGGTAATTAAAAATCTGGAATTCATGTGTGTTTGGGTATACCCACGTTGCCAGCATATTCTAACCCCCTCACTCACTAAAAACAAAAGCAAATAAAGTAAACAAGTACAAAAGCTACTTTATTTTCTCTCTCTCCCATTTCCTCTTGTCTCACACGTACTCTCCCCCACCAGACCCCCTCTCCTTCCTCTTTGTTCTGCTGGAGACGATTTTAGAGCTCCTCAAGAGCATCCATGGCAGCAACTCTTCATCCTCTTGCCCAAGCTCCATTTAAGCTCCAAATCAAAAATAAAATACATATTCTTCTTCCTCTCACCAAGCTCTATCTTTCTCTCTTTTCAAAACCTCAAAATGATGACCTTCATCTCCATGGGTTTTGGCCATTTGATGAGAAAACCACATTTTCTTGAAGCTTGGAGTCTCCTCTTTCTTCTAAGGTAAAAAGTTCCAAGAAAAATTCATTTTTCTTCATCCATCTTTCTTGGCCGATTTTTACCCCTTTGTAATGCCTTGTTCTTTCTTCATTTGAGATATTCTCCAAGCCTCCAATGGTGTATTAGAGCCTCTCCTTTAATTCATGGCAAGAGACCAACTCTAGGGTTTCAAGGTAATGACCTATTTTAGTGTCTTAAGCATTTTAATTAATGAGTTTAGTGTTCCTACTTAAACTTATTTCCTTTACTTTAATGTTGGGCTGAAGCATTGGCAAATACATTACCACTTGAACGAAAATGGATGGGAGAAGAGAAAAGGAGAATTTAAAAGAGGATTTGAATATTCAAGGTAAGAAAATGACCTTAACTACTATCTTGGTGTTTTAGAATTTTTGGGAATGGGGGAAACCAAAAGAATAAACCAAAAACTGTATGGAAATGTATCTTGAGTAGTTAGATGAGGAATTTATGCATTGTTGCTTTGAATTGAGGGCCTAGGAGCCAAGTAGTGTATGAATTATGTATTAGGATGTATTGGGAGAATTTGATGTGAATTGAATGAGTATTGTGTGCTGTTAGAACCCACTAAGGGTTTGGTTAGTATTGAGTGAAATTTGGTGATGAGATGAGTTTTGGACAATGCTAGAAAAGCAACGGAGTTATGGCAAAATTTCGGTAGAAACCGAAGGAGTTTTAAGTGTATATTGAGTAGAGAATGACCTAGGCTTAACTAGGTGTATGTAGAATTGATTTGGTTGGAGTAATCAACCTTGGATGATAGTTGAAGGCTTGGAAATGAAAGAGTAAAAATCTGTAGCAAAGAAGGTGTTTAAGTGTTTTGAATCTCTAGGAAAAAGGCTTATGGTGCATGACCTTGGAAATGAATAAAGAACTTGGGTATAGTTATTGCAAATGGTTATAAAGGATTTAGAATGGTCAAAATGGGTGAGAACAAGAGGTAGGCTGTCAAGAGAAGTTTATAAATGCACTAGAGTGCATAAGTGCAAAGATGAGTATTGAAGTTTGTAGAAATTGAGCAAGGATTTGAGTAAAGAATTTGAGTAATGATTTGAGGAGGTTTAGAGCATGACTAAGAGTGTTTTAAGGTACTTAAACATGTAGAAAACTTGTGGAAATGATTAGGAAAGGATTGGGTAAGAATTGGAGTTCAAAGTGAGTAGTTAAAATGGGTACTGGGTTCGACCTACCTTAGGACCGACCTTGGTAAGGTAGGTCGGGCTGAAATCTTCAAATCCGGAGTCTTCTGACTTCGACCTACCTTGCGACCGACCTTGGCAAGGTAGGTCGGGTCAAATAAAAAAAATCTCCGAACCCGCAACTTACTGACTTCGACCTACCTTGCGACCGACCTTGGCAAGGTAGGTCAGGCCAAAAAGAAATATGGGCTTAAGCAGTAGACCATGGGGAGAATAATGATGGTAAGAAAAAAATAAAATAAAATAATATGCACATAAGAACCTACGATTAACGGGGTTAAATTACGGGAGTATTAATTGTTACATACCGTAGTACTTGTTATTCATAGAAACACTTGAAATGTAATCAGTGAATCAAGTGTGAACCGAGGAACATAGAGTGACGTGGTAAAGTAACTCATGGTGAAAGGTATGATTTTCTCATGCCCCGTATGCTAACCGTGCTACGTTGATTTGTGTGCTTGTGTGCCGGCTTAATCAAGATAAAAGCATGAAACATGTTATATTGCTTGTTTGTATGTCTTGATGCCTGCTGGGTATACTAACCATCCTTGTATATTGTATTGTCTAACCTAGCATTATAGACTGACTCATAATTGAGTAGTGTTGGTTAATGACTCGTACAAAGAGTCGTTCTTGAAATAACGAAAACGTGGATGCACACAAAAACTATCGAACCAAGAAACGGTAATACAAACCCATGAACCCACTAGAACGTGAGAGAGTGTACGGGTCTGCTTATGTGGCAGTCCAGTCAATATGCTGACTGGACTTCTTATGTGGCACATGAGTGAGAAGAAAATTTAGATTAACTTTAAATGGTTATAACTTTTAATATATAAGTCCAAAATGATAAAAAATTATATCATTGTTCACCTAAATTTGAGCTCTTCAAAACAAGACCAGTCATTAATATGTTTTGACAACTTTGAAAAAAAATATTTTTACATGTTATAATGATACACTAAAAATGATAATATGATTCATTAATTTTGATATAATGATTCTCTAAAATTGATATTATGATTCATTAAAATTGATATTATGATTTACTAACTAATAAGTGGTGAATTAGATAACACACTTTGGACCGATAAAAAATTATTATTATTTTGTGGTGTATTATTATTGTATGGTGTATTTTAAACCTTATATGGTGAATCATGTATTTTCCGTACATACCAAATTTGTATTGTGTTGTATTATTATTTATTTTATTTATTTTATATGTTTACGTTGATACACTAAAATGATATGATTCATTAACTTTGATATTATGATTCATTAAAATTGATATTATGATTCATTAACTAATAAGTGGTGAGTTGGATAACAAACTTTGGAACCGATAAAACATCATTATTGTTTTATAGTGTATTATTATTATTATTGTATGGTGCAATTTAAATCTTCTATGGTGAATCGTGTATTTTTCATACATACCAAATATTGTTTTGTATTGCATTATTGTTTAAATTTTTTATTTTTATATGTTTGTGATGATACACTAAAATGAAGATATGATTCATTAATTTTGATATTATGATTCATTAAAACTGATATTATGGTTCATTAAAACAGATATTATGGTTCATTAACTAACAAGTAGTGAATTAGAGAACAAACTTTGAAACTAATAATGGATCATTATTGTAATGCATTATTATTATTATTATTATATTATTATTATTATTTTATTATATTATTATTATTTTATTATTATTATTATTATTATTATTATTTATGGTGTATTATTATTATTTATATGATGTATTTTAAGTCTTATATAGTGAATCATACTCCCTCCTTCAACAATATCTGTCATTCTAGAAACTTGCACACTTATTAAGGAAAGTAGAAAAATGATGCATGTACCCCTACTTTTTACTTTTCCACTTAGATAATAATTACTTTTGTGATGAATAGTAGGGTTAAAGGTGGAAAAAGATGTGTCAAAAAGCTAGAATGACAGATATTTTTATACAAGAATCAATACCTAAAACCACAGATATTAATTAACGGAGTAGTATTTTTTTTAACATACCGATTTCAAAACAAATAATGAATCATTATTGTTTAGTAGTGTATTATTATTGTTGTATGATATATGTATTCTAAATTGTATATGGTGAATCAAGTATGGTTGATATGTATAGATATATACATATAAAAAATATAAAATTTTAAAGGTGTCAAAACATATCCATGTCTGGTACTGTTTTGAAGAGCTTGAATTTAGATGAACAATCATATATTTTTTTTTCATTTTGGAATTATATTTCAAAAGTTACAACCAATTGAAGTTAATATAATAAAAAGGTAGCCCAGTCAACAAAACAATCCAGTCAGCAGCTGACTGGACTGCCAAGTGGACAGGGTGCACCCATTTGCACGCGGGCAAGCCGCAGCATCTACCGTTGTCATCCATAATTATAAATACTACCATTACTAATAATATAAGACATAATCTTAACTAATTTTTTTATTTAGGATTAAAATTTTATATTGAATTTTAAAATGAATATATTCATAAATATTATAAATTTTAGGTATATTTAGTACTGTATTTTTATATCACCAAAATACAAGTGCTAGTTGACAAAAAAATACAACTATTAAGTACTAATTTACTTAAAATACATATTTTTTAAAAATATGAAAACATAATCAATATGGATCTCATTTTGTAGAGAATGAGATTTTAAGAACTTTGATATATTTAGTCATTATTAGGTTTTAAAATTTGAAAATTCGTAGGTTCAATTATTTAGATTTGGAATATTATAATTATAAAAGGAAAATTAGTGGGTTCTATTTTATAGGTTCTTAAGGGTTCTTGCACAAGAACCCAAAACTAAGGTTAATCTTTCTCTCTCATCCATCTATATATCCACTCTTTTTTTTTTTGCTTAATTAATTCTAAGAACCCTCAAAATCTATTGATAATTGTGCCCTAAAAGAACTAGTTAGTTGTATGATGTCAAATTATATTAATGACATTCATATTCAATGCTAACATATAATGTTTTAATGTTTCTTTTATGTTCTCAATACTCAAAGTATCAATTTAGTATTATTCAAAAATTAAAATAGAAATAAAAAGTAATTTGTAAAAATAATTGTTTGACTTATAATTATGAAATGGATACTTTATCAATAAAAAAATTACATATTTTCAATTTTACCGATATAATAAAAATGTATAATTAATCATATAACTAAAAATAATAATATGTTACTTATCAACGATTGATTTATAACAGTGTACTTTGACATCCAATAAAAAAACAAATTACAAGTACTTCTATTATAACAATATATCATATTTTATTCTTGGATTTAGAATGTTATTCCAATAACTAACATTCTAAGACCCATTTGGACAGCTACTTACAGATGCAATACCAATTAAAGGAAGAGACAAAGCTTCCATTTGGACCAGATAAAACTGGTAAAAAAGAAACTAAACTGAATCAAATTGAGCTAAACTCAAATCCACGACATAAAATGAAGAAAACTTCAACGAAGAACCAACCGAAAAGAAAGTAAGTTAGCTATGTTGAAGCCCATTTAACCCGATGAAGATCAACCCAAAGGATCCCAAACTAAAATATTCTTACATCAAACTCAATATGACCCAATAAACAAAATTATAATAGTAAAGTGATAGATTATATGTTCAAAAAGTTAATTGCTTGTTTCGTAAGGTCCAAACTGATTTTTTTTATTGATATAAATGCTTCTTTAACAGTGATTTTTGGCAATTGATATTTCATTTTGAATGTCGCTGGTTTGAGACATCTTAGTTCCGTACCACAGAATGAGCGATACATGCTATGGTGTACAATATTAAGATATATTCTTGAATAAATTTTATATTTAACTTAACCAACCATCATAAAAAATTGAACAACATATAACCTTGGAGCATGAACAACCTTTAAATTTAAATAGAAAGTTATATCATATTCGGCAGATAAACGAAGTTTAAGATAGTATTTATGTTTTAGGTCACATTCTCGCTGCTGGACGAGAGTAACCTCAGATCCAGCCTGAATTACAGGGAAAAAATTGAACAACATATAACCTTGAGAAGGGCTATGTATGATATGATAATGCATCATCTATCGGCTCACAATTCACCTGATGTATTTTAAACCATGTAAGACGTCTATCAATTCTGTTCTTCTCTACTTTCTCAAAAGAAAATATCTGTGTTACTAAGGCTCTCCATGGGTAAAAAGAACGCGCGGCGCGTTCCTTTAGCCTGTTAGGGTTTTCGTCATCTCGACGAACCCCTCTCCTCTTCCTTCTGAATCCGATCTTTGCGGTTTGTTCACACAATCTTCTTTTGAGGTTTCCATCCTGGGTTGCGAATCGAGTAGTGGCGCCGTGCTCCTATTGTTCTCCCTCTGATGTTGGTTTTTTGAGTTTCGAAGGCCAGTCGGGAAGCGATTTACGCCGCGTTGAAGCAGTGTCATGGATTTCATCTTTCAAGCGGAAGAGATAGCGCAAGAAGTCAGGAAAATTAGTAAGAAGAAGCGTACTGTATCAGATTGGGAAATCGATAGGAGCTTCCCAGCAGTGAACGTCCCTGGAAATCTTGGAGGGTCCGCACCTGAGGAGAAGAGGCTATATAGCGAGGCGTTATTGCAAAAAGAAGAGGAGAATGCTAGGTATATGTCTGAGGAGGACGGTTCAGATCAAGAAGAAGAGGAAGAGGAGGATCTAGTAGAAGAAGACCCGTTATGCCCTAAAGTAACGGTACCAAAGGAATGGCTTCAAGAAATCAACAAGGAGTGGAAAAATGCGGTAATTGTCAAACTTTTGGGCAAAACCTTTCCTCTTCAAATTTTATCTGAAAGATTAAATCAGCGGTGGAAGACGAGAGGCAAATTCGAGGTCTTTTTTGTGGGGAATGGCTACTTTTCGGTTAAGTTTGAGTTGAAGGAGGATAGGGATATGGCTCTTTATGGGGGTCCTTGGCTGATTGCAGACCATTACTTGACGGTGAGACGATGGAGGAGGAACTTCGATACTGAATCAGAAGCTCTAGCTAACTTAGATGTTTGGGTTAGATTCCCAGATTTAAGGACTGAATTTTTGACAGAGAAGTGGGTCGCACTCATTGGAAGCAAACTGGGAAGAGTTCGTAAAGTTGAGATTAAAAAGACATCCTTGGGCAACCCACTAAGTGGCAAAGTGTGCATAAACATAGATCTATCTCAGCCAGTAATTGGTAAGTTCAAACTGTTTAATGGCATCCAGAGGGTTGAGTATACCGGACTTCATCTGCTCTGTTTCAATTGCGGAAGGTTTGGACATCATCAAGAGAAATGCCCGCTGCTCGAAAGTAAGGAGGGTGTTATAAATGAGGGTGGTTATAAGATGGTTCAAAAGAGCATGGATAGAGACGATTCGATCTTGACAGATAGTTTTGGGCCTTGGATGAAAGTCACAAGGAGAAGGAAACAGCAGCCCAAGAAACCTACTGCAAAACCAGAAGTAAAGACTTCAAATGGGGGGGGAGAGGATAAGCAAAATCCTGCAACTGCCCCAAAGAAGAAGAATTTGCCAAAGACAAATGTGAAGGAAAAAGAGACCAATCAGGAAGACCACTTACTCAAAAATAGTTTTGAGCTCCTGTCCAAGAAGGTGGAGGAGGGCAAGGAAGGTGAATCTGCTGGTAAGAATTCCCTGGAACCGAATGAAGCTAGCTTAAGATGGAGATCTGATGAGACCTCTGGCAAGAAGGTGGGGCAGGGAGCATCTGAGGAGATTCCTGAAACTGAAGATAGTTTCCATAGCCCAGCTAAGTCCACTAACTCTTACTTTTCGGTGGAAAATGCACCTTTATGTTTGAGTAAAAATGTGGAAAGTAACCCTCCTAATATGGATGAGACATCTTTGGATGGTACTTGATAGTAGTGACTATGTATTTATCTGCACTCTGTGGTGGATTCTGTGTCTGTTTCTGTTGTTACTTAGATATGTTTATTTTAATGATTAATAATTTGAAGATTATGTCTTGGAATGTGAGAGGAGCGGGTAAGAGTGAGTTTCTTCCCTCTGTTAGAAACTTGCTGATTTTGCAAAAACCTGATGTGCTTTTTCTCTGTGAACCCAGAATCAGTGGTGTGTTTGCTGACCGTGTTATAAATAAGATTGGTTTTCCTCACAATTATAAAGTTGATGCTAGAGGGTTTAGTGGTGGCCTCTGGCTTTTCTGGAATAACAATGTGGACATTCGTATTCTGAATTTTGATGAACAATTTATCCACACTTGTATCAGCATTGGTAAAACCAGTATCTTTGGCACTTTTGTCTACGCTAAACCTCCTGATAATGAGAGAATTAGGCTTTGGGATTGTCTTAGTCAGATTGCTCCCCCTGGTAACAGGTTTTGGTTCCTGTCTGGTGATTTTAACTCCATCCTTTCTTTGAAAGATAAAAAAGGCGGTATTAGGAAGCTTAACCAGGGCAGCCTAGCTTTTAAGGATTGGGTTCAGTCCTGTGGGCTAAGGGAGCTGCCTTCAAAAGGCTTGGATTTCACTTGGACTAATAATTCTATTTTTGTGAAACTTGATAGGACCCTTGTGTCTGCTAATTGGTTTGAGATTTTTCCTCTAAGTTGGGTTTCCATCCTGCCTAGAACTAGCTCTGACCACTCCCCTATAGTGTCTCTGTTCAGCACTCCCTCCCCAAAATCTGGTAGAACTAAACCCTTTAGATTCCAAATAGCTTGGGCTGACCATCCTAATTATGAGGAAACTGTTACAAATAATTGGATTACTACCGGGCATCTGAAGGATAACCTTAAACATGTGAGCTCTATATTGAATGATTGGAATAGGAATGTGTTTGGTAATATCTTTTCTACTAAAAGAAGTTTGGAGGCTAGATTGGCTGGTATTCAGAGAAGCCTGGAAATAAGGCAAAGTCCTTTTTTGAGGAAGCTTGAAACCACACTTAAAAAGGAATATGAGGATATTCTGCATAGGGAAGAGATTTTCTGGTTCCAAAAGGCTAGGGACAAGTGGGTTAAATTTGGGGATAAAAACACTAAGTACTTTCACAGGAAGGTAGTTTTGAGAAGAGCCAAATCAAAAGTTTTTAGTTTGGAAGCTAGTGATGGAACTAGTATTGAGGGTGAGGAAAATCTATGTAAGTTAGCTAAGGATTATTATATGGATCTGTTTCAGGAAAATCAGAAGGGCCCATTAGATCATATTGGCCATGATTTCCCATCCTTAGAGGGCTCTGATAGGGTGTTTGTTTCTTCCCATCCCTCTATGGATGAAATTTGGAATATCATTAAGTGTATGGATAATTTTAAAGCTCCTGGGCAGGATGGCTTCCAGGTGTGGTTCTACAAGTTTCATTGGCAGTTGATTAAGAATTCTGTTTATGATTTTATTAGGAAAGCTTTTGAATCCTCTGCTATAGATAGAGATTCCAATGCTACTCTGCTGTGTCTCATTCCAAAATTATCCTGTCCGATGAACATGAAGCAATTCAGACCAATTGCTCTTTGCAATGTCTCTTACAAAATCATTTCTAAGCTTCTAGCAAATAGGATTAAATCCTTTCTGCCTAGAGTTATCTCCCCTTGCCAGTGCAGTTTTGTCCCAGGAAGGAATATACAAGATAACCATATCCTTATGCAAGAGATTCTTTTTCTATGAAAAGAACTAAGTGTAGAGATGGGTGGGTAATTATGAAAATTGATCTTGAAAAAGCATATGATAAACTCTCTTGGAGTTTTATTAGGGAATCGCTGGAATGCCTTAGTCTCCCTTCTGATTTTGTGAACTTGGTCATGAGCTGTGTAAGTTCTGTTAGCATGAAGGTTCTTTGGGAGGGTTCCCAATCTGAAAGTTTTTGCCCTAGTAAAGGAATAAGACAGGGTGATCCTCTGTCGCCTTATATATTTGTTATCTGCATGGAGAGATTATCACACTTGATTAATAATGCGGTGCTTAGTAAGGTGTGGTGTCCCATTAAGCTGAGTAAAGGGGGTCCATCTCTATCCCATTTATTCTTTGCTGACGATTTGGTATTACTTGGTAGTGCTGATGTGTCTAATGTATTAAGTATAATGGGTATTGTGCAGGACTTCTGTAAGGTGTCTGGGGAACAATTTAACCTAGGCAAATCTAGGATTCTGTTTTCTAAGAATGTCAGTGCTTCTAGGAAAATTGAAATAAGTAGGCAAGTGGGAATCCCTCTTGCTGATAACTTTGGTAAATATCTAGGCATTAATCTTATGGAGGGTAGATCTAAAGTGAAGAACTTCAGTGACTTGGTTGAGAAAGTTCAGTCTAGAATCAGTGGTTGGAAGGCTAAATCTCTATCTTTCGCGGGTAGACTTGTTTTGGCTAAGTCTGTTCTGAATGCTATTCCTGTGTATAATATGTTGTCCCAAAAAATCCCGGATTCTGTTTGCAATAAGTTGGAGAAACTGACCAGAGATTTTGTATGGGGCCATGGCAGTAATGAAAGAAAGCTCCATACTGTTGCCTGGAGTGTAATAACAAAAGACAAACAGGAGGGGGGTTTGGGAATTAGAGATTTAAAATCTATGAATAAAGCATGTCTTGCTAAACTGTCTTGGAAGCTTATTCAAAACCAGGAGGGCCTCTGGCAAAGAGTTATTAAAAGCAAATATAGGAATCTGAATTCTAGGAATGCGTCTTGCACATGGAAAAACATATTAGACTCCAGTAAGATTATTGATAAGGGCGCTAGATGGAATCTGGGCAATGGAAAAATCATTAATTTTTGGTTGGATAGCTGGCTGTTGGAAGATCCTCTTATTAATTTGGTTAGTGATCCCGAGAGTATTGATAAGGACAAGGTGGTGGCTAGTTTCTGGTGTGACAAGGAGGGCTGGAAATGGGACTTAATCAGAAATTATCTTCCTGAGGAGGTTCTGGATAGGCTTGAGAGCAAAGGAATTTTTGATTCAAATCTTGAAGATTCTGTTATTTGGCCTGATACTAAAACCGGTCAGTTTTCTGTTTCCTCAGCATATGAGATGATTAGAAACAAGGGAAGAAAAAATCCCATTTGGAAGTATGTGTGGAAACTTCAAGTTGCTGAAAAAGTTAAAACCTTTATCTGGATGGGGATCCAACAGGGTCTGAAAACAAAAGCCCTCCTTTCTAGCCGGGGAATAACCCAGAATAATTTGTGTGATGCTTGTGGAGGTGTTGAAGACTCTTGCCATGTGCTTAGAAATTGTAAAGTTAGCACAAGGGTCTGGAACACTTTACTGAATGGGAACTCTGTTGCTAAAAACTTTTTCGCTTTGAACTTTCAGGATTGGTTATTTACTAATCTCAAGTGTGCTGAAATGATTAGTGATTTTAAATCAAACTGGGCTAATATCTTTGCTGTAACTTGTTTCACTCTTTGGAAGTGGAGAAATCTAAAATTCCACAATAATCTTAATGTTTCGGATATGCCTCTGAATTTGCTTCATGATAATCTGCAGAGGTATCTAGTAGATAAAACTCGAAGCATCTGCCTGGAGAGGCTGAGCATGGAAGACAACCGGACTGGATGGACCCCCCCCCCCTGATGGAGTCATCAAAGTCAATGTAGATGCGGCAGTAAGCCTCGAAGGGGCCGCTGCAGCTGGTGGGTGCATCAGGGATCACAGAGGCACATGGAAGGGCGGTTTTACCACTTCATGGGTAAGACTGGAGTCTTGGAGGCTGAAGTTTGGGCAATCTTTGACGGTCTAAAATCAGCAAAGAAGCTTAACTTCAAGAAAATTATTGTGGAATCTGATTCTCAGTCAGCTATTGATCTTGTACTGCAACAAGGTGATGGGATATCCCCTTTTGAAGGGGTATCAAGAGGTTGCAGATCATTATTTGCTTGGTTTGATACGTGTAGTATTAGGAAGATCAGTAGATTATGTAACAAAGCTGCGGATAGCCTAGCAAAATTTAGTTTAAATTGTGACAGGGGGTACTTACATTACAATTTGCCTCCTGTTTGTTGTAGTTTGTGGTTAGACCAGGATCTTTCCTATCCTGGTGATTAATAAATAAATAAGATGTCATTTCGATCAAAAAAAAAAAGAAAATATCTGTTCTCTGAATCCAAACGTCGTTATCTGTTCAACGATTCCCGTGCACGGCTTCTCTTGCTATACCCTTTTTTTTCCTTGTGCTTTTGGTCAATGATGACCGCTCTAACTTCTTTCTCTTTCTTCCTTGAGAAGAAAACAAAGCCCATCTGTCTCTCCTTCGCAGGCGTTTGGGCCTAATTTCCATAATTGGGCCTCGTGAACTTTGTTAGACCCACTCCTAGTTCCCACCCAACATATGACTTAACAAAGAGGGAGGAGATCACCTTGAGGGCCTTATTGTCAAATACCTAGCTTAAACTTGTTTAAATAAAAAATGAGTGCTAAAAAGTATCACTAATTCTGTCTTATAATAAACTCAATTATTGTGTTCATCGTCGTCAAAAGTTAATTATAACAATTAAATAGCAGACTTTTATAGCAATCACAATTTCCAATTAATTATTTTAGCTCATACGTCACCAATTGAATGAAAAAATGTTGTTCTCATCCATCAAGTCGTAGATGCTTCCAGTTGTGAGTTTGATATCTTTGTTACTTGCCTGCAATTGGAACTAACGGAGTTCAATTCCTTTATTGCCCATGAAGAAAGTTACCAATATCTCCATCTTTGACCTCCTCCTTTGTACTTCCGACCTGAGGAGGACACTGTCATTTAGATTAGACATGGCAATTTTGACCCAACTTGAAACGCAACCCATATTTTTGTTGGTTAGAGTCTTGATTATTGACCTATCTAATTTTTGGGTTGGATTAGGGTAATAAGCAAATTTTGTGGGTTGGGTTAGGGTAGAGATCTTAACCCATGACCCAACCCGAAACCCGAAAATATATTTATAATAACAAATAAAAATATTAATTCACATGTATATATATTATTTTCATATCTAATTATACCTTAGTCAAGACCAAGTGATATTGGACTATCAGACCTTTAATGATATCACATAATCTTAACTAAACAAACAACCCAACCAGCTGCATATCAAACATAGGCCCAGACCAGACCTTAACATAATGTTGGAAACCCAAATGCTCTCTTCTTGCAGACTCACATCCATTTTTCTTCTCTACGTCGTTGTTCATGTCTATGTCGCTCTTCATCGCTATCCAATGTTTGTTTTTCTTATTCTCACTGCCATTACGTTCTTGGAAACATAGGTATGTTTATATTATCTAGAAGGGTGAACAAAAGTAGGTGATATATTTTTTTTTTGTAAGTATGATCTTCATTATAGATCTCTTAGTGAATTCTGAAGCCAGCAATGCGGATAGCGTGCTACATAAAAGTTCCTTAACTATTGGTAATGATTAAGTGATTGTCATTGTACTTTTTTTAGGCATGAGCTCTCAGTTTAAACAAGTGTAATTATTTTAAAACTATTAGTCATAGTTTGAGGCTTTGAGCTCTCAATTTATTAATTATTTCTAACTTTAGAAGATTTGTCTTTAGTATATTTCTCTAATGCATAATGAAGATTTTCATTTTCGTTCCCCTCTTTATTAAGTGCACTAGGATCATGTGCATATCTAGATTGGATTCCTCCACAACAGTGATAGAGCTTTAGGCTCAGATCGATAAATATAAACTTAAGGAAAAAGTACGTGTTATTATGTTCATGGGAAATTGGTGCAATACTTTTACATTCTTTGCATAAAACATGGAATTTGTTTAAAGTTGGGTCGTTCAAGCAAGATTACTTCTCTTCCTTTTGTTTCATCCTAATTAGTGTACCAGCTAGCATTGGATGTTTATGGATTTTTTATTAATTTCTACTCCTAATCCATTTAAATGATTATATGCTTAAAAATGGGTTGGGTGGGTTGGGTTAGGTTTGAAGGATTTTAAATGGGTTAGATTAGGGTCATGATTTTCTAACCCATCCATTTTTGAGTTAGGTTGGGTTGATGATGTTTTAAATGGGTTGGGTTAGGGTTGATATCAACCCGGCCCATCAACCTAAATTGTCATGTCTAATTTAGATAGGTTTTTTGAAACTTATTTCTTTTAAAAGAATAAAGTGCTAGTTTTTTTTATATAAACTTTTAAAATATAGTATATTTTTTACTGTTTTTATTTATTTTATGATATTTTTTAATATTAATATAAAATTAAGGGAAAATTACGTCCCCACCCATGACGTTTGGTGAAATTACATAGCCCATCCACGAGATTTCAAAAATTACTTTGCTCACCCAAGTGGTTTCCACAATTTTACATCCAGCAACTTTTCTAATATTTAATCAACTTAAAAGATGGTTAAATGTTGTCCAAAATTGATGAAACTTTACAGGGACAATGCTAAGGTGTTATATTTTTGTCCAATGTCAAATCGAAAGTTTTTTAAGGTCATATATGACCTGTGGGACCCAATGAAAACACGTTCACGTGTCATATGTTTCATTGGGTCCCACAGATCATATATGAGCTTAAAAAACTTTGGATTTCAACGCTTTACCAAAATATAACACCTTAGCATCGTCCATGTAAAGTTTCATCAATTTTGGACAACATTTAATCATCTTTTAAGTTGATCAAATATTAGAAAAGTTGCTGGATGTAAAATTATGGAAACCACATGGGTGGACAAAGCAATTTTTGAAACCTCGTGGGTGGGCTGTGTAATTTCGTCAAACGTCATGGGTGGGGATATAATTTTTTCAAAAATTAAATAAGTTTATAAAATTAAATTATATAATAATATATTTATGATATAAATAATTATATACAACAAAAAAATTTAATTATTTTATCTAATATATTAATATTGAAGTTTGAATTTGGGGAGGATACATATATATGTCGTACAAAAAATCTCATGCTTCGCTGCCTTTAAAAACGACAAGAGTGGCATTAGCCCAATTATCCGCCACATTATAAATATTAGTAAAATATTACCAGTTGCTTCTCCAACTCATACTCTGCACAAGCACCAAGCAGCCAATTACAACTCATCTTCCCTTTTTGACACTATCTCCCTACCATCCACTCTCCTCCAATAATATATACCCTCCTGTTTTCTCTCCCACAATTTCCACAATAGCTCCCCCTATCCCTTCTACTGTTTCTCCTCTGCAGCCATGGCGAATCCTTCCCTCATCCTTCTCCTCACCGTCTTCCTCATACCTCTATCCTCCGCCTTAGACATGTCGATCATCAACTACGACACCAAGTACGACGCTTCGAACCCTCGGCCGGACGCGGAGGTTGAGAGGATCTTCGAGTCATGGCTGATCAAGCACGGAAAGAACTACAACGCTCTTGGAGAGAAACAGAGGCGCTTCCAGATCTTCAAGGATAATCTCAAGTTTGTTGACGAGCACAACGCCTCACCAGCTGCTCAGAAGTACAAACTCGGGATGAACAAGTTTGCAGATTTGACCAACGAGGAGTACCGATCGACGTACCTCGGAGCAAAGATGGATGTTAAAAAGAAGAGGTCCGTGAGGAGCGATCGTTATGCGTATCGTGTTGGTGATAAGTTGCCTGCATCTGTTGATTGGAGAGAAAAAGGTGCTGTTGTTGGTGTCAAGGATCAGGGCCAGTGTGGTACGAACCTTTTTTTCTTTTGCTTTCTGATTTCTGCACGTTTTTTTTACTTTCTTTTACTGTTTTTTGTTTTAAGAATTCAATTTCTTTTGTCGTTGTTTGGTAAGTAGTTTGAATTACTTGCCCTCTGCGTTGATCGGATTTAATTTTAGGTTGATTCATTCATCTGATTAGTTTTGACTTTTGAGATAAGTAATTTGCTGTTTTGCGTGAGAAGTGAACGCGAAGTTTGGGTATTTTCGTGATGAACACGACAATAAGCTGGTGTTGACCGATGTTTAATTGGAGTTCAATTTTTCTTTTTCTCAGGGCATACTATTAGAAAGCGGTTCATGATTAGTAGAATTTCTGCTAAAGAATTGTTTCGGTATTTCTTCAGCACATGATCGATCATCATTATCCTACTTAAATGATTCTGTCATACTTGGCCAAATTATTGGATGGGAGTGGCCATGTGCTCAATCCAATTAGGGGACGTCGGTTACTTCAGCTTGTCAAACTTCGCTCACTCCCATCATTTAGGCAGCTTTTTTTACAATTTAATAGCCTTTGGGTGGGTTCTACGTGGTATCTGCTTGAATTCTGCAATCACATGTTAAACAACTGGCACAAAAAGACGGACTCAAGCAGACCTTTAACCTAATTTAATTGACATGGCATTTTCTTTTAGAAATGTCAAAAGTAGTAGAATAACTTCACACTGCCACCTCTCTCAACTTTCTACTTGTGAGTTGTGAGATAAACACTTCACTCGTAAAATTGTATTGAGCAGCTTCCACTGATTGGTGCTATGCTAGAAGGAAAGACAATACTACTACTTCCATACTAGTCCAATGTGTAAATAACCATCTTCTTTGAAACTGTAAATGTTATTCTTGTAATTTACAAACTTTTGTTTTTATATTTCAAATATTACAAGATTGATGAGACCCAGTCCTACGCTCGGGCTTCTTGTTGTCATTTTAAGTTTATGGAAATTAATGGGCTTTTCATGATGTTTATGAATCTGGATTCAGGGAGCTGCTGGGCGTTTTCCACGATTGCTGCCGTGGAAGGAATAAACCAAATTGTGACCGGTAACCTTACATCTCTGTCCGAGCAGGAGCTTGTTGACTGTGATAAGACATACAACGCCGGATGCAATGGTGGTCTCATGGATTATGCTTTTGATTTTATTATCAAGAACGGTGGCATTGATACTGAGGAGGATTATCCTTACACCGCTGAAGATGGCACTTGTGATCAATATCGGGTGTGTTACTAACCTTCAAATTTAAACCTTGTTTCAATTCTGCTTATATAACTATCTTGATATAAAAAGCCTCAACAGTGCACATGATAGTTGTCAGTATATCATTGTTAACGCTCAAATTCTTCTTATGGATATATAATATTCGCAGTGAATCGTCTACACTTGGATTAGTTGACTGGGATAATTGATTGACTGATTGATTATTTTTCTCTTTTTGTGTCTTTCCTGACAGAAAAACGCCAATGTTGTTTCCATTGACGGATATGAAGATGTTCCTGAAAATGACGAGAAGTCACTGATGAAGGCTGTTGCTAATCAGCCTGTCAGTGTTGCAATCGAAGCAGGTGGCAGGGAATTTCAACTATACCAATCGGTATGTTTGATGTCACATCTTGCACACAAGTATTGTGTTAACCAACTTTAGGGGGGATATTAATTAGTACAGTCGAATCTGAATTTCCTATTAAATGATTCATTCTTTTTGTTGTTCAGGGTGTGTTTACTGGGAAATGTGGCACACAACTGGACCATGGTGTTGCAGCTGTCGGATACGGAACCCAGAATGGTGTGGATTACTGGATTGTTAGGAACTCATGGGGATCAAGTTGGGGTGAGAATGGGTACATTAAGATGGAGAGGAACTTGGGGAATGCTGCAACAGGCAAGTGTGGAATAGCAATGGAGTCATCCTATCCCATTAAGACTAGTGCTAACCCACCAAACCCGGGACCATCACCTCCATCTCCTCCACCGCCACCTTCCACAGACTGTGATGACTACTACTCTTGCTCGTCGGGAAGCACTTGCTGCTGCCTGTATCAATATGGTGATTACTGCTTCGGTTGGGGTTGTTGCCCACTAGAATCAGCCACTTGCTGTGATGATAATTACAGTTGTTGCCCACATGACTACCCAGTTTGTGACCTTGATGAAGAGACTTGCAAAGTGGTAAGCAAAGCACTTTTCTCTCTGGTTTAGTCTTTGCTGGGATATGATCATTTTGCTTGATATGATTGCTTATACGTTGATTTGATCTTGTATCTAAACAGAGCAAGGATAGTCCATTTAGCGTCAAGGCATTCAAAAGAGAGCCTGCCCAGCTCCGATCTGCTGTTAGCAGTGCGTAAGGAAACGATCTTAAGGCTCTCCCATCTCTGAATACTCTTGGGCATCTCCCACGGAGTTTGGTGGGATTGAAAACAAAACAGTGAAAGATGAAACGAAGTGTCTCGGCGCTCTGAAGTTGATTATTGTTCTTTCGTTGATCAACAATGGGTTCTGCCTTCTTTTCTATGATACTTTCGAATGTACAGCACAATTAAGTTCGCATATTTAACATTCCCTCAAACAAATTTGAATTATTTACTTTCCGGTTGGCTTTAGGGAGTATGTGGGTCATGACATCAAAGCGTAAATAACTACTCCGTGTTATATTAACTCTGTTTTTAATAGAAGTACTATACAGTACACCGTTTCTGAGACACGACCAGTCAAGTAACAGAAATTGGTTCAGCAGAAAAATCTCACTACTATCATCAATTGCGGCAATTGACAACATCGAATAACAGGTTCTTATGGGTTTTGAAAATAACAAGTTCTCATCTTTAGAAGTGACTAAAACTTAATTAACTGAGTTCTCGATGTTACAAAGTTCTACAAACGCAAAACAGAATGCTTATCCTTTTTTTTCTTCTTTTTAACGCTAGATTCCTTCTCCAATTTGATCATTGTAAAAATATGAAGGTCATGATCCAAACCGCCGTATTTACTTACCACAACCATTTTCTATGCAAAGAACTCTATTTGTGATAAATGTGACAGTAAGATGCCATAAAATTACGTTATAAACCTCGTCATATAGCGCCATTCAGAACCAGAAGACCTGAGTTTCAGCTTATATAAGCCACACAAACGTTGAACATACAATCCACTGCTTCTCTCAAACCACTAGAAATTGCAAGCTAACTCAAAACATAAGTGACGAGGGTGAGAAAGACCAAGGGATCGGAATAACTTGTAGCTTCTGTTTTTCATTAATGTCACTGAAAATTTAAACTGCATAACCCATTAAGTGGAATAACATTACGCTGCCATTCTAAACCACCGAAGCAGTACTACTGCCAAGCCTAAACTAGATTCAGAACCTTTACAATACGTAAGACCCTGACTGAACAAAGCCATCATACAATATAAACCCTAACCCCCAAAACCGTAGAGAGTCCTTCCCTGCCTCTTAAGAGCATACACAACATCCATGGCAGTAACAGTCTTCCTCCTGGCGTGTTCAGTGTAAGTCACAGAGTCACGGATGACATTTTCAAGAAAGATCTTGAGAACACCCCTGGTTTCTTCGTAGATCAGACCGCTAATTCTCTTCACACCGCCTCTCCTCGCCAGTCTTCTGATTGCCGGCTTGGTTATACCCTGAATGTTGTCCCTCAGCACTTTTCTGTGTCGCTTAGCTCCACCCTTCCCCAACCCCTTCCCACCCTTTCCACGGCCTGACATATTGATGTTGCTGACGACGGACTTGCAGCTGCGTTTGATAGATAAAATAAATCTCTGAAATTTGCAAATGTTGGAGGGAAGATGCTGAATTGAACTGAGGTTGCGGAGGGCTTAAATAAGGATTGCAAAATTTTGAGGGAAACAAGAAAGGCCGTCGGATTGAATTTGCGGAGCGCAATGATCGGACGGTGATGACGTTCAATCCCCGTGCTCCAACTTATGCCACTCTCGGCCGTAGATACCATATGTCATACGGCTCCGTTAGCGAGCCGCAGTTAGACCCGATTTAGACTGATAGTTGCCTAGTTGGCCATCACCAACCAGTACAAAGAGTAAACTATATGTGAGGCAAATGGTCATGAATTAATTATTGTAGTTTAAGTGAACAAATAATTGATCTAGCTTAGTTAGATAATTGAGAACGTGACTCTCTCATATTCAAAATATAAGTTGTTTTAAGGCCATATTCTTTTGCGTAGATGATTTTGTAACTGATGTCAATTGTCAGCTGAAGTTAGAAAAAGTAGAGAGAAAAAGTAGGTAAGAGAAAATGGAAAAATTTATATGACAATTGATGTATATGACATATAGGAAGAAAAAGTGAGCTGATCAAATAAACTCATTTTCACAATCTCACAAAAGAATGAGGCCTAAATTATTTATAATTTAACAAATTGGTGTATAAAATTATTAGTATATCTTTACTTTTATATGGAAATAATAAGAAAAATAAGTATAGTTTACTAAGAAAACAAAAAGTATAATAAAGTTAGTACAATACAAAATAAAGATAAAAAGTGAAAATGAGTTATATTTTAAATACAATTTTCAACCATAAAATAACTTATATTTTGAATAGGATGGAGTATGATAGTTAAGTCAAATCTAATAGAACAATGGGAGTTTAAATTGACGTAACAATTAGTAGTTGAAAATTCTAAAGCTAAAGTGTAGTTAGATATGGATGTGTTATTGGGTTTATTTGTGGGAGTGTGACCCATCCAGGTTATTGGTGTGGGTCCCACTTTTTGTACTCTACTTTATCTCGTTAGTTAGTCTGACAGTTGACAGAGCAACTTTCTTTTTATGATGCTATTGTAGGATCATATAATCCTGACTTGAAGTTCATTGTTTCAGAGGATGAATTGACTTAAGAAGAGGATAATGTTTACCTCGCCGTGGAATTTTTCTTATGAATGGTAACAAAGAGGTATTGTTCGTTAAAGGTAGAGCTGTCAAAATTTGACCCAAACTGAAAACCCGCCCATTTGACCCAAAACCAGATCAAAACCCAAAAATATTTAATTACATTAATAAACTTGAACCTGATTGGGATCTAAAATGATTCGAATCTGAAATGACCAAAAAATTTATAACCCAAAAATGCCCTAATTCTGAAATGACGCGTAATAATAGTAATTAAAAATTAGTCAAAGTCGAATAACAAGAAATAAAAGTGACCCTAAATTGTCCCGAACGTGAATGACCTGAATAAATATGACAAAAAGGCTTGAGTTAACCTTATTATATCCTAATAAAATTCAAAATATGTAATGTATTGACTTTTTTGTGATATATGTGTAGTATATTCTATAGAACTAGGTATATACTTATTCAATATTTTTTTCAAAAAATATTAACCATGACCCGAAATACGAAACCCGATTTTACCTGACACTGTTACAACCTGAACCCGATTTAACCCGAACTTAATTGATCCAAACCCGAAACGATCCAAAAATTAAATGACCCAAACAAATATTGATCCAAACAGATATGACCCAAAACTCAAACGGATAACCCGCTTGACGGGTCTAGTTAAAGGTTATAGGCTTACTAACGGTGGTTGTGATTGTTACATATCAAAAAAGTAAAGGATGTCTAATGGTTCAACTGCACTCTTAAAGAATCCATATACATTAAGGCCATCGACTATTATTAATGTTAATGATATATTTCCATAACCGAGATAAGTCATTTAGTTCATTATTGCCATATATATTATCAATTTTTTTAAAAAAAGTAACAAGTCCTTAAGAGGTAGACTTGTACAGTGTTTAACTGAGAAAAGGAGTAAAGGGTGAATGAGAATGATATTGGAATTATAAGAGGACTTATATGTGGTCATTATAGTGGAAGAGATAGTATGGAGTACACTAAGGAGGAAAACAAAAAATGAGGATGAAATCGTCAAAAGAATATGAGTTTCCATAATATCAATAACACACAATTGAGTATTATGAGCAAGGTGTAATATGTTTCTACCTTCATCATGAAAGTGGGTGTAACGGTGCCTTTTGAGGGGGTTAGTAGTTATCAAGAGATGAAAAACACTCGGTATTGGTATGATAATTTAAACTTGTATTTTAAACATACATATATAGAAACTAATTGTATTTTATATGATTATTAACATTGAGAAAGATGGAAATTGTGTCACATCACACTATTTGGGGATTAAAAATCATCTAAAATCAAATGCTCTCCTTTTTCCATATGTTAGCAAGGTGTTTTTTGATGTATAATAGTTAAAATATTTCTTTGATCATTCGGGGTGGTGTTTTGTACCGAGGGAGAAGAATACGTGGGCTGATTTATTGGCTCGGAAAGATAGAGAGCTGAAAGTTCAAAAGTCCTCTGTTGGGCCCTAGACCCTAAACTCTTTTATGAAATTAAAATTTAATAGGGCATTTGTTTTTGGGTAATCAGAAGAGGGGATTGAAATAATTATGTTTCTTGTTGTTTGTTTAGCCAGTTTTTCTTATTTTCAGGAAAGGGAAAGGGAATGAGATTACTGTAAATCCCTCCAACTTGATTCCTCACCCTCTAAAATTCTCTGTTTTTAGTACACTTTGACCGGTGACATATAGCTATTGACCATTCACTACAACAAATGACTCTTTTTTTGTATACAAAGACATTTAAAAATGTCACTATTGTTAATGTGACACTTGGGGCAAGTGTCTAGAATTACAGTGTCAGGAAAAAAAATATGACACTTAGAAGTGTCACAAAATATGGAGACACTTATAATTGTCATTATTTATGTGGCATTTGATCATTAATAATTTTGGTGGTTTTTCTTCACGTAAATAGAACATGACTTAATAGTAGTAATTTTTATTTTTCTTGTTACATATATAGAACATAACTAAAATAAAGAATAACTAATTAAAAATATATGCTAACGAATCTTCAATTGTATTAAAAATGGTATAATTAGTCTTACAAATCATTGCCTACTATCTACCGAAAGTGTAAAATAGCCTACAATTTCCTGCGCAGAGCAACTAATTTGCCTGCATTAAATGATATGAAGAAACTAGCTTGATGTGAAGAAACTAGCTAACTATGATAATTCTAATTACAAAAAGTAGAGACTACCAAATGTTCTTTATCTTCACAACCTAAAACTGCTAGCTAACTATAACAAAATGCATTTATAAACAAGACTAAGAAAAGACTTTCTTTTAATTCTTGTGTCAAGCATCCAAACTTCCATCTGGTGACGAAAAGTTGTTTCGACATTCATCGCGTCCATTTGAATCATATGGATCCTAAAATATTGAAAAGAATGAACAAGTTAGAGAATAATAATATTACTATATCAATGGAAAAAAGAAAAGAACATTCAAACAAATATAAGAACCCACAAGAAGACAAATTGAGTGTCATCAATTATTAAAAGAGTTTAACCACTACTGACAAGTGTTTAGTTTTAATATTCATGCTGCTATCAGCTGTTACTATTACAAAAACAAAATTATAAAGCAGTATATAAATGATGCTATGAGTTGCTACTATTCACTCTCCTTACTATTTTTACATGTTCCGGATGTGGCCACTGAAGCCGTGAGTAGACAGAAACAAAATATACATATAAATGTTGAACAAAGAAGGCATAACAACAGTAATAAGTCTTCAAAGTATAGCCTGATCACAATCAAGTATGTGCAACCAACAAAATACACCTGCAAGACTAATCTGGTGCAGCATAAAAGTAACAGGTCCACAACAAATATGTAACAACCAACCAACAACGTAACCATATATGTCAAACAGCCAACCAGCAGTGTAACCAGATATGTCTAATCACCAACTAGTAATATAACCAGATATGGCTAACAGCTAACTGACAAGAATTTTTTTAGTCAAATCCTCTAGTTTGATACTGTTTAAATAATGACTTATTTTTAACAAATTGGATATATCCAATTAATCTTAATTGTTTAAAGATAGAGAATTAAGATCAGTCATAGAGAAACTATCCTAAGATTGTCACCAAAATCTTGCCTCACTTGAATTGCCAAACAAGTTCTCAAACCAACTTTCGGTGAAGGACTTTCAACTCTAATAAGGCTCACACCAGAGACCTATTTTTTATTCCAGTACACTTTACACAATTCCGCAGACTAATACGGAAATCTGTTTGTAGTATTTTTGTTCCAGTACACCTTCCCAATTTAAGAGCAAGGAACTAGATGCTTCCACCTTTGGTAAACCAAACCAGCATGATTCTATAAGTATTAATTTAGTATAACATTCAGTCTTGTAACTAGACATGGATAACCATCAGAAATAGAAAATTTCCAACAAATAGCACTAGCTAGTTCATCTTAACAGAACCAAAAACAATGTTACATAACTATTGTTTTGTCATGGCAACTAATAAATTATGTTCTGCTATGACATGAAATAAAAGTATGTACCAGTCCATACAGCAAGACTAACACAATTCAAACATCTCATATAATCCAATTTCAGAAAGAAACATTTCATGAGCTCTAACATTCACAAACACAAATAATTCCTGTTATCAATATAATACACAAAGGATATTACGTAATCCAGATTATCCAATAAATTAATATGAAAGAGAATAAAAACAAACCTGAGAATTGGAAAGTCTACCATGAGCATTGGTTTCATGAACTTGACCTTCAGCAAATGATCCAAATGCTGTGCGATAAATTTGAACTTCATCTCTCAAGCTAGAAATAGTTTCACCAGTCTTTTCCATATAAACCTTCATCATTTGTTGTTGTTCAAGAATCTTTTCTTGCTGCTGGCTAAGTAAAGACTGAAGTTCTTTTAACTGAGAAGGTGAATCATGGTTAGTTGTTCTTTCATGTCTCATTCTCTTAAGCTGACTATGGAAGCCTGTCACTTTTGATTTGGTCACTCCAATCCCATAACCACGTGCCCGGCCTGGACTGTCCTCACCCATAAGCTTATACCAAACTGCACCTTCTAACTCTTTCTCATTATCATAAGATCCAATGGCTCTTGTTTCTGCAATCTCTGATGTAGCAGCCACCTAATATAAAACAATTAATAGTTAAGTACAACAAGGTAAATTTTATCATTAAATAAAAATAAAATAACTTACCATGAGCTGTCTTGACTCATCTTGCACATAGGTGCCATCTTTCCTTTTATGAGTTAACTCAAAAAGTTTAACAAGTCCAGGTTGAACTTTATGTTTGATAACCTAGGAAGTATAAAAAATATGATGAAACAATGTTATATAAACTTAAGCAAATTGACAAACTTAGAAAAAATGAAAACTGGGTACTACGTATTCATCTTCCACTTGAGCATAATTCGTAGCTCCAGTTGTATGAATATGACTTTGTGCAGCTCGGGCTTCCTTCCCTTTTTTAGATAGTTCCTAGTCAATATCAAAGGATAAATCGTTACACTTAGAGTAGCATTTGATGAAGAAGATGATTAAGTTAGACAAGTAATAAATTTGCATTTTTATATCACCTTTGCTTTTTCTGACTTCATATCCACTTTAAACTTGAGCCACTGATGATGAGCAAAGCCAGGAGGAGGCTCCATCTCATTCAGTTCATCTTCTATTTCTCTATCAGTACAATTTTGACTGTTGAGGTGTTGTTCCAACTCAACTCCATGGACACCACTAAGTTCAAGAGCTTCCTTGAGTTTTTCCATCAACCTTGATTTTGCAGTACTAAGCAACTTCTTCCTGGTTCTATATTTATATTGTCGGTATTTGTGATCAAATAGTGCAATCAACACATTATCGACATTTTCTTGCGGCGGAAAATAGAATTTTTCCTACACCTCATTATAATTCACAAAAAAATTAGTATGCTACGTAAAAAAAGATAATACTATTTTAATTCTATTAGATTCAGAGTAAGCATTGGTTACATACCCGTACAGCCCTTAGCAATTCAACACCATGGATGCTCTTGACCTCATGGAAAATCATTTAGATCTGGTGGGCAAAGATTTGGTTGCATAACTAGTTTTGTCATGTACCTTGTTAGTACTTGTCTAGCTGCTCGAATCGGTTGTCCATGTTCATTGACATTGATTTTGATTCTTAATCCAGCAGGCATCTTGAAGACATCTTTAGCTTTCATCTTTGTTCCAGTCCTCTCTACAACTCCTTCTTTACCTGGCATAGTATTGTTTACTCAAAGCTAAGATTTAAAGAAAACTTAATATGCACAATACTTAAGATAATGCATTAATCAAATAGATCATCTTTATTCACAATTAAGCTGTTAAAAAAATATAACATACAGAGTACTTCAAAATCTTATATGCTAGCATTACCAACAATCTCAATCTTTTCGAGTAGATCATTGTTGGAACCTTCTTCATACGATTCACCATCATCATCATCACCATCAGTATGGCTGGAACCGTTGGTCCATGACTCTGATTGGGAACAACACACATTGGGATTGTGGGCAGCATGGTGAGGTGATACTTCATGAGATCTTGGATGTGGAAGACGTAACACGCACGAAGGAGAAGATGATTGCCCCCAATGAGTGCTTGGCTGGGAACTTCTAGACTGATGGGTTGGAAGAGTTCCCTGAAGAGAATACGTCCTTTGTGAAGGAGCATTAAGGTTCAAGTTGGAGTGATTAGCTTGGGTGGAGCAGGCTGAAACCTTGAGTTCAGATTAGAGGAATTAGCTTGAGGTTGTAAAGGCTGAAACCTTGAGCAGTTTGTAGAGAGAACACGTGGACTCAAATTTGCATGATTAGATTGCAAAGTAGGTGGAGTCAAGTGATGAAAAATAGAGGTTGTATTCAATTGTGCATTACATGGAGAATTTGAAGGCGACAAATTTGTAGATTGATTCAAGGAAGGCACTTGTCTATTTTGGGACATCGTTCTCTTAGATCTGAACATGTTCGTACCTGTAGCATGAATAATAAATATAGGTAAGTACAAATTTTTAGATAGTAATCAATGTTCAAACTTACGAGATAGAAGAAAAATTATTTAGCAATCATCTATAACAACTCTTATTCATAGTGAATATAAACTAAATGGATTTCAAATAAAACAAAAAAAGTTGCTATCTAGATTAAAACACCACTGCATTCAAGGAAGGCACTTGCCTACTTTGGTCACGATGTATCATTTTCATCCTCCATTACATCGGTTCTTCTCCAACTTAAGGGTTCAGAAATATCACAATCTTTGAAAACTTCAGAAGACATGCACTCCAGATAACTATCATCATCACCTCCTTCCAGGTTTTCTCCCATTTCATACAAATCTCTTGGCTTTGTTTGCACAACATGCATCCATTCACTATGATTTCCATCTTGAACATAAAACACTTGTTTTGCATTAGATGACAACACAAATGGATCATCCTTCAAATATTCTCCAGTATGAATCAGCCTTGAGAAGTTAACAAGGGGAAGGTCATACTTGTCCTTCTTAAACCCCCTAGATGAATTTATATTAACCCACTTACAACGGAAAAGAACCACTTTGCCTTTCCCATAATAGTCTAGCTCATACATGTCTGTTATGAACCCAAAATATTTCTTCATTCTCTTATCCAGATTGTCTTCTTCCTCATTCCTCCTTCTAGAGCTACTCTCTTCAACCTCAACCACAATTCCTGAATTTTGGGTCCTTCTATGGATTTCACGGTCTCTTGTGTGAAATCTAAAGCCATTAATGATGAAAGCCTTGAAACTTTTAGCATAACTATTTGGACCTCTAGCGAGTGCCACTATTTCTTCATCGCAACAAACTTTGCATAACTGGAACCTATAATTTAGCATGAGGTTATAGGTAATCCATCTCAAGGGTAATACTTTAATATAGATGAAACTAAAAACTAACTTGTGTTGTAGCCACCAAGGGAACTCCTCAACTATCCAATTATTTTCCATTGCTTGAGTAACTCGGCCATGATGGACATTTTGGCGTTCCTTCAAAAAATGGCTAAAACCATATCATAGTATAATTTACATCATGTAGTAAGTAACTTGGTGATTTAAAGGGGACATTTAAAATTACCTCAGATATGGGAATATTTTCTGGCTTTGTAGTAGCACATAACGATGTGCTTGAGCTAATGAAAGATCATCAAGTTGGATTGTTTCAACTTTTCCAACAATGCGACCGCCAGATTCAAAAAGAAATTTATCTTGGGCAGGAACAACATCATCATTCCTAGGACATCTATTAAAGCGAGTCTCAATGCCCTCAAAATATCTTGAACAAAAGGTTAGACACTCATCTGCAATGTACCCTTCAGCAATTGACCCTTCAGGTTGTGCTCTATTTCGAACATAGGACTTCAAGCGCACCAAAAACCTTAACAAACCATGCATAAGTGTAGTAGTACTAATATTTGGTTATATTTAGATATAACTTATTAGGTTCAAACAATTCTTAAAAAGAAAATACCTTTATAGGGTACATCCATCTATATGCAACCGGGCCTCCAGCCCTAGCTTCTGCAACCAAGTGAATAACCAAGTGCACCATGATAGTGAAAAAACTCGGAAGAAATAATTTTTCCATCTCAGACAATGTCACTGCAACTTGAGACTCCAACTTATCTAACTCCCTTGGATCAAGGACTTTACTGCACAACCCTTTAAAAAATAAGCACAAATTTGACACAACTTTGACCACTTTAGCTTGCTCACGGGAATGCATGGAGGCCTTGCAAGCAATTGGCAATATATCTTGCATCAAAATATGGGCATCATGACTTTTCAAGTTTGACAATTTTCGATCCTTCAAATTTACTCCTTGGAAATGTTTGAGGCATACCCATCTGGCACTTTAAGGTCTTTTAAGACTTGAAGAAAAGTCTTTTTTTCGTCATTGGAAAGAGAGTAGCATGCAGGGGGCATAAATGGCTTCTTATTTGGTTGATAAATAAGATGAAGATCATGCCGTATTCCCATTTCCATGAGATCCATGCGTGCTTTTTCATTATCCTTGGATTTTCCATCAAGACTCAACAGCATCCCATGTAAATTGTCAAACACGTTTTTTTCAATATGCATTACATCTAAATTGTGTCTTAATAGATTGTGCTCCCAATAAGGTAAATCAAAGAAAATGCTTCTTTTCTTCCAGAGTTGCTCTTCATCGTGAGCATCATTTATGAAGTTATCATGATCTTCAAAACATCCACCATCAAAAGCAACCTCATCATTCATTGTAGGATCACTTGCACAACTGTCAACTGTATCTCTTGTTCATTTCCTTGAGGGTCTAGATGTTTTCCCATAGATAAAAGTTGTGCCATCCAACTGTTTTAGTACATCCGATCCACTTAATGGGATGGGAGGCATCCGATGCTCTTCTGTCCCATCAAATAGTTGTTTCTGTGATCTAAAAGGATGAAATTCAGGTAACCACCTTCGATGACCCATGTAACTAAACTTTCTACCATGCTTCAACCAAATGGAATGTGTAGAGTTGGTACAAACCGGGCATGCAACACGCCCTTTTGTGGACCATCCTGATAGCATAGCGTATGCAGGAAAATCATTAATAGTCCACATTAAGGTTGCTTTAAGTTTGAAATTTTCACCAGCAAAAGCATCAAAAGCATCTACACCATCCCATAGTTCTTTCAACTCATGAATCAAGGGTTGAAGGAAGATGTCTATATTATTACCCGGGCCTTTTTCTCCTGGAATGATCATGGACAATATAAGGGATGGTTGTTTCATACATAGCCATGGAGGGAGATTGTAAGGAACCAATAATACTGGCCAAGTGCTATATGTAGTACTCATTGTTCGAAAAGGGTTAAATCCATCACTTGCAAGACCAAATCTAACACTGCGAGGATCCTTTGCAAACTCCGGATACCGACTATCAAAAGTTTTCCAAGCTAGACCATCTGCAGGGTGCCTTAACATCCCGTCATTTATACGATCCATCGCATGCCATCGCATACTCTTTGCTGTTTTTGATGAAGCATAAAGTCTTTTCAGCCTTGGAATTAAAGGAAAATAACGTAATACTTTGGCTGGCTTTTTCTTTCTACATATATCTGTGGATTCATCTAATTCACTTGTCCTTTCACCCTCATCTTTATCCTTCTCCTCAACTTTCCATCTAGAAGCATGACACACATGACAAGATTCTTTACCAACATTGTCACCCCAAAAAAGTATGCAATCATTAGGACACGCATGAATTTTCTTGTATCCAAGTCCCAAATCATTGCACAACTTCTTAGCTTCATATGCAGATGATGGTAATGATGTCACAAATGGAAACGCTTCCTTCAAAAATTCCAATAACATAGTGAAACATTTGTTTGAAACTCCGCCCATGCATTTGATATGATACAGATGCAATGTAAATGATAACTGTGAGTACTTACAACCTGGATAGAGTTCCTTATCATACTCTTCCAATATCTTTTGATATCTAGAGGTTTCTGAACCAGAGAAATGCTCAGAATGAATTTTGTGGAATATCATCATCAATATTATCCATGGCACAACCTTCATTTGACTGATCAATATTTCCATTTGAACCAACACCAAGATTCATCCCTAGTGCATCATTGATCATATCCCTCATATTATGGGTATCACCTAGGAAAGTAGACTGATCACTTGTATTTTGAGAGACTAGTGTTTGGATATAGGGAGTATCATATTGAGATGATGAGACAAGTTCTCCATGCAATGTCCAAGTTATGTAGCCTGGGCAAAAGCCAGTAAATAATATGTGGCGAAGTACTTGTTTCGGTGGCCATTTTTTGTTATTGCCACATTTCAAGCATGGGCAGAAAATTGTTCCGTGATATTCAACAGCTGAAGCAAACTTTACAAAAGCTTCACATCCAGACTTATAAGCATCGCTAACCCTCGGAGCCCCAATCCAACTTTTATCCATGGCAACACTCAATAAAGGAGAATGTAGATTTTACACTGGAATGAAAGAAAAATAGAACCAAACGAAAAACAGTGATGCATACAAACATTAAAGAAAAATTGATTACCAAAAAAATGTTACAACTTAGCACTGAGAATTTTCAAAAATAAAATGCTGCCATCATTAATCTCCTTTACTTGTAACTTTAATAAACTAATTGCTGATTACTATCCAAACCTGCGGAAAATAGGTAGAACTCTAACTCCCAAGATAATTACTTTTTGTTTTGGTTGCTAGATTATTCAAAATATGACAGCAAACTCTCTCAAAATTGTGTTAAAAATAGTACAACCTAAACCATTGTTAAGCCAAAAATCCATCAAACAAGTATAATTATTTGACATCCAGAAAAAAGAAAGAAAGGATTGACCAGTACGGTATACTGTAACAAATCAAAGAGAAAATACAATTGTGTTGTCCAACACTAATTAAACGTCACTTTTGACTAGAAACTGCAATTGCTCATTTATTTTACCCCATATTAAACAATATAAGAGCAACTTACTTTTTACACCATAAAGGGAATCAAAGGGCATAGAAATGGTGTTGAAGAAGTACTTAGGTGAAGATAAACTACCTACCACTGTTGCTTTGCAGCAGATTGAATTGAACCGACAGGTTATAGAATTGCTGAGAAGCTAATGTTTGGTCTCCGCGGCTATCGGCTGCAGAAAAATCAAACCCCAACTTGCAAAATTGGGAATACTACATCGGTAAAAAAATCCACATAAACACAGAGGATTTAAGGGGGATATGGATAAATCATAACAACAGGACTACAGTAAAAACAAAAGCACACCTTCAATCAATGCTTGGTGTTGCTGGAAATCATGTGAAAGTTGTGGAGAATCGCTCCTCGGTGTCGCTAAAAATCAACTAGGTGGCTGGAAATCAACTGCAAAATTTGAACGGAAGGTTTCTGGATCACCGGAGGTCTACCAACTTTTGTGAGAAGACGAGATTAGACCAACTCGATTTAATGGTGAGAGTGAGAACTCAGAGCGGCACGCTCAGTCTGTAAAATGACTACTGTTCCACGCTGAAGAAATAAAAGAGAACGTGAAGAGGTGTGAGGAAAGTGAATAAATGTGATTAATAAGAAATATAAAAAATCCAACGTTAAAGATGAGAGATTATAGGTTGGTAGTTTCTTGTTAATTTAAATTAGATAAAGTATAAAACAAAAAAGACGGTTTCATTCCCGCTCTCAGACTTTTAGTATCATTGTCTTGGTTATATTGCATATAAAAATATGTGAAATACATACTAAAAATATTATGGATTATCCTATTTTAGTTGAAAAGTAAAAAATAATAGCGGGAGTAGGTTACATTTATTCCGCCTAAAAAATATACAATTTTAATAAATATTTTGATGTTGTAAATTATTATCTTAGTTGAAATGTAAAAAAATAGCGGCGGGTGGCGGTTACATTTATTCCCGCTAATGATATATAATTTTTAATAAATTCTAATATTTTGATAAGTGACACTTAGAAATGTCCACTAAATTAATAATATCCTTAAATATTCTTAAAATTACAAGACAAATAAAAATCAATAATAAAGGTTTCATTATCACCGTATTACCGTTCATTGGATTTATGTATATTAACGTAAGAAAATATATATTTAAAATGTAAATTACTTTATTTTGGCTGTGAAATAAAAATGACGGAATGTACATTCATCCCCAAGCCAAACAATACATATTTTTTAATAATTAAGATATTTTGAAATGTGACACTTAGAAATGTCGTGTGGAATTTGTGACATGTCTAAATGTCTTAAAAAATTGTTACAATTATAAATGTCATATTATTGTTGACATTTTCACAAGGCGTCACCAATATAATGTCACCATTACCCCTTTTTTTTGTAGTGATTGCTGACAACCATTGACCAGTGACAGGTGAATATTGACCAGAAATTTTGATAATTGGCTGGTTGCCCAGCTTACATAGCAGTACTGAGGCATGAATGCCTTTTCCGCTTAAGGATACACCGACTCAACTCTTACATAACCATTCTAGTCCTACCTTACACATACATCTTATATAAAGCCTAGAAATCTTGTCCTAGGGACCTTCATTGACCTCTTCTTACTGCCTTCCAGGCTGGGTAATCGGAGAGTAAACTCCTTTCCCCCACCACGTCCGTCACGGCGCACCTCCCTTGCATCTCTGACGACTCTTCCAGGCTGGGTAATCGGAGAGTAAACTCCTTTCCCCCACCACCGTCCTTCACGGCGCACCTCCCTTGCATCTCTGACGACTCTTCCAGGCTGGGTAATCGGAGAGTAAACTCCTTTCCCCCACCACCGTCCTTTCACGGCACTTCTTCCTCCACCAGGTTGGGTAATCGGAGAGAAAACTCCATTCCTCCACTCCCCCAGAATGAGTAATAAGAGAATAAACTCCTTTCCCCTACCAAAGTGGGTGGTAAGAGGATTCGAACTCAGGACCTTCCGTCCCCTACTTCAGTCCTCTACCACTCGGATGTCAATCACTTGACCAGAAATTGATGGTTGTTGATTGCAAGCCAGCGGTCGTTGACCACTGACCAGTAGCCGTTGACAATTGACCGACGATCGTTGACCGATTATTCATTACCATTTCCCCTCCATAATCAAACAGCTAGGAAAATCAAAGGGAAGCCTTTTTCATTCCCTTTCATTCGTTTTTCTGATTCCATTTTGTTTCCCTACCCAAAACAAACGCCCCTAAGTGAGTTTGTTTCTTTTTTCAAAGAAGAACAGGCCATATATTAAAGCATAATAAACTTTACATACCTAAGATGTCATAAACCACTTGATCGAAGTACATAGTCATATAAAGGATTAGAGTACTAAGAAGTCTAACAAGTCAACATGGAGCTAACCCACCTCTAAGATCCATAACAAGAAACAAGACCCCATGCCCTAGATGCCATAAGCAACCAAGTCCTAAGGATGGTTGCATAAGCAGATGGAACTGAAACCCACCAATTTCCTCGATCGATTCAAGAAGCCTAACATGCTTCTTTTAGCAAAAAATCACCAACATTGTCATTCACATAACGTGTCCACATATCAGCCAAAACCAAACAGGTGACAACCCAAAGAAAATAAGAACCTCGAACCCAAAAGTATCCAAAGTAAGCAAACTTACACAAGGCGAAAGACAGAATAACATGAAAAAAATGTAAGATAAAGTCCTAAACTGATCATCGTGACTCGGTAAGATGACTGAATTACCAAAACAGACACTTCTTGAAGCCAATGCTTCCAAAATAACCTAAATACATGAGAGGTGTCCATTCTCATGTAATTAGAGAAAACAAACTTCATTTTTCTTAGCAGCTTCAGTCATAATCCATAATCAACATTGTCCTCTGTCACCTCACCTCTATCACAACATCCATAATCCTCTTCCCCCTTTTCTCCGCCTTAGCCAATCTAGAATCCCAGTACTCCTCTCTCATTACATGCTCCAATAGTTGATCAATGGTTCACTTCGTTATGTCTTCGAGGTGCCACGTTGACCGAGATGCAATTGAGCCAAAAGTGAGGAGGTATCCCCATCAACACCCCCATTACCTGTCTCGGACCCTTGACCCTCATCATCATATGAACAAGGTGTGGCTTAGATAAGTTTGTCAGCCTAACAAGTCAGGAGCCACGTCTTCCCAATAAACCTAAGGATCAAGCTCAACATAGATTTCTTTCGACCACATCATGGCTTGGAAAATGTTTGTCTGGGCCACATACCATAAGGTATATCATCCTTCTCCCAGTTGTAAACATTCGGGCAAGCCTCAGTAGCATGTGGGAAGAGGCTGCATTTTGCACACACACATGACATATTAGGTAATGAAAAAACAAGATCTTTACCATCAACAGAGAATGGAAGGCAACACAATACAGGAATTTGAAGGTTAACTAAAACCATACGACGTAGATACCTAAATCCCGAAGAAGAGGGATCCTTCATAATACCCGCACATCGACCTAGGTTGGTCGCTACTACCTATGCAAAATGGATACTGAAGCACGCCCGTGGCACATCATAGACTTGAACCCAACAAGGTAACCACTTGAATTCATGCTCCACTATGGGCTTATTCGGCTCCAAGATCTGAATGGCAAATAAGGAGTCATTCACCACCCAAGGTTCTCTAACCAGGAATGCTTTCATGCCTATCAAACTATCAAACCCGAAGACAACAAGATTTGGGCCAATTTTACAAAACCTAAAACCATCATACTGAACCCCTAAGGTTTATAAATATAATTAAGGGTTAATTAATTATTTATAGAGGCTAATGAGCCCTAAATTAATTAAGAAGTTATATGATCTCCAAATGTATTTATATAAATAAATACATGTAGTCCAAAAAGATCATTAAACCTTACATAAAATATTGGACTAAAGTGGGAGTAATTCTAAGGAGAAATCAACTAAGAAAATTGACGTAACGTGTAATATATTATTACATGAATTAAGAGCACGAATGTCATGAGTGAATCAAAGAACATACTTAACTAGTCACAATGAATAGTAAAGTATACAAATCACTCAAAATATAAAGGAATACACCTTAACACAAAGGAATACACCTTAGAACAAGGTAACTACACAAGTTACAACCTAACACATGAAACAAGTCTAAATGCACAACATGTAACACCTTAATATTTTAAGTTCCAAAAATTACAAAAAAAAACACCCCAGAATATCCTAATATGGCCAGCCACCCTTGGAGGGAAATCTAAAATCAAAGAGCAAAAGGCACTTTACTAGTAAGAGAGGAAGCTTCTAAAGCACAAAGTTATCCCCCATTGGGAACCCCAACTCACACGTCCCTTACACTCTCTTACACACTCAATACTCCCTCATTCCTCCCCATGCTGGCTGCTACGAATCCTCCCTCCTCCTTTGGCCGAAAGTTCAGCCTTTACCTTCTTCCTTATACTTCCTTCTACTTCCTTTTACTTCCTCTTCAAGCTCCATGGAAGGCCGTCAATGGTGAAGTAATTTCCTTACTCTTTTTCCTCTCAAACCTTCTTCAACAAGAACATCACCCACTCTTATCCTCCATTTCTTTGCCAAATCTGTCACTTTTGAGCCAAAAAATCTAAAGAGAACAAGGGTGGAAGACTAACCAAAGTTCAAGCAAACAAAGGTGAGAAATGTGCTCTAAAACCGTAAGCCCTTTCCTTTGATTTTAAGATACAAAAATGTGGCTCTTTTGACTCATCTTCTTCATCTTTCCCTTCAAAAATCTAAAGCTACACATTCTTCTTCCTTGGCCGAATAACAAGGAAAACCAAGCTTAAAGCAAGCTAGACTTGAACCAAAGGTGAGTCATGGATACTAGTACTTTTAATGCCTTAACTACCTTACTCTTAGATCAATCAAGGAACTAACTCTCAACCTCATGTTCCTAGCTTGGCCTAAAATTTAGAGTAAAATCTCACTTGGAGACTACAAGGTAAAGATCTCATTTTCTAGCACAATTGTGTGTTTTAAGCCCTTCATTAATTCCTTTGATTATATTAGGAGTCTAATGACCCTAACACTACTCTTATTCCCCTTCGTTAAATGGTCGAAATGGAGAGCCAAACAAGGGCTGGTGTGGTCGAGAATCAAGCAAGGAGAAGGGGAGAAAAAAATCAAGGAAAAAACTACATTTACAAGAGTAAGTTAGATGTTAAGCCTTGAGAGATTAATCTACCCTTTAATGTTTAGTTTGATACAAAAAATAACTTCCCCGTGTGTATAAAAATGGCCAAAAATTTGAAGGAGGAAAGCTAGATGTGGAGTTCAAAACTTAGCTTGGAGCTTAAGGGTAAAATTCTAAACTTAAAGACTCATTTTGATGTTTTAAAAGTTTGTTAATGTTGGGGAATAATTATAGACAAAAACAAGGGTTGAAAGATGGTTTAAAATGACCTAGGTAATTACATAAAATTATACTAACATTACTGATTATGTCTACCAAGGATTTAAGGACTTAAACGTCACATTAACTTAAGTTTAAGGAGTTTTATGTGAAATATAAACCTTGGGAAGTAAGGGTGTTGATATGGCCGAAAATAATGGTGTTATGGCTATTTTATGATTGTTGGAAGTTTATTTTATGGCTTGTATTATGGCCACAAGTTTATGCTAAGTTCATAAGCACTTTGGTGTTTTTAATGCTTTAAAAGTTAGAGACTCGTATGGTATTAAATTAGGTATGTATATCTGATGTTAAGGGGATTTTTGGATGAGTTAAACCACCTCAAAAAGTTGGTGGGAAAATACTTATGAAATTAGGAAGTGTTTGAATACGGTTTAGTGCTAAATTTAGGTTTAAAAATGATTTAGAGTTAACTGGATGTCTTGAAGTTGATATGCCTAAAGGATGAGATGGATAATTTATTTAAACTGAATTTAGGAGTGTTAAATGAAGACATAGCCGAAAGTTAGGTGTTGGTTTGGTTAGGAGTGAAAATATTAGTTGTAGTGAAGTTTGGGAGTAAATTGTAAAGTTTGGGAGACTTGTGGGTCTAGACTGTAAATTCTAGAAAATATGGTGTAAGGTAGTGTATTTTTGTCAAACCTAGGTGGACTTAGGGTTTTGACCAATAAGAGAAAGAGATATTGAAAATATGAACTTAGGAAAGTTTAATGGTTAATTTGAAAGTTTGGAAGGACTTATGTGGTCAATTGGTAATTTCTGGAAAATTGATGGGTGGAAAATAAACTGGACAACATGGGGGCTGTTTAGCAATTTTGATAAGTTGGTTTGAGACTTTTGAATTAAATTAAGTAAGAATGTAAGTATGATAAGATCAGTGGTGTGAATTGTAAGTTTATAAAAAACTTGTGGGGTCAAACCGTAGTTAAAGAAAGTTGGGATGAAAAATCAGAAGAGACATAGGGGTCTGTTCGGAAATTTTAAAAGGTTGAGTTGAAACTTTGAATTAAGTTAAGTAAGACGTTGGAATTGTAGAATATTAGAATGGGTAGAAATTGCAAAGTTATAAAAGGTTGTGGGGAAAATTTGAAATTATGGAAAATCTAGGTAGAAACCGAATTATACAGATTGGGGTCAGATTGTAAGTATAAAGGATTTGATTTGGACTATAGGATAATTTGGTGAAGAGTTGGATATAAATTATAAGTGGATTTGAAGTTATGTAATGTAACATTAAGTATAAAGTTCTTAATGTCAATATTATGGTTTGGAAATGGTGGGAATTAAAATATTACTAGGGTTGAGATTATATTGTGGATTATATGATAAGGTTGAGAATTATAATATAACATTAAGCATATAATATTAATGTTGATGTATAAAGGTTGGTGCAAATTAAAGAGTTTTATAACTCAAAAATAATGAATACCAGGAATATGTGGAGTTATATACTAAGGTTTGGTGATATGATTATGAAAGGGATTGATTAGAAGTTTAACCTAAGTGAAAAATGTAATATGGGAAATTATATGTAACAATATATAAATGGTTAAAGATTTGATTATAAGGAGTTATTAAACATGTAATACTCCTAAGGTCATTATCATTATAATGACTGCATTGACCTTGACCAAAGCTAGACTACATTGACCAAATAAACTAAGTTGACCGAGGAGGTCAAGATAGATAACTCACTAAATTAAATGATGGAATTAAAGGCCATTAATACATGAGGTCGGTTAAATCCATATCATACAATAATGAAAATTATATGAATATAGACATATATGTATACATATATTAATATATAATGGTAAAAGGGTGAGAATGTTATGAGAATTAAATCCTAACTGTTATAAGATTATACAACGTGTTAATTACTAACACGAAGAAAGATTCACGAGTAATCCGGTATACGAATGTGCTAAGTAATAACTTGATAGTAGAACTACATAATTGGGGTTAATTACGCGGGCTTTATAATTATAAGGGAATATCAGTTTTGGTTTGAGAATTATAGAGAATAGATTAAGTGATACAATATTCCATAGCTAAGTGGATAGAGGGCGAGCATGGAATACGCTAGCATCCTTCTGGTGAACGGTATGTTATTGTGTGATCCAGACTGCTTCCAATGATTACCTTGGGTTCATATATGTTTTGAATGTTTGACAAGATGATATGCGTTGTTGTTGGTAAATGTTATATGTGATTTATATTGTTGTTATTGGTGCATTTGAATTATTGCTTGAATGACTTGCAATATTATGTCTTCATGAACCTTAATCGAACCAAGACACACCAATTATATCTTGAATTAAGATACGACATGCAATAAGAAAAACGTCACTTGAAATAGAATAACGATAAACTACGTTATTCCAATAACCTAGAAACATTCCTTGGGTAGAGCAACAGTAAAAACAACTCTTATGAAAAGTAACTCGAATGTGGAATACCCTAGACACTTCCAGGCATACTAAGACCTGATAGACACAATACATTCGAACAGTTATACACTGGAAGCCTAAGAGCAAATCTTAGGTAAATGGATCAAGAAAACTTAATCATACAGTGAAGTATTTGAAATGGTGAATGATGAATATGATGGAAATCTAAGACGCCTGGTCGCGCATTGTGATCACAACAAGATGATGATGAAACAGGTCCACTCAATATAAATTCCAAAGATCAGAGATCGTTGGTCGAAGGGACTACCATTGGTGCATTGGCTACTGCCCTTGGTACCTTGTCATCTAATATGAAGGATATAAATTGTGGAAATTCCAAAGAGTCGGATGGACTCATTGGTCGGAGGCACTACCGTCGGTGCATTGGCTATAGCCCTTGACCCGCCATCTAATAGGGGTATAATGTTAAAAATATGTCGTCTTCTAACATGGCGACACCTTAAGAGTAAAGAGTTGAATGATTAATAAAGTAAACTATCAGTTGAATTTTAATATTAAACAAGAACTACTTTTGTAAGACTTGGAGAACGAGTAAAAGCCTTGAAGGCCGGTTAACTAGAACGGTTCAATAAATTAACCCCAGTGTGTTCTTACCTTGCGCTGATTATGGATTCATTATGTGGTTAAATGATGCGTGAAACAATATGTATATATGCTGGTTAAGTTGTTGGAATGAATTTAAGTTATGCTTTAATTATGATGTTTATTACGATTATATTGTTTAAATGGAAATGTATGAAATTGGAACCGTAGGTCAACTCGGCCCAATAATTTAAGGGCTTCTGAGGTTGCTTGACGGTTGCATAGTGGCATACTCAGCGGTTGTGCTGACCTTTTATGGCCAACATATTACAGGTTCGTAATTAACGACGGACACGGAGTACGGGATTGGGTAGATAACAAGACTACTCTCATTTTGGTTAATTTTTTTATTTTGGGTTAAATATCCGGTTGTATAACGATGTAGTTAACAACTCACGTGTTTTTGGTAAGTATTGTAATTCGGATTAAACAATCTCTAGTCATCACGATTTAATAGTAATGTATGTTATCTTGACTTGCCTTGTTACTCACATGGGTGGGTAACGACGGTAGCACTCTGGTTTATTTTGGTTATGGTTTTGCTACGTTTGAATTGTTTATTTACGTTAATGATCGGATTATGAGTTGATTACGGAGTAGGGGTGTAACAAAAGTGGTATCAGAGCGGAGTGCCACTCTGATGACAATAGATAGTAGAAGAATACTGTGAGCATAGGATTTTGGGAATACGGGAAAACGTTTGTGAGGTTCGTGACCTAGGAAGGTCTTAGGAAATTACAAGTGTTAGTCTGGAAGGGCATTATGATTATTGAACAACTGTTAATACAGTAGATTACCGAGTTCTGATTTGATCTACCCTACTTATAGATGTCTGGTATAGGTAGAGGCCTAGGAGCAGGCCAGGGGCGTGGTGGACCTGCTGGTGGTGACGAGCCCAATATGAATGTTGTTGCAATGGTAGCAGCCATTTTTGCACAACTTGGAGCCCAGTTGGGAGGAGCTCCGATAGGGGGATCGCCGGTAGTACCCCACCCCCCAGCTTTGAGAGACAAACTGGCTCAAGAGCGTTACCGAGACACGAGTGCCTATCTACTCCGAGGAGCCGGAGCCCAAGGCCCTTAAGAGGTGCATTATAGAGCACGAGAAGGCGTTTGAGGCCTTATAGGTACCGACCGATCAGAGGTCGGGATTGTAGCTTTCTACCTGAAGGATGCTGCTAGCACTTGGTGGAGGTTGGTTAAGGACCACTACTTGGCCACACCGGACTTCACCTGGGAAATATACATAGAGCTACTCAGATGAAAGTATTACCCGGTGAACCTGAAACAAAATAAGTGTCGGGAGTTCGAGACCATGACTCGATGATTCTGACCGTGGACGAGTACTATGCGAGGTTCATCGGTCTCTTGGAATTCATCCCGAGAGTGGACTATTCTGATATCGTGAAGGTCAAGAAGCTCCGGGGAGGGTTGTTGTTTCGCATCTAGACATCCATGGGTGTGACCCTACACCACGGTCCAGGTATATGAACGAAAGGCTTAATATCTATTTATTTGAACTGTCATAGATGCATGGAGACTTACCTATAAGTTTAAAGGAGTGTTATGATGCCGCCTCTAGGACAGAGCTGATGCTCTACACTCGGGACAGGACACTGTGGAGGAAACACAAGAGTTTTGAGAAGGAAAATGATGAGGAGGGACCGGCTAGAGGGGAAAGCAGCAAGAAAGGAAGGTAAATCGAATCACTTATATAAGATTACATTGCCATACCTGAATATCTATCAAGATTACTGACTTATTCCGTAACAGGAGACCCTTCGGATCGAAGAAGGGCCAGTAGAGCTGCCCTAGTCAGAAAGGAAAGGAGCAGGTTCCGAGATTGACCTCCTCCATAGTAGACGCTTGACCCCTCCGATCTGCACCCCCTAAGGGTAAGATACTCTACTATTCATTTAAGTTATAATTGAAATACCTCACTCCTTCCTTTCCTAATCCAAGGATACGATGTAACAGGCACTATCCAACCACAATGCCACTTCTAATGCAAGCGCTGCAATAAGGACCACCCTGATGTCACTTGTGATGGCCAGCTAGCTAAGTGTCACTACTACAAGAGACGGGCCATAAAGTGTTTGAGCGCTTCTTTAACCTGGAGAGCAAGTCATATCCCCCACCGAGAGGGACTCAGAGTACTTCTGTGGGTGGACCTGGAGGAATCGCGAGGTGGCCATGTGGGTCAGACTTTTACCGGTTCAAAAGGTCGACTGGAGAAGAGAGAGGCCGGTTAGGACATGGCACTCTGAATTCTGCGGGACATTCAGGCACTGGTGCTAGCACCCAGCACAATCCAGGTAACTACGAACCTAACCTAATGGCATGAATGCATGAATGTGTGTTTTAAACTTTCTTCCACCATGATGTGTGCATTAAATAGAACCTAGAAAAATCCTAACTTAGAGAACCTCTTATATCTTAGGAAACTTTGATATTTGCCATCCCATCCCCTCGAGACCAAGATCGCCCGAGCCTATAGGCAAGAGGCAAGAGTATCTAGGCAAGATGTGCCAAGTCATTAAACCGGACATGATCCTACTCAAGGAATTTCTAACCTTTGATGAGCAAGTTGACATTATAGATAAGTGTTCCTTGGGGAAAGGATTAGGGGTTTTTTACTCTAGGATTACTAGTGGGTCAAAATGAAGTTGCACATGATGTGCTTAGGAAAAGATTGGGACCCACAAACTAGGATCTATCAAGAGGTAAGAGTAAGAGATGGAGTGTGATTGCCTCGTTTACTTGAGGGATTCTAAACCCTAGTAAAGGAAGCGGTTGAAACCGCCAATAGTTAGAGTCTAACCCCATACCCGACATAGCTATTGATGTTTGTATTGTAAACTTTTATGAGAGACAAGGACGTCTTGGGATGCACCATGGCCGTGATGAGACACTGGAGTCCATCGTTAAGAGTATTCCAGTGGTGCCATTCTCTATCGGTGATGAGGCCGAGTTTCTATACGGTGACCAGAAGAGAATGGACTTAGCAGTAAGATAGTCCTGAGTAGAGCTGATCATAATGTGTCCGTCCCGGCAGCCCGGTCCGACCCGGCCCGTAAAAAAGCCCGACGAGCCCGAACCCGATAGGGCTTCCGGCGGGCCTGGACATAAAATTAGGCCCGAATGAAAACCGGGCCGGGCCCGGCACATTTTTTGAGCCCGTGGGCAAGCCCGGCCCGGCCCGATTTTATATTTTATTATTATATTTTAAAATGTATATATACATATTTAATTTTTATAATATATACAAAAATTAGTATATAATATAAATTTTAAATAAGTTATATATAAATATATTAATTTTAAATAAGTTATATATATAATATATCTATATTAAAATATAATTTAAAAATTTTTTTATTAATTTATATTACAAAAATTAAAAAACCGGGCCGGGCGGGCCGGCTTCGGCAAAGTCTGGAAAAAACCGGGCCTAGCCCGGCCCGGCCCGAGCATGTAAAAAACCGGGCTTGGTTTTTGAAAATAGGCCCGACGGGCCTAAATTTTCCTCTGGCCCGGCCCGAACCCGGCCCGCCGCCCGAATGATCACCTCTAGTCCTGAGGTAGGGGGATGTGTTGATATTCGGTGGAGAGTCAAGGTTAGTATAACCACGGGATTAAGAGATTAAGTTGAATACCGCTCCACCAGCCTTAGTCAATGCTACTCACCTAAGACCTGGACGTTTAAACTTGACATTTAGAGAGTACTGATGTAATTCAAATGAGTTTTGTATGCAAGACAATGTAATATGTCATTGGATTAATAAAAGAGGCATTTTGAAGCTCTTTTAAGCATACATTCCAAGCTTATAATCATATGAACTATACACTTCAGGCCACGAATACGAAAAGGAAGTTATCCTGAACATCCTTAATATGGCGGAAGCCAAGGAAAAGAGGAATGTCATCACAGGTATACCATTTGACAAACCGAATACTAAGCTAAGAAAGTTAATGCGATGCACGGGACTCTGCTCGGGTCTCCAGATTAGTATCAAGACTGAGGACTTTCCTATCAACCTAGTGGAGTTAAAGGACTTAGGCTTTGATATCATAGTCGGTATGGACTGGTTGCAGAAGCACAAGGATAGACTACACTGTGCAAAGCACCGATTATTGCTGAAGAGCCCGAGTGGCAAAACCGTCTCGTACCGTAGTGTCAAGAAGGAACCCTCCATCAAGATTTGTTGGTATGTCACTGATGAAGGAGGTGAGGAAGGGCAAGCATGCCTTCCTCTGCTATGTTCAGGACACAAGACATGGTTAGGAGATGGAGTCAGACATCCTCATAGTGTCTGACTTCTCAGATCTCTTTCCTGATGAGTTTACAGGCATGCTGCCTGTGCGAGATGTTGAGTTCTCCATCAACCTGATGCCGGGCACGAGGCCTATTACTAAGGCTCCCTACCGTATATCTCGGGTAGTGATGAGAGAGTTGAAGGTTCAGTTGGAGGATCTCTTAGACAAGGGATTCACACGACCGAGTGTGTCTCTATAAGGAGCCCCAATATTGTGTGTGAAAAAGAAAGACGGTAGCATGAGACTCTGCATCCACTACCGTGAGCTGAATACGGTCACAGTCAAGAATATGTATCCTCTACCTAGGATCGTCGACTTTCTTAACCAGTTGAGAGGAGCTTCGGTCTTCTTCAAGATTAACTTGCGATCTGGGTACCATCAGATCAGGATTACATAGGGGATGTGGAGAAGACGGTATTCTAGACACGATACAGACACTATGATTTTACAGTGATGTCGCTCGGATTGTCGAACACCCCAGCAATATTCATGGATTTGATGAATTGTTTGTTCAGAGAGCAACTTGATACCTCAGTGGTAGTATTTATTGACGACTTCCTAGTTTACTCCAAGAGTAAGGAAGAGCACGAGGTGCATCTGAGACGGGTTCTCGAGATTATGAGGGAGATCCAGTTGTATGCCAAGCTCTCAAAGTGTGAGTTCTGGATGGATAGTGTGGCATTTCTGGGGCACATCATATTAGCTAGCGGGATATCTGTTGATCTGGCGAAGATTGAGGTAGTCTAGAGTTGGCTGAGGCCAAAGTCAGTGATAGACATCTGTAGTTTCCTAGGCTTGGCAGGGTATTATAAGGGATTTGTCCAGGAATTCTCCAAGATGACCAAGTCAATGACTAACATGATGAAGAAGGAAGCTCAGTTTATATGGATAGATGATTGTGAGCGTCCTTCAGACACTGAAGGATCTACTGACCGCGGCACCAGTATTGACCATTCCTAAGGGTACCGATGGATTTGAGGTGTACTGTGACGCATATGGTCATGGTCTAGGATGTGTGCATGTAGCATGGGAAGGTCGTTGTCTATGCCTCCCATCACTGAAGAAGCATGAGGAGAACTATCCCACACATGACCTAGAATTAGGCACAGTAGTCTTCGCACTTAAGTCTGGCGTCATTATCTATGTGGGCTTACTGTTACCATCTACTATGATCACAAGAGTTTATAGCATATCTTCACACATAAGGAGCTCAACATGAGAAAGAGACAACGGGTCGAGTTCTTGAAGGACTACGATATAGATCTGAAGTACAAGGAGGGAAAGACTAATGTATAGTCAATGCACTGAGCCGTAGAGCATACTCCTTATGTGTTTTCCTAGCGGGCAGCAGCTTGATTGATGAGATACGCAACGCTCATGAAAGCGATCACTACATGCAGAGTATCAGGCAGAAGCTGACAGAGGGCACCCTTGAGGGCCAAAAGTACGACTTCATACTCAGTGATGACGGCATGATCAAATTGAATGGCCAACTATGTATTCCCGAGTCTACTCCTTACCTGAAGAAGAAGATACTACAGGAGGCCCATTGCTCATCCTTATTCATTCACCCAGGATCATCCAAGATGTACAATGATCTGAAAGTGCATTTCTGGTGGAGCGGGATGAAAAAGGATGTACCTGAGTTTGTGACCCAATGCTTGACTTACCAGAGAGTCAAGTTCGAGCATAGAAGATCGGTCGGAAAAGTGCAGCCTATGCCCATTCGTTGTTGGAAGTTTGAGGATCTATCCATGGATCTCGCGGTTGGTCTCACCGACTAATGGAGGACTAAACATGATTTGGGTCATAGTTGACAGATTGTCGAAGGTGACCAGATTCATTCCCATCAAGGAGACCTGGAAAGTCCCTAAGCTGGCACTTGTTCCAGAAGGAGATTATTAGGCACCATGGCGTGCCTAAGACCATTGTATCAAATAGAGACTCCATTCTCTCTAGATTTTGGGGGAAAGTGTATGAGGCCTTGGGTATGAAGATGAAGCTTAGTACGGCCTTCCATCCTCAAACTGATGGTCAGAGCGAAAGGACCATACAAATGTTGGGGGACATGCTCCGGGTATGTGCCTTGAATTTGCAGGGGAGCTGGATCGATCGACTCCATATGATAGAGTTTTCTTACAACAACATCTACCATGCTTCGATTCAGATGCCACCATTCCAAGCATTATATGGCAGACCCTGTAAGACACTATTATGCTGAGACGAGGCCAGTGAGAACACCTTCTTAGGGCCTGTTATCTAGAGCATATTAAGGAGGACGTCCTATAGATTCGTAGGCATATAAAGGCAGCCCAAGATAGATAGAAGTTCTATGCAGACATTTGGAGGAGATACCTTGAGTTTATTGTTGACGACAAAGTCTTCCTTAGAGTGTCACCCATGAAGGGGCATCTTCTGATTTGGGCAGAAGGGCAAGCTGAGCCCTAAGTATGTCGAGCCGTATGCTATCACGAAGCGAGTGGGCCCACTAGCTTACAGGTTAGACTTACCTGTAGAGCTTGGGAGAGAGGATAACGTGTTTCACGTCTCCCAGTTGAAGAAGTTTGTACCTTACCTCACGCATGTTTTTGAACCTGAGAGGCTAGAGCTAGACATAGCTCTTCGATACGAGGAGGTATCACTCCTAATCCTCGACTTGAAGACGAGGGAGACCGGAACAAGACCATCAGTATGGTCAAAATCCTTGGTCTAACCATGATGTAGAGTAAGTCACATGGAAGTTAGAAGACTCGATGAGGCTAAGTATCCAGCGTTTTTTATTAGCGGTTGTTGTATACTCATGGGGTATGCGGGCGTAACCCTTTTTAAGGGGGGTAGAGCCACTTGGCGTGTACATGTGTGCACTAGGTTGTTGTTATTTATGATTTGGTTGTATGTCAACTTTGGTTGTTTGGTGCGTGTGCGCACTCGTTTGAAATATATAAGTATTGTGTGTATGTTGTGATGTACTGGTTTGTATGATTATGCATGTTGATTGTAGTAATACTCTTAACGTTCTTGATACTCATTTATATGAGTTATGGTACATGATACAGTTACTAATGAGATATTATCAGTGATAATGATACCACGAATGTTGGTTGAGTGCTAGATATGCACTCCTTGAGATAACAAGAACTATGGCGATATATCGGATAGATATATCCGGTATAGGTGTAGACCCTACGGGACTTGATTTCTATGCAGAATTGATTAGAGGATACCACATATATCTTGATTCCCTAGGATGGCTGATTTAACATTTATGACTTCGGGATGAAGTCCTTTTAAGGGGGGTAGACTAAAATACCCCTAAGGTTTATAAATATAATTAAGGGTTAATTAATTAATTATAGAGGCTAATGTTCCCTAAATTAATTAAGGAGTTATATGATCTCCAAATGCATTTATATAAACAAATACATGGAGTCCAAAAAGGTCATTAAACCTTACATAAAATATTGGACTAAAGTGAGAGTAACTATAAGGAGAAATCAACTAAGAAAGTTGATGTAACATGTAATATATCATTACATGAATTAAGAGCACAAATGTCATGAGTGAATCAAAGAACATACTTAACTAGTCACAATGAATGGTAAAGTACACAAATCACTCTAAATACAAAGGAATACACCTTAACACAAAGGAATATATCTTAGAACAAGGTAACTACACAAGTAATAACCTAACACATGAAAAAAGTTCAAATGCACATCCAAGAGGTTCAAGATCATCTAGGTGACTCCGAGCTCAGTTCGGAGTTTCCATGCAGAATAAGTCTTTTGTTAACTAGCTGTTGGTTTTGGGTACTACAAGTGCACCTAGCTTGGCTTGGGTGATCAGGTTTTGTGAAGTGTCCCATTGTTGGTCTTTGTTTGTCTTTGGTATATAATTAGCTCGTTCGTTTATATTGTATATTTGGAGATGAGCCTTGCATGTTGGTGTTTGGGTTGGAGTTGCGTTTTGTCCTACATGATTTTGTCCTTATCACTGGAGCATCATTGTGAGATTTCCACTTCTTGGCCAATGAAGGTTATTTTCTTTGCACTCCGTTCACAAGTGTAACACCCCTCTCAATAATCACGATGTAATCTCTCACGTAGCAATAAATAAAACGTCTCGCAGCGAAAAACAAATAACAATTACAAAACTCACTCGGGTGTCACCGGCCGTTACTCGCCCATGCGAGCAACGCAGCCAAACTACATCCAACTTCCAAAACAAATAAACTGCTAACCGCAGTGATAACGAGAAACTCCTATACATCATACTAAGCCCACAAACCATAAACATCGACAAGTGAGCATCTACCCAATCCTAAAAATACACAACCTTACCATAATACAATTCACCATCTTCATTGCTATACAACATCTCCAAGTGTGGTGACAAAAGTAAAACTCCAATTACCCTGTTCCTGCTCTTCAGCTTCGACAATGATCAACAACCTGTAATGGTGTAGTATCAGCGATAGTCGCTGAGTATGCCGGGCCTGGACCCTAATGGTCACTTGTCATTTTAACCATCTTGTTATTAGATTGGTTTCATGCTTTTCCATTTTACAGTTATAATCAAAACTGAAGCATAAATGTTAATATACATAATCAACCATCCAAATATCCATAAACATTTAACCATCCATCCAATCCAAACAGTCATAGAATATATCAAACAACATTTGCATATCGAACGTATCGAGTATTAACAATATATTGTACAATGTACAATCGCCGTAGCGTTCACCATCCACTGTCAATTTATTTAGTTTGGCTTTCAAGCCCCATCCATATGTACAATGTACATTCGCCGTAGCGTACAGTTTCCATAGTTAATTCACCTTAGCCTTGTAGGCTCCATCCAACCATCAACACACAATAAAATAACCACAAGTTTAACCGATGAACAACAAAGCGAAACAACGAGAATAATAAACAAGTATAAAGTCTCGTCCATGGTTTTGTTCGCCACTGTATAAGTCTCAATTGTTTTAGTTGTTCAGTTATACCTAGTGACAATGTCTCGTTAAAACGACATGTCTCTAGTTACCCATATATTATGGCGGGTCACCCACGGCAGTAGCCACTCCAACAGTAGAGTCTCCGACCAACGAGCCATTCTAGCTCACGGGAAATTTTCTTGATACTTACGGACCCGTACGCGGACATTCTGGTATCGTTTTGTGATCACAGCGCGCACCAAGAGCCACACCCTCTTGGCTTTACTTCCATTCCATTAATTAATTAATTATACCATCGCATCGCATTACCAAATTTTCTAACACAGCAGACTAAGGTCATTAGTCCAATCCGGAGTCTGTAAACTCGAGATCCAGTGTTAGATACGAGAGCGGCGTATAGAAAGGCCAATGCTCCGTATAAAAGTCTTGGATAATATGTATATGTTATTATCCTAGTGCTACAACGTTTACTGACGTTCCTTATATTTCATATAAGATAGCACCATAGCCGCTAGTTCGTTTTATATATAGGTTCATATATACGAACCAATACTGTTAACTCAACAACAGTAAATAATAAGCAGCTATAATATACAATTCATGCATATTAATTAACACATTCAGACAAACAATCTTATCACAGATCATACAGAAGTCTGAACTGAGGAAGCCCTCAGAGACAACCAGAGACACATAACAACATACAAGTTATATCAACCAAATCCGAGCCAAGGAGCAACCTTAGGACAACTCGGATCAAACCCCTTTACATACCGTTCACCCTGATCGTATTACGGTGGAGTATGAATCAGCAAGATCCTATGCTCCGTGTAGTCCGCTAGCTTGTCAAGCGTCCTTGTCAGACGTATAATCTAAACGGTATTAAAACTACAAGTCAGTCTCCATGACTAACTACATCCGGTATTTCCGAATAATAAGTAACCCCGACAGTTCACCCCTGTTTTCTACAGTTGTTTTACAGGTTTTTCTCAAACAGTCGGCTTTGTTACTTAAAACGCGTACGTCAAAACTATTTCAACTGTTAAGTTTAATTCCTTATATTTCTTTTAATCTTATCCACATCTAGTTTAGGTACGTAACCTATAGTTGCATGTATGCATGCATTCTTATATTATATTGCATTCTAAAATTCATAACTTATAGTTCGTAACTATATTTATTTTTTTTTAAATAACCACCACCATTAAATCATATGGTTTTCAACCAAAATATATATATCCACCTTATATACATTATTCTTGTGTATGTATATATATTTTTACCACGTAGGTAATTCTCATGAGTTTCATAAACTCTTATATTTTATGTTACATTTTATCATCTTTTTATTAGATGATTATTCCCATTAGTTGTATTATATTACAACTTATATTAAGATTATTATCCTAATATCATGTAACATTTTATGTTGTATAATTACAACTCCTAAGGTTTATTCCATAAACACCTTAGTTTATAAATCCCATTTATTTATAGTTTGTCACATTATTTTTGAGTACCCTTCCTTATATTAATTCCATCTAAACCATATCATTGTCATAACATTTATAACATCATAGACCTTAGTCTAAAATTCATTTTCCAACTCTTATTAACTCGGTATAGCCCTTAACTTTATTTAAATCCCATTTTGACCACATAACATTATGTAATGTTATACCATATACTAATATCATACTATGTGACATTTTTCTATTCCCTTTAACTTATAACCCATAGTTTTTATACAAAACTATTTTATATTGCCTCTTAGGCACCATAAGAAAATCTTATTCTTTTCCATAAACCATAGTTTCCTTAATTTACAAAATCACCCCTTAAATCATACCATGTTATATATTCCATTTAATATAACATTTCTAACTTATAAAAGAGTATAACCTACGGTTATTTTTTGTAAATTCCGAACAGCCCTTGTGCTATCTATAATTGTCATTTGGCCCTATTTATAACATATAGTCTTACCATATCATTAAAACCATATCTTATACACATATCTTAACAAATACTCTTATATAATTCTAAAAATCTCCAAATTCCACCAAAGGGTTATGAATATCCTTATTAACCCATATACTTTCAATATTTACCATTCCACCATCTATTTTTCTCCAGAGTGTCATAATGACATTATAACTATATATTATACATATATAGTTTTATTTAATTCCAAAAACATTCCAATAAATTCCTAAAAATTCCTAATAGCCCATGGGTGTTTAAAATACCATTGTACACCCTTAATTTTCGGTAATAACATATTTACCACATATGTTATGAAAATATTACCATAAGATACTTATCTTATAATAAAACCTTAAATAAGTTATCTAACTTATTTATTTTGGTCAAAACCTAGCATATGGTCAAGGTTGACCTCCTTAATATTTCCTTGACCATTAATTCCTAATAATTACGGTTTGCAACCAAACTTTCTAGAAATCACCATTTAACCCCAAAACTTTATAAAATCTTATAAACTTTATTTTAACTCCTTTTTACCTCTAATTTTCGGCCTTATTATTCTAAAGCCCCTAAATTTAATTTAATTACACCTAACACCCCATTTATTTTCGGTAATGCATTATACTACTTAAACTTAATTAAAAGCTTGTAAATGCATAAATAAAATGGCCTAAAATACATGGCCTTATTACAAACATTGGCTTGCAAAATAAATTACACATAAATGTCCCAAAATACATATAAATTTCGGCCTCACCATAGAATTTTCATTTAATTACCAAACTTCCACATAATGTCTTAAATTTGACAATTATGCTTGTTTAATTAGTTATAAAAATTAAACCATTCCTTAAACATTTTAAGGTCAAACATGACCTTATTTTACTTCTTCACTCACGGCAATAATTATTGAAATAGCTTAGAACATTTTAACTTAGCAAAGTTAATGTTTAAGTGATTTATACCTTGATTTAGCTTAGGTAAATCCTTGTTTGGATTCGCCACCTTAAGGAGAGTTTCTCCAAAGCTTCTCTTACATGTTTTCAAACAGAAAACAAGGCCTAGTTAGTCTCCAAGAAAGATCTAACCATAAGAAGTAATTTAAGTCATGAAAATCATGGATTTTTACCTTAGATCTTCAAGCTTGATATAGATCTACTTCGGCCCTATTTTTCCAGAAGAGAAATAGTATCAAAACACTCTCAATAACAAGGTATAAACCGTGGGTGAATTAGCTTGGAAGATAGCTAAGTTTTACCTTGTTTAAGATGCCAAAAATGGTGTTTTTGGCTTGGATCTAGCTACTCCTTGTAGATCTTGGTATACCAACTGAATCCACATGAAAAGGAGAAGAAAATAAGGCTAGGAACAAAGTTTCACAACCGAATTTGAAGGGAATCAAAAGATATGAGCTTAAAGCACATTTTTGTACCTTAAGAACAAGTTTGAGTTTCTCAACCTTATTCCCTTGTTATGGCCGAGATTCCTTCTTCATTTAACCTCCAAGAACAACCTAGATCCATGGATGTAAGTGGTTGATGTTTAGATCCACCGAAAGAAGAAAGAAAGATGAAGAAAATGGGCATTTTCATGCCTTAGGAGCTTACCTAGAGCTTGAATCTCATCAATGGTGCTTGGAGTGCTTACCTACGGTTGAGAGGAAGCCAAGGAGAGGGTTTGGCCAGGATTCCCACGTTTGGAATGGGAATAATGAGAAAAATGACCTAGTTTTGCTTAAAACACATTTTTTTCTTACTTTATGTCTTTAATGTTTTGATGACTCACCCATTACTGATTTGTGTTGAATAATTGAAGCTCAATCAGTGGAGACAAGAGGAGGGGGCAGCCGTCCTTGATTGAGAGAGGTAGGGCATGATTGGAGCCAATTTGAAAAAAAAATGAGATAAATAATGTTACTTTAATTCAATTATTGTAAGGTGACTAAGCACTCTTGCTTTTCTTGCTTGGAGCACTGAAATCCAAGGGAAAAGAGGAGCAATTGGAGGCTCCAAATCGGCAGGCTCTCACATGGGGTAAGCAAGTGGAGACAACCTTTTTGTTTTATAAGGTAAAGTATGTCTTTTTTGTTATTTTATGCAAAAGTAAAGGACTATATTTAATTATCACATGTCTCTTGTCTCTTGGTCTGTTAAGAGACTTAATTATCTGATTTTATGTAGTCCATTTCGTGGTCAATGGTCAACATTGACCAACTTAGTCAATGTTGACCCAAACGGGCCCCCTTTACTTTAGAGTTATTATATTTTAATATTAAATTTGTAAAAATTCGTAAATTTCTAGAATTAAATTCCTAATATCATATAATATGATATTTTATTATATTTAAAGGCCCATTTAAAACCAATTTAGAAGGCGATTACACGAAAACGTGCTTTAAGGAGTTTTAGTGCACATTTTGTGTCGCAAGGTGTTTCTGGGCTTGGTTTTCTTTGACAACGGTTTTGTTGTGTTCCTTACATGATATTTGATCATGGTATCCAATTTTATATCATTTAGAGGTCATTAGACCGTTAAGGTATTCTTAGAGCACTTTTTTGCCCTTTTTGACCTTTAAGCATGTAAATGCTTTTTCTTTGTTTTGGAGTGTTGTCCAACGGTTATAATATGTTTAATATTATGTTAGTAGACTTAGGACAAATTTTTAGGTCCTAAGAAGTTCATTTGGGTATTTATTTACCCTTAACAGTCAAAGGGTGCAACATCTTGATTTGTGTTGACCACTGTTGTTCTCAGTTGACTTTTAAGGCATGTTTAGGCCTTAATTAATGTGATTAAATATTTAATCCATGTTTTATAAGTTTGGGGTATTTCAATCTACCCCCCTTAAAAAGACTTCGTCCCGAAGTCTCTTAATCAAACAGGTAAGTATATATAAATGTATAACTACCCATTGTTCCCATAATGTATATCTATATGATATACCATTTACACACATCATATTGCGCTTATACAGCACATAGTCATCACGTTGTGGCGTTAGTTCAATCATATATGGATATAGGTGATCCATCAGCACCATCATTTCCTATCAGTTCTACCAACCCTGACAACCTTCCTGAGGTGTCCATATCATTCCATTGTTCCACATTTCATATCTAATGATTCATTTCGTATCTAGGCGATACCATATGTAATCATTCTATAAAGCAATATGAATACATATCACAAATAGCATAAGAAAGGTACTACACACAAGGTGTAAATACAACATTCAAACAAGTATCTCATAAGATACATACATACAAGTGCACATTACACACAAACAAACCAACAACGCACGCCCCGCGTACCAACCATAACCAACAAAACCAATTCACTGTATGCCATGCATACGAAACAATTCACTGTACCACCAATTCTTTGTATGCAATGCATACGAAACAACCAAAACTTAGTGCACACATGTGCACAGCCAAGAGGCTCTACCCCCCTTAAAAAAGGGTTACGCCCCCGTACCCCACAAGTATACAACAGCCGCTCAACAAGGAGCGCTGGATACTTGGCTCTCAAAGAGTTCTCCAACTCTGGATTATCCTCATATCAGAGAGACGGGTATGACTCTAGCCCTTCAAGGCTCCACAATGCATAAAGGGTGAGGCACTGATCTATTTGTGCTCTCTCCCAAGTTTATTCTTATGGGCCCACTCGCTCCGTATGAGGTGCAGACCCATGAACATATGCTCAATTTGCCTCTTTTTTTTTGCTGTGAATCCACTCGTTTGGATCACTAGCATACATGCGTGTGTCTTCTCTCACTGACATTCAGTTTGAGATGTAATATGACATTGGCTACTGTTAGTACTTAGTGCTCTTTGCACTTGTCTTTGTAATACTAAGACGTACCAGCCTATATGTCCACAAGGATGATGTTTGTCATCCATGTCTCCTGGTAGGTTTGTTCCAGAGTAACACACTGTTGTAGTTATCTTTTGTTTTTTTTATACACACTCGTGTGGATATCCACTTTATCTTTCTGCATTCCCACTAGATTAATAACTGCACGAGTGCAATACCAAACACTCAGTCATACAGAGTGCAGAAGCGTAAACGCTCAATAGCTAATATCCAATGAGTCCAACAGAAAAGATGTGCGAATTATCCTATGAGTGGTACATTCCAAATCCACTGTTCCTTGAGCAAGGTTTCTGCTATCATATAGCTTTATCTTTTCTCCTTGCGTAGTCACGTGTTTATATTTATATCATCTGGTAGATTTCCTCTGGATTGCAAGCATTTGCTTGGTCCTTATGAGGATTCTACATATTTTCGTCCATAATGGGTTTCCATGTTTCTTTTTTTGGGTTCCTGTCCTTGAACTGTTTCCCTGTCTTCACTGTATACTTTCTACTGGTCTCTGTTGAAGGTTCTTGATTTCCTTTAGCCTGTTGGTTTAACTGCGGCACTTCTCGTCCATCTTCGAGGTAATCCGTCTTACTGTCCGTAGAATGGAGTTGACTACTTCTCGTGTTCCTAACACTACTTGTCTACTTGCATGGGGTACCGTACTGATACATTACTACTTACCCGACTAACTCATAAATAAGTCTGTCAGGCCCACATGCTCCTAACGGAGTGCGGTCGTCCCATGTCTCGTTTAGTAAACTGGTAATGTCTGTCACACGGTTGTTGTGAAGTATTCTGTTGTCGATCTCCCTTTGATGGATATCCTTTTTTTTTGTTCTTTTTTTTTGTCTTCTTTTTGCTTCTGCTTTTTTTGTCTTCTTTTTGCTTCTGCTTTTTTTTGTCTAATAGTTCGTGTTATCGGTTATCCTGTAATAAGTGTTATTCCCTTTGTGGCATCCGTGATAATTCGTATCATAGACTGGTATTATTCAACTCGGTGTAAATAAAATCCGTGCTATATTAGCAAACTCGTTTCTCCTTTTTTTATCTCACTGAGTACAATACATATTCCTTTTCTCCCCTTTTTTTTCCGGTCATATCTCATCCATAGTTCATATTCGTTCCCTCATCCGTTTAATTGGATGTATTGCAGATTGCATAATAGCTTGAGCAACTTGGCTCTTCATTTCCCAACCATCCTCACTGACGGTGGTGCATCTACAAGGGTATGCTTGTCCACGAGGACTAAACATGTATCACTAGTAGTGATTAGCATTTAAATGCGGGTATACACTGGTGGTATTTGGCTAATAGCCTTGTCTGAAACTTCCTCGAACGTTTAAACTGGTGTGTTTTTTTTTATTTTTACAGTCATAGTGGTTGTATAATGTGTCCAGTTGCAGTGGTTGGACTATCGGTCCTTCCAAAATTGTATAGGTTTCTAATCTCAAGGTTTGTATGAAAAAGTTTGAAAAAAATTAGTTTTTTTTTTTGTAAAAGATTAAAAGTAGTTGTTGTTACAGTTGCATTTGCAGTAGCTGTTACTGTTGTTGTCGCTGTCGCTGCACTTGCTGTAGCAAGTGCGCAAGGCAGATGGAAATTTCAGTGGTTTACTGTCACAGCGCTTGCAATAGCAAGTGCGCCATGCAGGGAAATTCTGGTTCAGTAATTTCCGGTCTCATTGACTCTGTGTCATCGAGTATGGGCTACATGATAACGTAAGCATTAACATCCTGTTCATATATATTATCCATCAAGGTTTAAAGCTTATAGGTACTGAGTACACACAACTAATCCCAAGTAAGTACATAACATAGTAAGCAAAAGTCTTCCTCCAGCGGTCTCATGGAGTTAGGGTACTCATGCCCTATCTACTCCCTTGCCCTTCAGGGCTCCAGCATCAGTAGATGTCTGGCCATCCTGACCGCCTCGTGGTACTCCAGATCCTCCAGTTGAGGTCTTCTGAGTATTCTTGGGTGGCCTGTAATTACGGCTCTCTGGGTTCATCCAGCATTCGAATTCCCTATGGCCCTCTTTGTGGCAGCACCGACATTCGACCTTGTAGCCTTCGCAGTCGACCCCAGGATGGTCTTTCCCACAACGCTTACAGTAAAAGTGGCGCTGGGGCTGTCCGGTGCCTGATGGTAGTATTTAAGTTTAAGTTAAAATCTGGCGGTATAAAGGTTAAGGTTACAATTTAATTTAAGAGGTAGGTGTTCTCACCCTTAGGAGGTGCGGATTTCAGAGGCTTAGCATCTATAGCTGGGCCGGTCAACCGAAGGACGGGCTCTTTTCCCTTTGTTCCCTGGTGACCCTGCTGCCCTTTCTTTTTAAAGAATTTCCTGTTCAAGATTTCGGGTCAGCATTCTTAAGGTATTTAATATGATAAATAATCTGAAATGGAATAAGTCCTTACTTTCTCATCTTTTGGCTTTCGCCTGGAGATGCTCCTCCACCCTCAGACTCTCCATCAGGGTTCTTCCTTTTCTTGGCCCCGAGAGTCTCTTCCCGAGTCTGGAGCATTAGCTCCGTCCTCGAGGCAGCCTCATAACACTCCTGGAATCTTCTTGGTAAGTTCTCACAAAGTTAATTGGTAGTGTAGTAAGTAAAGAATTCTATGGCTTTCATGTTAGCACCTGGATGGTAGTGTAGAGGGTAGCACCCATCGCCATCTGAATGCGAAATAATAGTCCTCCCCAGAACTTCTTGACCTTCACGGTCTCTGAGTAATCCACACCGGGGATGAAGTCCAGTAGACCAATGAATCGAGCGTAGTACTCATCCACGGTCAGACCTTCTTGGGTCAATGTCTCGGACTCCAGGCGCTTCTTCTGTTTGAGATGTGCTGGGTAGTACTTCCCTCTCAGCAACTCGACAAAGGCAGCCCACGAAAAGTCGGGCGTAGCTAGGTGATGGTCCTTGACCAACCTCCACCAAGTACTGGCTGCATCCTTCAGATGGAAAGCAGCAATGGCGACCTTCTTGTCGTCAGGTACCTGTAAGGCTTCAAATGCTTTCTCGTGTTCAACAATGTAACGCTCTAAAGCTACGGGGTCTGGTTCCCCTGAATACGTAGGTGGTCGGGTCTCGCTAACTGACTTCAGCCAGTTCGTTTCCCTGGGCTGTGGCGGATGGGCTGGTGCTCCTCCTATCTGAGTACCCAGCTGTGCAAGAACGGCTGCAACCGTCTCAGCAACTCCTGGAATGCCAGGGTCACCGCCTCTACCTCTTCCAGTACCACGCCCTCTAGTTCCACCAGACATCTGTAGTACAGTATGTCACGTAAATACTCGGTAAATTACCGTACACAACCAATAGATATTAAGTTGCCTTAAGGCTAACCTGTCACGCAATTTGCGTTACTAGACACAATATCTTTCTAAGATGAATCGTCTCGTATCTCCCAAATGATTCCCATAATTTCCCAAGTCCTAAGCTCACTGTCTTAACCTACTTTCTCGTCATCAGAGCGGTACTCCGCTCTGATACCACTTTTGTAACACCCCTCTCAATAATCACGATGTAATCTCTCACGTAGCAATAAATAAAACGTCTCGCAGCGGAAAAACAAATAACAATTACAAAACTCACTCGGGTGTCACCGGCCGTTACTCGCCCATGCGAGCAACGCAGCCAAACTACATCCAACTTCCAAAACAAATAAACTGCTAACCGCAGTGATAACGAGAAACTCCTATACATCATACTAAGCCCACAAACCATAAACATCGACAAGTGAGCATCTACCCAATCCTAAAAATACACAACCTTACCATAATACAATTCACCATCTTCATTGCCATACAACATCTCCAAGTGTGGTGACAAAAGTAAAACTCCAATTACCCTGTTCCTGCTCTTCAGCTCCGACAATGATCAACAACCTGTAATGGTGTAGTATCAGCGATAGTCGCTGAGTATGCCGGGCCTGGACCCTAATGGTCACTTGTCATTTTAACCATCTTGTTATTAGATTGGTTTCATGCTTTTCCATTTTACATTTATAATCAAAACTGAAGCATAAATGTATAATATACATAATCAACCATCCAAATATCCATAAACATTTAACCATCCATCCAATCCAAACAGTCATAGAATATATCAAACAACATTTGCATATCGAACGTATCGAGTATTAACAATATATTGTACAATGTACAATCGCCGTAGCGTTCACCATCCACTGTCAATTTATTTAGTTTGGCTTTCAAGCCCCATCCATATGTACAATGTACATTCGTCGTAGCGTACAGTTTCCATAGTTAATTTACCTTAGCCTTGTAGGCTCCATCCAACCATCAACACACAATAAAATAACCACAAGTTTAACCGATGAACAACAAAGCGAAACAACGAGAATAATAAACAAGTATAAAGTCTCGTCCATGGTTTTGTTCGCCACTGTATAAGTCTCAATTGTTTTAGTTGTTCAGTTATACCTAGTGACAATGTCTCGTTAAAACGACATGTCTCTAGTTACCCATATATTATGGCGGGTCACCCACGGCAGTAGCCACTCCAACGGTAGAGTCTCCGACCAACGAGCCATTCTAGCTCACGGGAAATTTTCTTGATACTTACGGACCCGTACGCGGACATCCTGGTATCGTTTTTGTGATCACAGCGCGCACCAAGAGCCACATCCTCTTGGCTTTACTTCCATTCCATTAATTAATTAATTATACCATCGCATCGCATTACCAAATTTTCTAACACAGCAGACTAAGGTCATTAGTCCAATCCGGAGTCTGTAAACTCGAGATCCAGTGTTAGATACGAGAGCGGCGTATAGAAAGGCCAATGCTCCGTATAAAAGTCTTGGATAATATGTATATGTTTTATCCTAGTGCTACAACGTTTACTGACGTTCCTTATATTCATATAAGATAGCACCATAGCCGCTAGTTCGTTTTATATATATAGGTTCATATATACGAACCAATACTGTTAACTCAACAACAGTAAATAATAAGCAGCTATAATATACAATTCATGCATATTAATTAACACATTCAGACAACAATCTTATCACAGATCATACAGAAGTCTGAACTGAGGAAGCCCTCAGAGACAACCAGAGACACATAACAACATACAAGTTATATCAACCAAATCCGAGCCCAAGGAGCAACCTTAGGACAACTCGGATCAAACCCCTTTACATACCGTTCACCCTGATCGTATTACGGTGGAGTATGAATCAGCAAGATCCTATGCTCCGTGTAGTCCGCTAGCTTGTCAAGCGTCCTTGTCAGACGTATAATCTAAACGGTATTAAAACTACAAGTCAGTCTCCATGACTAACTACATCCGGTATTTCCGAATAATAAGTAACCCCGACAGTTCACCCCTGTTTTCTACAGTTGTTTGTTACAGGTTTTTCTCAAACAGTCGGCTTTGTTACTTAAAACGCGTACGTCAAAACTATTTCAACTGTTAAGTTTAATTCCTTATATTTCTTTTAATCTTATCCACATCTAGTTTAGGTACGTAACCTATAGTTGCATGTATGCATGCATTCTTATATTATTTGCATTCTAAAATTCATAACTTATAGTTCGTAACTATATTTATTTTTTTAAATAACCACCACCATTAAATCATATGGTTTCAACCAAAATATATATATCCACCTTATATACATTATTCTTGTGTATGTGTATATTTTTACCAGTAGGTAATTCTCATGAGTTTCATAAACTCTTATATTTTATGTTACATTTTATCATCTTTTTTAGATGATTATTCCCATTAGTTGTATTATATTATACAACTTATATAAATTATTATCCTAATATCATGTAACATTTTATGTTGTATAATTACAACTCCTAAGGTTTATTCCATAAACCCTTAGTTTATAAATCCCATTTATTTATAGTTTGTCACATTATTTTATGTGAGTACCCTTCCTTATATTAATTCCATCTAAACCATATTGTCATAACATTTATAACATCATAGACCTTAGTCTAAAATTCATTTTCCAACTCTTATTAACTCGGTATAGCCCTTAACTTTATTTAAATCCCATTTTGACCACATAACATTATGTAATGTTATACCATATACTATCATACTATGTGACATTTTTCTATTCCCTTTAACTTATAACCCATAGTTTTTATACAAAACTATTTATATTGCCTCTTAGGCACCATAAGAAAATCTTATTCTTTTCCATAAACCATAGTTTCCTTAATTTACAAAATCACCCCTTAAATCATACCATGTTATATATTCCATTTAATACATTTCTAACTTATAAAAGAGTATAACCTATTATTTTTCGTAAATTCCGAACAGCCCTTGTGCTATTCTATAATTGCATTTGGCCCTATTTATAACAATATAGTCTTACCATATCATTAAAACCATATTTACACATATCTTAACAAATACTCTTATATAATTCTAAAAATCTCCAAATTCCACCAAAGGGTTATAATATCCTTATTAACCCATATACTTTCATATTTACCATTCCACCATCTATTTCTCCAAAGTGTCATAATGACATTATAACTATATATTATACATATATTTATTTTAATTCCAAAAACATTCCAATAAATTCCTAAAAATTCCTAATAGCCCATGGGTGTTTAAAATACCATTGTACACCCTTAATTTTCGGTAATAACATATTTACCACATATGTTATGAAAATATTACCATAAATACTTATCTTATAATAAAACCTTAAATAAGTTATCTAACTTATTTATTTTGGTCAAAACCTAGCATATGGTCAAGGTTGACCCTTAATATTTCCTTGACCATTAATTCCTAAAATTACGGTTTGCAACCAAACTTTCTAGAAATCACCATTTAACCCCAAAACTTATAAAATCTTATAAACTTATTTTAACTCCTTTTTACCTCTAATTTTCGGCATTATTCTAAAGCCCCTAAATTTAATTTAATTACACCTAACACCCCATTTATTTCGGTAATGCATTTATACTACTTAAACTTAATAAAAGCTTGTAAATGCATAAATAAAATGGCCTAAATACATGGCCTTATTACAAACATTGGCTTGCAAAATAAATTACACATAAATGTCCCAAAATACATATAAATTTCGGCCTCACCATAGAATTTTCATTTAATTACCAAACTTCCACATAATGTCTTAAATTTGACAATTATGCTTGTTTAATTAGTTATAAAATTTATTAAACCATTCCTTAAACATTTTAAGGTCCAACACCTTATTTTACTTCTTCACTCACGGCAATAATATTGAAATAGCTTAGAACATTTTAACTTAGCAAAGTTAATGTTTAAGTGATTTATACCTTGATTTAGCTTAGGTAATCCTTGTTTGGATTCGCCACCTTAAGGAGATTTCTCCAAGCTTCTCTTACATGTTTTCAAACAGAAAACAGGCCTAGTTAGTCTCCAAGAAAGATCTAACCATAAGAAGTAATTTAAGTCATGAAAATCATGGATTTTTACCTTAGATCTTCAAGCTTGATATAGATCTACTTCGGCCCTATTTTTCCAGAAGAGAATAGTATCAAAACACTCTCAAGAACAAGGTATAAACCGTGGGTGAATTAGCTTGGAAGATAGCTAAGTTTTACCTTGTTTAAGATGCCAAAAATGGTGTTTTTGGCTTGGATCTAGCTAATCCTTGTAGATCTTGGTATACCAACTGAATCCACATGAAAAGGATAAGAAAATAAGGCAAGGAACAAAGTTTCACAACCGAATTGAAGGGAATCAAAAGATATGAGCTTAAAGCACATTTTTGTACCTTAAGAACAAGTTTGAGTTTCTCAACCTTCTTCCCTTGTTATGGCCGAGATTCCTTCTTCATTTAACCTCCAAGAACAACCTAGATCCATGGATGTAAGTGGTTGATGTTTAGATCCACCGAAAGAAGAAAGAAAGATGAAGAAAATGGGCATTTTCATGCCTTAGGAGCTTACCTAGAGCTTGAATCTCATCAATGGTGCTTGGAGTGCTTACCTACGGTTGAGAGGAAGCCAAGGAGAGGGTTTGGCCAGGAGTCCCACGTTTGGAATGGGACTAATGAGAAAAATGACCTAGTTTTGCTTAAAACACATTTTTTTCTTATTTTATGTCTTTAATGTTTTGATGACTCACCCATTACTGATTTGTGTTGAATAATTGAAGCTCAATCAGTGGAGACAAGAGGAGGGGGCAGCCGTCCTTGATTGAGAGAGGTAGGGCATGATTGGAGCCAATTTGAATCAAAAATGAGATAAATAATGTTACTTTAATTCAATTATTGTAAGGTGACTAAGCACTCTTGCTTTTCTTGCTTGGAGCACCGAAATGCAAGGGAAAAGAGGAGCAATTGGAGGCTCCAAATCGGCTGGCTCTCACATGGGGTAAGCAAGTGGAGACAACCTTTTTGTTTTATAAGGTAAAGTATGTCTTTTTTGTTATTTTATGCAAAAGTAAAGGACTATATTTAATTGTCACATGTCTCTTGTCTCTTGGTCTGTTAAGAGACTTAATTATCTGGTTTTATGTAGTCCATTTCGTGGTCAATGGTCAACATTGACCAACTTAGTCAATGTTGACCCAAACGGGCCCCACTTTAGGGTTTTATTAATATTTTAATATTAAATTTGTAAAAATTCGTAAATTTCTGGAATTAAATTCCTAATATCATATAATATTATATTTTATTATATTTAAAGGTATTTATAACCTTTTAGCCCATTTTAAACCAATTTAGAAGGCGATTACACGAAAACGTGCTTTAAGGAGTTTTAGTGCACATTTTGTGTCGCAAGGTGTTTCTGGGCTTGGTTTTCTTTGACAATGGTTTTGTTGTGTTCCTTACATGATATTTGATCATGGTATCCAATTTTATATCATTTAGAGGTCATTAGACCTTTAAGGTATTCTTAGAGCACTTTTTTGCCCTTTTTGACCTTTAAGCATGTAAATGCTTTTTATTTGTTTTGGAGTGTTTTCCAACGGTTATAATATGTTTAATATTATGTTAGTAGACTTAGGACAAATTTTTAGGTCCTAAGAAGTTCATTTGGGTATTTATTTACCCTTAACAGTCAAAGGGTGCAACATCTTGATTTGTGTTGACCACTGTTGTTCTCAGTTGACTTTTAAGGCATGTTTAGGCCTTAATTAATGTGATTAAATATTTAATCCATGTTTTATAAGTTTGGGGTATTTCAACAAGGATGCTTCACTTATGGGCTGGATAGGCAACCATCTCTTGGGACGGGGTTGACCTCAATTTACGCGTGATTCCCCAACTCTTGGATGTGGTGTCATGATCTCCACTGACAATTATGACCTCATGGATGGTTTGGTTAATTTAATATAGGAGATTAGAGAGAGGATAGTAGCCTGTGGGTGCAGGTAGAATACCAGTTCCTTGGTGTGTGACTGGAAGAGAGGTTCCATTTCCAAAGTTGACAACATCTGATGGGACAAACTCAGGGTCTATTTATAGGTTGGACAGATCATTGGTGAAATGATTTGTAGCACCACTAACAGGGTACCAAGTATTGTCAGTAGGAAGGGTAAAGGTATAGTGAGCATTGTAGGTGGGAGAGGGAGCTTGGTAGGCATGGTCAAAGCGATGATAACGTCTGTCAGTTGTGTGGCCAATTTTCTTGCAAACTTGACAAATGGGTCTGTTATCTTGTGTTCCAAAGAGGTGAAATGTGTTAGTGTGATAGTAGTTACCTCTAGCTCCACCCTTGTTTGAGTTTCGGCCTCTATTGTTGTATCCACGATTGTTTATTCCTCCTCTGCCACCTCTGGATATGTTATTTTTGGCTGAGTTGTTGCATTGAGTAGCAATAATAGAGAGTTGAGCAGTAGATAGAGTTTCTGAGTTTTTATCAAAGAGAATGGTTTCAAAAGTGAGGAGATAATTGTAGGCAACTTGAGGTGTAACAGCATTGGGCATCATAGTGAGGTTTGTAGATACTGTGTCATTTTCAGAGGGCAGGCCTCGTATAATGTAACTAACAAAGTTACTATCAGAGACTGGACAACCAACAGAGGCTATGAAGTTTGCTATGCTTTTGGCTCAGCCAAAAAAATCAGCAATAGAATCTGCACCCTTCTTGATACTCATTAGATGAGATTTGAGTTGCATTATGCGGGCATTTAGTTGAGCACAAAGAATTTGTTTGATGGTATCCCATACTGCTTTTGATGTTTCACATGGTATGACCTGATCAACCGAGCTATCAGTCATGGCAGTGGTGAGAACTACTAGTATGAGCTTATTTGTTTGCTTCCATGTAGTGTATAATGGGTTTGGTATATTGTTGATAGTTGCGGGGGGACAAGGCTTGAAGCCATCAACCCAACCGAAGAGACCATGGCCATTAAGTTAAGGTTCTATCTGTTTCAGCCAGACTTGATAATTGTCAGCTGTAAGTTTGGTTAAATGTTGAGAAGTTGAGACAAGAGATGAGAAGGTTATGGAGATGGAGGAACCAATGGGTCCGGAGGAGGAAGAAAAGCTGGTGCCTGAGTTTGGTGTTTGCGGTGTATGCTCCGTTGAAGAGAGCAAAGAACCAGTGATGGAAGAACGGCAGTGGAGACGGAAGAAAAAAAAAATGGAAGGATCGGTGAAGAAGGAAGACAAATGTCGGCTGCTCTTGATACCATGTAAAGATAGGCTCAAATAACTAGGTTAAATAGATATGGCCATAAGTACGCTCACTTGTATTATTACCAGTAGAATACATGAGTTTATATAGAGCTATAAAGGAGAAGAACAAGTTACATAAGTATTAACAGACTAATAATAATTGGCTCTATTTTGATATGGGCTTATTATACACATGGGCCTTATTAGGTATGCCCATGTAATCTCTCCTTTTTAAGTTAATATGTCCCGTTTCCAGGAAAAAAACTATTCCATGTTATTCTTTAACTCGTTTTTTAACAGTTAGGAGGGTATAGTGTGGCTTCAGGACATGTGGCTAAAATTTATTGAAGGAATAAAAAAATAAAGCGTAAATAAACCCTCGCGTGAAAGTTCTCCTCCCTCTGTGTGTGAATGTGGGCATAGGAGAGAGAAACAACATTTTTTAAAAAAATTTATAATTACAAAATATAAATGTAAAAAAAAAAAAGTTATATCATTGTTCATCATAATCTGTGCTCTTCAAAACAAGATGCATCATGGGTATGTTTTGGTAAACAAAATTCTATGTTTTTAGAATGAGTATATATTATTATTTTTAAAGTGAATCTTATTCATTTACAAATGAATATTCTTTAATAATAAAATGAACCTTATTCAATAACAAAATGAATCTTCTTTAAGATTTACTTTACTTAAAATTAATAATTACTTTTAGAAAAACAAAGGATTCACATTATTTAAAAGTGAAAGGTTCACTTTTCTTAAATATACGATTCATTTTTCTTGAACATTTTATTAACTTTTCTTTAACGAAATATTCACTTTTAAATAAATGAAAGGTTCATATTGTTCTCGCATAAGTTTGTGGTAAAATTCAATTTTCTTAAACATCTGATTCACTCTTTTTAAACAAAAGATTCACTTTTCTTAAACGAATGATTCATATTGTTCTTGCATAAGTTTGTGGTAAGATTCATTTTTCTTAAACATAAGATTCACTGTTTATTAAATAAAAGAATCACTTTACTTAAATATGTGATTCACTTTTTTTGAACGAAATATTTACTTTTCAATAAACCCTAAACCCCAAACCTAAAAAATTGTCAAGTCATTGACGATATTTTATACAATAACTTCAGAAAAGATTACCTTGCACCACACACCCCTAAAAACCACCCTAGGAAGCTGAAAAACATTAAAGGAAGTTTTAAGGTTTGTAATGCAGGGTTTAGGTTCAATTTTTAACAAACTTGGATTCGTTTTTCTTAAACCTCGTATTCACTTTAGTTAAACAATCTATGTTTACGAAATTCTCTTTTCTTAAACCTTTGATTTAGTTTTTAAAAAACCTGTGATTCACTTTTTAACAACCTTTGATTCACTTTTCTTAAACTTAAGATTCACTTACCAATAAATGATAGATTCATATTGCTCTCGCATAAGATTCACTTTTTTAACTAAAGATTTACTTTTAAAAACACAAAGGATTCACATTGCTTAATGTGAAAGGTTCACTTCTCTTAAACATAAGTTTCATTAGATCACACGGGTCAACGTCCAGGTTCGCTGAATTGTTAAAAATGCTAATGTGGTTCGGTTATTAACAACTACTCAAGAAAAATATAACCCTACCTCACATATAACCCTAGGACGACTAACAACGTCGAAGAAGCTAACACCGTCAATGAAAGATAATGTAGTTCGATAATTATCTGTCACACAATAAAAAAAGATGACCTGACCACACTCAACTCTTTGATGACTAACACTGCATAAAAAGCTACCACTGTCAAAACATCTAAAAATTATGTATTTTGTTTATTTTTACAATGAATCTTAAAACATATACATACAAAAAATATAAAATTTTAAATTTATCAAAACATATTCATGTTGGGTCTTATTTTGAAAAGCTCGAAAATTTATGTTATTTGTACTTATATTTAATAAACTACAAAATTTTAAAATTTCACAAAAAGACAAAAGTGGTGAAGGTGTCACCAGCGCCACCTTCGAAATTGCGTTTTTTAATAGAAGTAATACTTCCCTCCGTACTGAATTGTCCGTCTTGTTCACTATTTAAACTTGTTATTTGACTTCAATATTTAACATATAAGATAAAATAATTTTTAAAATTTAAGTTTTGCAAATGATTTCTTACATGATAAAATATATATTACGAAATTTAGTTTTATGGAACTATTTTATCTTATATACTTAATATTAAAGTGAAAACGTAAAATAAAATGGTCAATTCATGATCGAGTGAGTATTTAATAACAACCACATAGGTAACAGACAAATCTCACTAGTATCAATTGCTGCAATGGACAGCATCAAATAACCGATTCGTGACGGGATCCAGTAAAGGCACTAAAAATGCCTTTATATAAAGGACTAAAATCTAGCCGTTGAATCTATATGTAATTAAATTATTAGTATCAATGGTTCAGATTAAAAGAATAAAAACAAGGGAAATTTCATGAAATGTCACTATATTTTTGGCTAATTCATGAAATGCCACTTAAAAAAAGAAAGTCATAAAATGACACTATATTTTCCAAAAAAGTCCATGAAATGCCACTATAGATGGAAAAAAGACAAAAATGCCCCTACTAGTTAACAAAGTACTTTTAAATTTCACAATATGCCCCTAAGTGTATGGATCATATATTAGTATATACATGGCATATATATTTCTGAAGCAATGGCTAACATTAATCTGTATCTAAAACTTAAGCTAATAAGGGATTATTAGCCGTACATATACATTATAATCTGTAAAATTTTAGCCAACCCAATATATACTTAGCTTCATTAAAAACAATTGATTTGTTGAAGTAAGCAATGAATATTGAGTATTTTTATAGGGAAAATTACATCATCGCCCACCCATGACGTTTGGCGAAATTACACAGCCCACCCACGAGGTTTCAAAAATTACTTTGCCCACCCATGTGGTTTCCACAATTTTACATCCAACAACTTTTCTAATATTTGATCAACCTAAAAGATGGTTAAATGATATCCAAATTTGATGAAACTTTACATGGACGATATTAAAGTGTTATATTTTGGTAAAACGTGAAATCCAACGTTTTTTAAGCTCATATATGATCCGTGGGACCCGATAAACGTGTCTCATGTTTCATTGGGTCCCACAGGTCATATATGACCTTAAACAACTTTGGATTTGGCATTGAACAAAATATAACACCTTAGCATCGTCCATGTAAAGTTTCATCAAATTTGGATATCATTTAACCATCTTTTAAGTTGATCAAATATTAGAAAAGTTGCTGGATGTAAAATTGTGGAAACCACATGGGTGGGCAAAGTAATTTTTGAAACCTCATGGGTGGGCTATGTAATTTCGCCAAACGTCATGGGTGGGCGATGTAATTTTCCCTTTTGTATATTAACGATTTACATTCGTGGCAAATATTACATAAGTCAGTGGCATATATATTTGTACACACATGGCATATATTGTTTCATGCATGTGGCTAATATTTGTTTGTATCTAAAACTATAGTCAATAGTCGTAGATGTACAGTATACGTTGTTAACTTTTATTCAATATACACATAGTGTCATTAAATACAATTGATCTCTTGAATTAAGCAATGAATATTGAGTAGTTTTGGTATATTAACGATATAAACTCATGGCAAATATTTCATGTGTATGGCACATATATTTGTGAAAACATGGCATATATTGTTTGAAGCAATGACTAACATTAATTTGTATCTAAAACTTAAGCTAGTAAGGGATTATTAGCCGTACATGTACATTATAAGCTGTAAAATTTTAGCCAACCCAATATATACTAAGCTTCATTAAATACAATTGATTTTTTTGAAGTAAGCAATGAATATTGAGTACTTTTTGTATATTATCGACTTACATTCGGGGCAAATATTTCATAAGTCTGTGGCATATATATTTGTACACACATGTCACATATTTTTTAATGTCTATGGTTAACATTTGTCTGTATCTAAAACTTGACCTAATAGCCGTACATGTACAGTATAAGGTGTAAAATTTTATTCAATATACACATAGCGTCATTAAAGATGATTGATTTGTTGAATTAATCAATGAATATTAAGTAGTTTTTGTATATTAATGACCCAAAACCCTAGGCCCTATACCACAAACCCTAAAAATGCCTTCGGCGTTTTTAGCTTTCCTAGGGTTTAGGGTGTGTAATGTATGGTAATGTTTTTTGAAGTTTTATACTTTATAATGTTGTCACTGACTTGATAGGTTTTTAAGCTTTATGGTTAGGATTTAGGATCGTTAGACCCAATGATATCATATTTTTGTTAATATTTTAAAATTAAATAGTTTATTTTGTTATAGATTTAAATTAATTTATTAAACTCATATAATCAATTTACTATTATAGACATTATTTTTAATTAGTATTTTCGGTTGTCTCTGTACATATTAGGAGTGGACATGCAAAATTAATTACATGAGTAAAACATTCTAATCTAAACCATTTATCATAATATGTTTATAAAAGCTTTTACATAACAATCGATGCCCGATGTTACAAAGTTCTACAAGCTCTCAAGGAGACAGTGCCGGACTCAGAGCATTTGCCTGCGTAATGCAAGACAAAATGACCCTTCTCCAATTCACATTTTTTTAAACGCCAGTTTCCTTCTCCAATTTGATCATCGTAAAAAATGAAGATCGTGACCCAGATAATTCTCTTTGTGATAAAGGTAACAGTAAGAATATGCTATACAATAACATTATAAACGTCGTCAAATAGCGCCCTTCAGAAGACCTAGGTTTAATCTTTATCTTAAACCACAAAAACGTTGAACCTACAATACACTGCTTCTCTCAAACCACTTGACAAATCTAACAGACCGCAAATTCACAGGGATTAATCCGAGAGGCCATAAACAATTCAGGGAAGCAAATTGAAAGCTTACTCCAAACACAAGTGACGAGGGTTAGAAAGACCAGGGGATCGGAAAACTTGCTTCTGTTTTTCATTAATGTACAGGAAATTTTAACTGCATAACCCCGTTTAGTGGAATAACATTACGCTGCCATTCTAAACCATCGAAGCAGTACTACGTCAAGCCTAAACAAGATTCATAACATTACAATACAAAGATCCTGACTGAACAAAGCCATCCTACAATATAAACCCTAACCCCCAAAACCGTAGAGAGTCCTTCCCTGCCTCTTGAGAGCATAGACAACATCCATGGCAGTAACAGTCTTCCTCCTGGCATGCTCAGTGTAAGTCACAGAGTCACGGATGACATTTCAAGAAAGATCTTGAGAACACCCCTGGTTTCTTCGTAGATCAGACCGCTGATTCTCTTCACACCGCCTCTCCTCGCCAGTCTTCTGATTGCCGGCTTGGTATACCCTGAATGTTGTCCCTCAGCACTTTTCTGTGTCGCTTAGCTCCACCCTTCCCCAACCCCTTCCCACCCTTTCCACGGCCTGACATATTGATGTTGCTAACGACGGACTTGCAGCTGCGTTGATAGATAAAGAAATCTCGGAAATTTGCAAATGTTGGAGGGAAGATGCTGAAGTGAACTGGGGTTGCGGAGGGTTTAAATAAGGATTGCAAAATTTTGAGGTAACAAGGACAGCCGTCGGATTGAATTTGCGAGGCGGAATGATCGAACGGTGATACGTTAAATCCCCGTGCTCCAACTTATGCCACTCTCGGCCGTAGATACCATATCATACGGCTTCGTTAGCGAGCCGCACTTAGACTCGATTTAGACAGATAGTTGGCCATAACTTTTTTTAAAAAAAAATGTCATGAAATGCCACTATATTTTTGCTAATTCATTAAATATCACAAAAAAAGTTATAAAATGTGACTATATTTTTGTAAAAGTCAATGAAATGTTATTATGTCGTTGACCAGAAGCATAAAAGACAAAAATACCCTACTAGTTAACAAAGTACTTTTTAAGTTCACAATATGTCACTAAGTGTTAAAAATTCGCTAAAATTCACAAAAAAAAAAACTAAAACTATAAAAAAAAAAAAAAAAAAAAAATATTAAAATATCATAAAATATTGAAAAAAGTAAATATTTCACAGATTTTTTTAAAAAACAACTTAGTATCATAAAAAATATAGTGTTTAAAGACATAATTTATAAAACATTTTCTAGTAATTTAGACCAATTAAGTATCTTAATATATACAAATTAATTGCAACAACTTTTACCATAAACTTTTAAAAAAATTTGTTCAATCAAATTAATATTTATTATAATTTAACTAAGATTTATAAAATAATTTTTTTAATTTATATTCTACTTTTCATATGAATTTATAACATAATATTTTTTGTTTTCTACAACATACTATGTCATAAAGTTAACTAGAAAAATAAAATATAAATTTTCAATATTATTTAAAAATTATAATATAAATGTTTTTGTTAAATAATCATCAAATATTTTATATTTAAAAAAACATTTTTATTTATTCAATATAAATTTTTTAACTAATGTTTGAAAATATTTTAAAAAAATTATATTCTATTATGTAGATATATTTATGGCATAATATTGTTGTCTAATTTGTAGATAAATTATTTTAAAAATATATTTTTACTATAATTTTTATTTTAGTTTTCTATTTTTTATATATTTTATAATATATAAAATATTTTTATAGTTATTTATATTTTATAGCATTTTTTTGTGAACTTTTTAATACTTAGTGGCATATTGTGAACTGTAAAAAGTACTTTGCTAACTAGTAGGGGTATTTTGGTCTTTTTTGCTTTTGGTCAATGACATAGTGGCATTTCATAAACTTTTGCAAAAATATAGTAGCATTTTGTGACTTTCTTATTTTTTTAGTGGCATTTCATGAATTAACCAAAAATATAGTGGCATTTCATGAAATTTCCCTTTTTTTAGAAAATAGTTGGCCATAACCAACCAATACAAAGAGTAAAAAATATGTGAGGCAAATGGTCATTAATTAATTATTATAGTTTAAGTGAACAGATAGTTGAATCTAGCTTAGGAAGATAATTGGGAACGGGAATATACTCACTCATATTCAAAATATAAGTGTGTAAATAATTAGTATATCTTTAGGAATAATAAGAAAAAATAAGTATAGTTTATTTGGAAACAAAAAGTATAATAAAGTTAGTATAATACTATTTTAAAATGTAAATGGCTAAAGTATAGAGATAAATACAAAAAGTGTAAAATAAGTTATATTTTAAATACAATTTTCAACCCTAAAATAATTTATATTTTGAATAAGATCAAGTAAGATTGTTAAGTCAACCCTATTAGAACAATGGGGTTTTAAATTGAAGTGACAAAGTACTTGAAGTAACAATTAGTTCGTAGAGAAAAATATAAAGCGAAAGTGTTGTTAGATATGAACGAGTTTGTTTGTGGGAGTGTGACCCATCCAGCTTATTGGTGTGGAACCCACTTTTTGTACTCTACTTTATCTCGTCTGACCGTTGACATAGCATCTTTCTTTTTAGGGACAATTCACAATATACCACTTTTTTCTTTCGTAATTCACAATATACCCCTTTTGGTTTTCGTAATTCAACTTTAAACATGCTTAAATGTTGTCCAAAATTGATGAAACTTTACATGGATGATGCTAAAGTGTTATATTTTGGTCCATTTTCCAATTTGAAGTTTTTAAGCTCATATGTGACATGTGGGACCCAATGAACATGTCATAATTTTCATTGTCACAATTTTCATTGGGTCCACAGGTCACATGTGAGCTTAAAAAACTTCAAATTTGATATTGGACCAAAATATAACACTTTAGCATCGTCCATGTAAAGTTTCATCGATCTTGGACAACATTTAAGCATGTTTAAAGTTGAATTACGAAAACCAACAGGGGTGTATTGTGAATTACGAAAGAAGAAAGGGGTATATTGTGAATTTTCCCTTCTTTTTATAATGCTATTGTAGGATCATATAAGCCTGACTTGAACTTCATTGTGTTTAGAGGATGAATTGAATTGTGAAGAGGATAGTGTTTACCTTGTCGTGGAATTCTTCTTATAAATGGTAACAAAGAGGTTTTGTGTGTTAAAGGTAGAGCTGTCAATATTTGACCCAACCTGAAAACCAGTCCATTTGACCTAAACCCAAAACCTGACTGAAAGCCGAAAGTATTTAAGTATAATAAACCCACACCCGATTCGGTTAAATCCAAAATGACCCGAATCCTAAATGACTTGAAAAATTATAACACGAAAATGACCCAAAACAATAGTAATTAAAACTTAGTCAAACTCGAATAACAATAAATAATAGTGGCCCTAAATTGTCATGAACATGAAGGGCCTGAATAAATATGACAAAAAAGCTTGAGTTAACCTTATTATATCCGAATAAAATTCAAAATATACATTGTATTGACTTTTTTTGTGATATATGTGTAGTATATTATTTTAGAATTAGGTATATATTTATTTAATAAATTTATCAAAAAATATTAACCATGACCCGAAATAACCTAAACCCGATTCCATCTGACACTGTTACAACCTGAACCCAATTTGACCCAAACCCGAGTGACTCGAACCCAAAACGACACAAAAATTTAATGACCCGAATAGATAATGACTCAAATAGATATGACCCAAAACCCAATTAGATAACCCGTTTGATAGGTCTAGTTAAAGGTTATGGGCTTACTGACGGTGATTGTGATAATTATATATCAACAAAGTAAAGGATGTCCAATGGTTCAACTGCACTCTTAAAGACTCCTTACAATATATTTTGTTTTTAAATATTAAAACATGAATTAAGGCCACAGACCAGTAGCCGTTGACAATTGACCGACGACTGTTGACCAATTATTCATTTCCATTTCTCCTCCACAATCAAACAACTCGGAAAATCAAAGGGAATTCTTTTCCATTCTCTTCCATTCATTTTCCCGACATTCTATTTCCTTGCCCAAAACAAACACCCCTAAGTGAGTTAGTTTATTTTTTTAAGAAGAGCAGACCATATATTAACGCATAATAAACTTTACATACCTAAGATGTCATAAAGCATCCAATCTAAGTACATAATCAGATAAAGGATTATAGTACTAAGAAGTCTAACAAGTCAACATGGAGCTAACCCACCACTGAGATCCATAACAAAAAACAAGACCCCATCCTATAAATGCCATAAGCCACCCAAGTCCTACGGATGGTTCCAGAAGCAGATGGAACTGAAACCCACCAATCCCCTTGATCGATTTAAGAAGCCTAACATGCTTCTTCAGAAAAGCAGCACTAACATTATCATTCACATAACATGTTCCTATATCAGCCAAAACCAAACAGATGCCCACCCAAAGAAAACAATAACCGCACCCAAAAGTATCCAAGATAAACAAACTAACACAAGGCGAAAGACAAAATAACATGAATTAGAACATAAGATAATGTCCTAAATTGATCATCATGACTCAGTAAGATGACCCAAACTACCAAAACAGAAACTTCTTGAAGCCAATGCTTCCAAAATAACCTAAATACATGAGAGGTATCCATTCTCATGTAATTAGAGGAAACAAACTTCATTTTTCTTGGCGGCTCCGATCATAGTCTAGAACCACCATAGTCATCCGTCACCTCACCTCCATCACAACATCCATAATCTTCCCCTTTTTCTCCTCCTAAGACAATCTATAATACCAGTACTCCTCTCTCATTACATGCTATAATAGTTGATAAATGGTTCTCTTCCTTATGTCTTCGAGGTGCCACGTTGACCGCGATGCAATTGAGCTAAAAGTGAGGGGGTATCCCCCATCAACAGCCCCATTACCTGCCTCAAACCCTTGACCCATCATCGTCATAGGAACAAGGTGTGTCTTAGTTAAGTTGTGACACCCTAACAAGTTAGAGCCATGTCTCCCCAATAAACCCAAGGATCAAGCTAACATAGATTTCCTTAGACCACGTCCTGGTTGGAAAATGTCTGTCCGGAGTCACATACCATAAGGTATATCACCCTCCTCCCAGTTGTTTAGATACACGCAAGCCTCGGTAGCATGCAAGAAGAGGCCGCATTTTGCACACACTTATGACATATTAGGTAATGGGTAAAACAATATCTTTACCATCAACAGGGAGTGGAAGGAAACACAATACAAGAATTTGAAGGTTAAGTAAAACCTTGAGACGTAGATACCTAAATCCCGAAGAAGATGGATCCTCCATAATACCCATACATCGACCTAGGTTGGTTGCTACTTCCTCTGCAAAATGGATACTGAAGCACACCCGTGGCATATCATAAACTTGAGCCCAACAGGGTAACCACTTGAATTCATGCTCCACTATGGGCTTATCCGGCTCCAAGGTTTGAATGACAAATAAGGAGTCATTCACCACCCACGGTCCTCTAACCAAGAATGTTTACATGCCTATCAAGCTGTTAACCCTGAAGACAAAAAGATTTGGGCCAATTTTACAAAACCTAAAACCATCTTACACACTCCAAAGATGTCGTAAGGTAACAATAAGGGGAGTAAAACAATTGGGGAATGAGGCAAAAAATTGACCTAATATACTTCACTCATAGGATAATAGAAAACCATTAAGCTGTAAAACCGACATTTCAAAGAAGAGACTCTCACGAGCTTTTAAAGTTTGATCAATATCTCATAGGGCATACTCAGACAACAAAATGAATTGCAAATGAGGGATAAGAGGAAAAAAATAACATGCAAAGGAAGATCAAGAGTCTAAAGTGGATGTAGACTGGATATAGATATCATGCAAGTAGAAAGAAAATGAGAGTGATAGAGAAAAAAGGTGAAGATCTATCGACTGATGCGAGAAGATTACAGAAAATCATCTCAAAGAAGTGATCCAGTAGCACCGAGGTTTAGGGATTATAATTATCCCCACTTGCCTAAATATACCATAATCATGACCGTAGTCATTCCCAGTGTGGTTGCCTCCAAGCTACCAACCCAGCGAATGCTAACTCGGACAATACATACAACAAGGAGAAGGAGATAAGACAATAGTTTCTAGAAAGAACTTCTCGCTGAAAGGAGGTGAAGAGGTTGGTCTATGGCTTGGAGTGATCTTTTTCTTTTTTTATCGGTTGGCTGGTTGGTCTATCATCATATAAAATAGGTGATTTGTTTCATATATATATGGTAGCACCCCTATCATTCTCAGTTTTCCAAAAAAGTTAAAGAGCATTTTGGAACGAATGGTTTTGATCTTTGTGATAAATGAAGCATTAACCTTTATTAATACAAAAAATATCCGACCTTATCATGCTCACATCTGTCATTTATTTTTTGTATGTAAATGTAGTACAACAAGCCTTGAAAAAATTAGTGAAGTTTTTTTGTTGATGATCATAAGCCATCGGCCAAATTCTATAAAACCTGGATAGAATAACGATTATAAATAAAACAAAAAATCATACTGAAATCCTTACTAGTTTACCTTTTTTCCCTTCCTATTCATCTTTTCTTTTTCTTGAACCAATTCCACTCCTATTCATCACAATTAAGCTTCTTCTTCTCTTACAAGTATTTGAAAGTTTGCCCTCCCTTAGCAACCCTTTTATCTCTCTCTGATAGATTCAACAGATTCCAATCGATTAACACAAAATAAAAGCTAGTTGTTGTTGTGCTAATACTATATAACAATATATATATATAAATATATGCAAGGAGTAGACAAATGCACCTAATCGATGTAATACAACGAGTATCGTATTCACAAGGAAATTGGTCCTATCTTCCTATTCTCGTTAATGAGTCATTGAAACGAAAAAACGGTATATTAAGGGTTTAGCTGACGACAAGCTTGATTGTATTGGTTAACCAATGGAATTAACAACAAGTAAATTAGAGATGATAATTTGTCGGATTGGGTAATAGTACTTTGAGATTTTGGAAATCACCCAAACCTCCTAACCATGCTAGTAATTCCATTACGTTATAGTTTTCTCTTAGAACAAGAATAAAAGCCCTTTAAACCAAAGATGAAATAAATTTTACTTACCGATTAGGGTTAAACTCGCTAAATAACATTAAGCACAAGTTCTATATAAAAGCCCCAAATTATACCAACTAACCCTAGAGGTATAAATTAGGATTCCTCTCTCAAATTGCTTATAAACCCTAACTCAAAACCAAATTGTAGAAAAGGTTCACCACAAATGCAACAAGAGATCAACTTTAGAGCAGTGAATGAATATCAAGAGAGGAACCAACTATATTAAAACATAGTGAGATTCACAAGCATATTTAGGATTTGGGGTCAAAAACATATCATAAGGCACAATGGAGTATACTCCAGCATTGAATGAGAAAAGAGAATGAAAGAGATGGAGAGATAGCCATTAATGAGGCTGTTGAGCTTTAATGGAGGTGAGTGGTCTATTCTCCGCCTTCTTTTCTTCTCTTCTCTTCTACCACTTTTATTTATCTTCTTTCTTTCTTGCTGGGTGCGACTGGCATGAATGAGGAAAATTAAATCTCTCTCCCCATTTTTACTGAACGTGGCGTTGTTACTACTCTGTCTGGGTCTCCATCCGGCTAACAAGGTCACACAAGGCACATATGGGAATTTCTGTCTGGGCGAGACTGTGTCAGGCGAGAAGGTAGTTTATGAGGTGTCCAACTCATTTGGCCGGACGAAAATGCGGACACTTCTTCGGTCCTGGTTTATTACCCGGACGCAAACCCGAACCATGCTCAAAACTTGGTAGAAACCATGGATGTAGCATAGTCCGGGTTTGTAGACTCGGACACAAACCCAAACCAGGTCAAAAACTTGGCAGAAGCTTCATTGGGGTTGGTCCGGGTTTGTAGATCCGAACACAAACTCGGACCAGGTCGAAAACTTGGCAGAGGGTTCTGCAAGGGGTTGGTTCAGGTCTGTAGACCCGGAAACATACCCGGACACAACTCAGAATGCTACAATATGCATGTTTTGCTCTTGTTTGGTCCTGTCTTGGTCTCTAGCATCGTGACATGCATCTCAAAGTCTCGTTTAAGCATCCGAATAGATCTTGTTATCGTTCTATCGTGCTCCAATGAACTTTTACCTAGATTATAATAAAAAATATAAGTTCACTAATAATTACCAAACACTATATAAAGTGGATAAAATAGGTTATGACCCAGGTAGAATGTAGGTGAATATAAACCGCATAAATGCACATTTTCGCCACTTATCATTTGCTTCAACAATCGCAAACAAGTCTTCTTTCTGGCGAGAGTTCACGTTTTTGCCGGTTCCACCGCTTTAACCAATTCATATCCTTTTGAGGTTTGCATGTCCTATACTTTCTCTTATGTTGCATCCTCCATCTCTACACTCATGGAGATTTGGGATGATTAAGAATATGGGGAGGACTTCTAACCAGCTTGCTTAGTGCTCACTATCTACCACGGGTACACAACAACGGATCCTCGTTAAAACCCTTACCATCAACCTTTAACTTTGCTTCTAGTTTCTTCTTATGTGATGAACTACCCCTCCTTAAATCCAGTGAGTTAATAGCCTTAAACCTCTGGTTTGAGGTTCTTCCCTCTCTAATCATCATGCATGCAATGCACGAGCTCTTGTTAGCGGATTGTTGGTAGTAACCAATACTCTTTTGATTCAATAGTCGAGATTGATGTCTTCTATATCTGGCTTATCATCTCCTCTCTTCAGTCTATAGAAAAAATCTCACCCAAAAAAGCAAAAATTCAGAAAAATGAATAAAATAAGATGGGTTGTGCCTTTCTATCTCAAGCTGCATTAGCGAGCATGCCAGAATGAAGCCATCACTTTACTAAAAGATTTTCGATGGGGTTAGGCTTCTACATTGGATCAAAGGAGTAATTTTGTTTCATAACATTAAAAACCTAAAAATAGGTCAACAATAATTGAACTTACAACCTCACATATAAGAACATGTCTTCACCACTAAATTATTTTCAACTTTCAATATTTTACTCAATTTTATTTTATTAAAGTTATACTTTAACAAAATTATTTTATTTATTATTAGAAAAACAATGGGGCCCGAGACCCCACTGAACCCCGCCTCGGTCCGCCCTTGCATTTTTGTGGGTAGTAATCAAATGGAGCAAAGAACCCAACCCAAACCCTTCTTCTTCGCGGTGCATATTTTGCCCAACGAGAAGATTTTAGCTCATCATGAGCTAGCAACACAAATCTGTGCTACCTATGAGAGAAAAGTTGAGTGCAGATCTAAGGAAAGAGAGGATGCCAGAGATGGAATTGAATGCGGCGGAAAAGAGGAAGAGAGGAAGGTCGGGGAACACCGTGTGCGGTCCTGTAGCACGTCGCATCGGGAGTCAATGGAGGTGGTTGTGGAGAAGCTTAACCGGCGAGAGGAGCAAAGGAAAGAGAAAGCGGAGGAGTCCCCAATGGTTGGATTGCATAGTAGAGGTAGATCTGACCTTACACTTTCTGATTCGAATATCATATCTGCAGAAAAAAAATCTGCAGATAATCTAGGTTTTAATGTTGCTATGATGATGAAATACCCCGAACTTAAATATGGTGATTAAATTATTCTAATATGGTATTTATGGGCCTAATAGCGCCTAAGTAATTTTGGGTGAAGAAAATAAATCCAAAGAAATGAGTAAACGCTTTAAAAACAAAAAACGTTACAATAAGCGTTATGTAACCAAAGGAGGTACGAGACCTCGGTCAGAGTATTATAAGGATTCTTAAGGCTTATTCATGCCTAATGGATGTACGGGAATAATTCCCGAAGAAAACGAATCCTTGAAACAGATTAAAAACACAAACGAATCCTAAAACGCGCTTTTCGAGGAAACCGAGAAAACGCGATTTCCAAACGGGTTAAATAGACCCGTAATAATTGTGAGTAATTAAATAGTCATTAATAAATATTAATGAAGGTCTAGAACCAATAAAATTAATTAAACGAGAAAATTCCGGAAAACGGGTACCGGTGAGTGAATAGTGCAAAAACGGGTAATTGTGGGGTGTAAACTGTAATAAGCACAAACTAATGTGTCCAACTTTGTAAATAAAATTTTTACAAACCCACATGGGGGGTGTGTCCGATTTCATACCCCTCGCACCTCTCCTTACTTACCTTCTACTCACAAAAGAAAACAACTACAATTCAAAAAGTAACATACTTTATTCTCTCTCCTATCTCTCATTTCCTTTCTCACGTAGCAGCCTCTCCTCTCTGAATTTTTCCCTCCTTCCTGCGACAGCCATGGGGGCTTGAAGCAAACAGCACAAAACTCTAGCTTCTCTCCCTTGTAACTCACTCAAATCTCTTCCAAAAATTATAAAGGTGGTACCGTTGGAATCCTCTCATCAAGGAGAGCAATCTCCACTTTCCAAAATTCGAAAACCTCACATTTCATCTCCATGGGTATTAGCCATTTGAAGGTTGAAACCACCAACGGAAGCCCCCCTTTCATCTACTTGGTTTAAGGTAAAAAGAAATCCGAAAAACCTTCCGTTTTTAGCTCCCATTTACATTATAAGAAACGCAAGTTTTGAGCTCCTTGTTCTTGCGTGTCCAGCCGAATGTGGCTTCTTCTTGGAGCTGAGAAATTACTCTCTTGCTAGACAAGAGCTCCAACTATCCATTGGAAGGTACCGTTTCATCTTCAAACATTAAACAAGTATGTAAACCCTAGGCTAGTTAAGGGTGAATGCTAAATTAGTGTTGTATATGTATGGGCTGTAGAACTACCAATTTTATAGAGCAAGAACAAGAAGAAAAGAAAAGAAAAGGAAGAAGAGGAAGGAAAAAGGAAGCAAAACGTGAGGTAAGCTTCTGTACAGATTGTTGTTTAACGTATAAGTAAGGGTAGGCATTGTCTTAACAAATGTAAACCAACGTGACGGGAAATGGATGAGTGAAATGGTATTGATAGTATTAGTAAGTAAGAATCTGTCAAAGAAACAAATAATGAGCTGCTGTTAACGTGAGGAAACTGATGCATATATATATTATGAACTGTCAAACGCATATAGAAAACTGGTGCAGGTTGAACGAGTTTTGTTTGTACACAAACTAGTGTGAGGATAACGTAAGATTATAGGGGAAACTATGGCAAATTTTACCCAGGAACTAGAGCACTTAGAGGCTCATAGCATTTGTGAAGAAGAAAGAAAAGAGACAGAACAGCAGTAGCAGCTCGGTTGAGCTGCCACAGAAAAAAAAAAAATTTATAAGTTATCAGTTGAATGAGAGGATTGATTTTGGTGATGGAGTAAGGTAGGTTAGATGCTAAATAAGCTGTAAAACATGCTAGAAACATGAGGGATTAAATGTGGAAGCAATGGGGAATCAATGAGCCAAAGGAAGAAGAAGAACAGAGCATGGAAATATTTCTGTCGTAACAGACCAATTGTTGGTCCGGGACCTAGGTCCTACATTAAGGCCCGGACCAACCACGCAAAATAACCGTGAGTTTTTCAATTACTTCTGGTCCGGGACTTACCTCTGGAGTAAGGACCCGGACCACTTTACAAAAACTAACCGAGATTGAAATACCCTATGGGTCCGGGACTTAACCCAAGAGCAAGGGCCCGGACCACTTTACAAAAAACAAAATACGAATTCAACTAGATGTGGTCCGGGACTTAGGAGTTGGACAAGGTCCCGGACCAATATCAAATATCACCCGAGAGGAATTTTTAATGGCTGTAAGGTAAGGTATTGTTTGGATATGGATATATAAGTTACTTAAGACTTAAGTAATCATAAGTAAGAGTCATTAGGAGTATAAACAAGCTAGAATAAGAATGAGAAGTAAGTAAATAATGAAAATGAAATTATACCAGTAAGAATTAGTAAGTATGTAAAGTGAACGGTAATGTAGTACAAGATAATTAGTACCTAAGTAATGATGTTTAAGGGTCATTAATGGTATAAACAGGTATGAGGAGTAAATAAGGAAATTTCAAGTGTATAAACCTTAAGATAAACCGAACCAACGAAATAACGGGGTAAGTACGGGAGTAGTTCTTTACGTATCGTACGAGCATAGTATTAATGACATGTTTGAAACATTATCAGTGGAAACAAGTGTGAACCAAGGAACGAGGGAACACACGGTAAAGCTAACCCGGTGAAAGGTATGATTTTCTCATGCCCCGTATGCTAACCGAGTTACGTTGATTGTATGCTGTATGCCGGTAATCAAGACTAAAGCATGAAAAACGGTTTATTGTCTTTCATTGTATGTCTTGCGCATGTTGTGTGAGATAAAACCCTTCTTGAATGATTGTGTGGCCTTCATTTAGTGCGTAGTAGACTCATAAATGAGTCTTTGTGTATTGACTCGTAGTGAGAGTCATGGCGTGAACTAATGGAACGCGTAGCAAACGCAATAAACTATCAAATCAATAAACGATAAGCAAACCAATGAACTCGCTAGAACGTGAGAGAGTGTACGGGAGTAATAACCTCCCGATAACGGTAGGAGTACGAAATGAATGATCCACAAATAATAAGTAGTGGAAGTATTTAAGTAATCTCGAATAGAGGAATTAATCCTGGTGCAAGACATGAACCATGAGAGTAGTAAGAATGACGAGGGACCTCCAAACCCTTAGCAATTAGTCGACCCACTGTGAGGGACCCGGACTGATGTAAGTAATGACCCAAACATGAGAGTATTCGATATGTTGGGGAAACCCTAAACCTGAGAATTACTAGACGGTAGTAATTCCTAAGCTGGTGGAGGTTATCAAGGAGAGATACTTCTAGGCTAATCCAAGAGATGTAAGATACTCCATGAGAGGAGTGTTGGGAAATTGAGTAGTCCGGTAGAAATGGACAATTGTATATTTGGGGAGCTAAGTGTATAGCCTTCGGATTGTAGGTCCGGTGGCGAGTCTGGTGTATGACTCCGCCCAGAGACCAAGTAATGAGTATTGAGTATTGCGTAAGTACGAGTATGTAATGAGTACCGAGTATTGAGTATGTATGAGTAAGTACTGAGTATTGAGTATAGAGTACGTATGAGTAAGTATTGAGTAATGAGTGCGTATGAGTAAGTACTGAGTATTGAGTATAGAGTACGTATGAGTAAGTATTGAGTAATGAGTGCGTATGAGTAAGTACAGAGTATTGAGCAGTGAGTATGTACAAGTATAGTAACGAGTAAGGAATAAGGAGTGTGTACGAGTAAAGGTATGAGCATGGAGTGAGGAGTACGTAAGAGTAAAGTAATGAGTAACAAGTAAGGAGCAGGTACGAGTAGAGTAATGAATATCGAACAACCCCGAAGTAGTAACGAGTAAGTAACTAATACGAACGACCAACTATCGAACTGTCTTCCTTAGTAGATATTGAACCTTGTATGTAAATGTAAGTATTGGTGAATGTATTGTGTAGCATGAGTATGTATGTATGCATGTAAATGAACTCCATGTATATTCGACCCAAGTAGTCGATGCACCGCGGTTAGCACGCGGTATATGCGAAGATCATGCGCAGCGTAAGCTGACCCCCTCGGGGGACCATTTTTAGTGTGCAGGTACCCGAAGCTGACCACCGTTCGAGAGAGTAGGACGGGACCGCTATGTAAGCATGGGTAGTTGTATAGTAGGGATTGGTACTTGTAATGTAATGCGAATTTGGAAGCTTAAACTGTATCGGTAATTTAAGGATTGTAGTAAACTCGGTATAGTATTGTAATGAAGTTGTATTGAATTATGGACTAGTATGTAAGCGGAAGTATTGTATCGTGTAGGGCACTCGGTATGTTCAATTCATCAGACCGGTAGTATGTAGTAGTGTAGCTAGCCTTGTTAGTCACGTGGGTGACTAGCGGCATTGTACACCCACCGTTGAGTATGTATTATCCGCTGCGAAGGTAAGTATTTGTACAGTAATGACGGTATTAGCGGTAGGGTGTTACAGATGATTACGTGCAATAGGAAGTTGGAAATTAGAGTTAACTTCATTCTTCTATACGATTTCGAACCGGCCATAAGCCTAACCCTCCTCAATTCCAATACTCTCAAAATCTCTCTCTCGATCTCCCTTGTCTTCACCATGGATAATATTCTTCTGAGCTGGAAAAATCTTAAGCTTCACCCAGCAGAAGCCGACTCTGCTAATCTGGAGCCGCTGATCATAGATCCGACAAATCCATATTATAAAAAAGCTTTAATTGGTCGGGTTTGACACCCTAGTAGAGTTCATTCAAAACTACTACAAAACTTCATGATTCAACTATGGAAACCAAAGCCCCATCTTCGAGTTAATGAGGTGGATTACAACACCTTTGCCTTCCTGTTCTCCACTGAAGCTGAAGCCAATCACATCTTGGCCAATGGACCTTGGCACTTCCACAACAGATTGCTAGCGCTCAAACCTCTAGACCCGACTCTCAGCTTTATGGAACATGACTTCTCCACCATCAAGATTTGGGTCGGGATCCATGGACTCCCTATTGGCTACTGCAATCGTCCTACGGCCATTCTACTTGCTCAAAGGCTAGGGAGGTTCATTGAGTTCCCAGATAAGGTGAATCCGCTTCTCTATAGAGTTTTAAGATTTAGGATCGAAATTAAAATAGAGGACCCTCTATGTAGAGTTCTTCTGGTTACAACAGGCCAAACCAAGAGGATCTGTAGAGTCTCCTACGAAAATCTGCCAAACTTTTGTTATAGATGTGGCAAAGTGGTGAATGAATGCAAAATCGAGAAAAGAAATCCTGATGATGTGGAAAGGTTTGGGCCCTGGATTCAGGCAGAAAATGCTAGCATTATGGCTCCTGTCACAGAAGAGATGCTGATGCAGCAATGGAGGGAGGAAGGATTAGTTAAGGATGATTTGTTTTTGATATCTCATAATCCTGGTTTCGCTAGGCAGCAAGTTAATGTGAATCTGTCTTTGGCCATGATACCTTCTATTGATGTTAACCGCAATCCTACCTCTGTGTGTCTTCCTAGCTCTAGTCTTGGTATTACCCCTGCTTATCCTCCTCTGAGAATGGCCAACCCCTTGAATTCCCGACTCCAGTCTTTTAGCAACTGCCCTGGTACCAATCCTGCGCTACCAAACCCCTCTTTCACTCAAGCTCTTCCTGGCTCCCAAAATGTGATCCGACCCACTCAATTGATCTCCTCCTCTAAGTTCTGTGGCCCTTATCGTTACCCCCTAATCAATTCCACCCTGTGTTGGGAACTCTTACCCCCATTATACACCAACAACAGTTTTCTAAACCCCCACAATCCCAGAACCAAGCCCTACCTTCTCCCTCTCAGAATCTTAATCCCCCATCCCATTCCTTCAGTCCCTTTTACAAAAACTTTGACTGGAATGCAGCCATCTCTTACTTTAGGTCTGATGCTTACAAAAAAAACAAAAGTCCAGATTCTATAAACCACGATGTTCCTCAAACTGTCTCTGAAGTCATTAAGGAAGCAGAGAATAGAATCAACAATCCTATTAGCCAACTCTCCTCTTCAGAACCTAAAGATCCATCATCTCCTCCCCGCCAACGTCCTGGAAAACAAAAAGCTCATTCCTTCCTGGCTCTCGGTCCCACTAAATCTCTCTTTAAGAAAAGGAAGATTTCCAAACCTCAGCCTCTGATGATCAGATCTACTCCCTTGGTGGAGGAAGAAATAGAGGAGTCTGATAGTTTTGAATCCATCCTTAATAGGGCAGACCTTGCTGAGCAGCAAGGCTGCCTACCCCAATGAGTTGTCTCAGCCTCAACTGCCAGGGTTTGGGTCGACCCCAGGCAGTTTCTTGGGTCACTGGACTTCTCAATAAGTTCAAACCTGAGATAGTTTTTCTTATGGAGACCCACAGATCCACTGATCAGATGGATCTGATTAAAAGAATATGGGGTATGTATGATGGCTTGAATGTGTCAAGTGTGGGCAAGAGTGGTGGCTTGACTCTTTTGTGGATGAAAGGTACTGATATCAAGGTTATTAATTCTTCCTCACATCACATTGCGGTGGATGTCTCTCTTCCAGGTATGATTTCCTTTCACTTCACTTGGTTTTATGGGTGGGCTAACTGGAATCTCAAATATCTGTCTTGGAAGTTGTTGATAGCTTTTAGAAGGCAGGTTACTATCCCTTGGGTTATTGCAGGGGATTTTAACCAAATTATGTATGAGAATGAAAAATGGAGGTAGAATTAGACAGGACTACCATATGGCCCCTTTTAGAGATGCTATTTCTAGAGTGGGGCTTATTGATGCGGGTTTTTTTTATCCCCTTTTACCTACACAAACTGTCAGCCTGAGCCTTACCTCTCTAATAGTAGATTAGATCGTGTCTTCCTTTCCTCAGAAGCTCAGGTTCTTTTTCCCTTTTTGTCTGTCCAACACCTCCCTAGAGAGCAATCTGACCATTGCCCTTTACTGATTAAGTTTCTTGGCCCTCATAATAAGCCTGGGAGGGTTTTTAGATTCGAAGAGTTGTGGTTATTGGAGGATAAGTGTAGGAAAATTGTAGAGTGCTGGGGTCCCAATAACCATAACTTACTATTGAATATTGAGAGCTGCAGGAAAAAACTTCAGTCTTGGGATGGGTGGAACATCCACAAGGTTAAGAATAAAATTAGAAGCAAAACCAATGAGCTCCACAAGATTAACCTTTCTACACAATCAGTGGGGAGTATTTCTAATAGGAAAAGGCTGTTAGCAGAAATTGAACTTCTCCAGTTTAAAGAGGAGCTTTGGTGGAAGCAGAGAGCTAGAGAAAAATGGATTAAAGAGGGTGATAAGAACACGACCTTCTTTCATTCTAAGGCTTCATCAAACAGAAGAAGAAACACTATCTTTGGGCTTGAGAATGGCAATGGTAATATGTCCTACAAGTGGGAAGAAATGGAGCAGATCTCGAGGTCCTATTTCCAAAACCTTTTTAAAGTGTCTGTTGTCCATTATCCAGAACCCTTTTATGACCTTGTGGATAATGTCCTTCAACCTGATCACATTTCCTCTCTCATGAAAGAGTACAACCAAGATGAGATTATGAGAGCAGTAAAATATTTAGGGGCTGATAAGGCTCCAGGACCAGATGGCTTCAATGGCAAGTTTTTTAAACACTTCTGGGATATCCTAGGTAATCAGGTCATCCAGGTTGTCCTGAACTCTCTTAATGGACAACCGCTTCCTCCCAATCTGAATGACTACTACATTACCCTAATCCCTAAAACAGCTGGAGCTACCAATCTCAGTAATTTCAGACCCATTGCGCTGTGCAATTTCACCTATAAGACCATTACCAAAGTTCTAGCCAACAGAATCCAACCCTTGCTTCCTCAGATTATATCTGATAACCAATCTGGGTTTGTCCATAAGAGATTGATCACAGACAATATTATCCTTGCAGGAGAGCTGTACAATAAAATTGCTAAATCCCTAGCTATAAAAAAACCTCTCTTTGCTTGCAAAATTGATCTAAGAAAAGCTTATGATAGACTTGAGTGGCCTTTAATCGATAACATTCTGAGAGCTATGGGTTTTCCTGATGTCTGGAGAATCCCGGCTATGAATTGCATCACTTCTGTTAGAGGAGCTCTGATCTTAAATGGCTCCCCTGGAAAACACTTTATTCAACAAAGGGGGATTAGACAAGGAGACCCTCTTTCCCCCTTTATCTTCATTCTCACCCAGGAAGCATTATCTAGAGCTATCAATAAGGCTATGTCTGATAGCATTTATCAGGGTATCTCTATCAACAAAGACACTCCAACTATTTCTCATTTATCCTTTGCTGACGATATGATCCTGTATAGAGTAGCCAACCCTCGCAATGTGGAGATTATAGGAGGTATCCTAAACAGCTTCCTAAAAGCTTCAGGGCATGAGATTAATCACCAGAAATCAGAGATGATTTTCAGTAAGAAAGTGAATCAACAGGCCAAGACTCAGATGGCTGGTATCCTTAATGTGCAAATAGTTTCTCATTTCCAGAAATATCTTGGTCTCCCTACTAAGATTGGCAGGAACAAGAATGAAACTTTCAGATACTTAGTAGATGCTCTTAGGAAGAGAATCCAAGGATGGAATAGACCCATGTCTCAAGCTGCTAGGTCTGTGCTTACCTCAAGTGTCCTAATGTCTATTCCAACCCTCTCTATGTCCATCCTGAAAATTCCTAGCAATATCATAAAAACTATGGATTCCATGATAGCTCAGTTTTGGTGGGCTGGTAATGGAAAAAAAACTTTGCATTGGTCTAAATGGGAAAAGATCTGTAATAAGAAGGAATCTGGGGGACTGGGTATTAGGTATGCCAAGGATTTCAATCAAGCTCTCCTCGCCAAACAAATCTGGAATCTCTTAAAATTCCCAGACACTCTGGCTGCTAGAACTCTGAAAGCCATTTACTACCCTATGCATAACATTTTAGACGCAAAGCCCAGTAAGAAGGATAGCCCGATTTGGAAATCCATCATGTCAAGCCTGCATCTAGTCAAAGCAGGGGCAGGAAGGAAATTGGAAATGGCAAAACCACCAACATCTGGGACACTCCGTGGATTCCAAGGAGTGGGAATTTCAACGTCATCTCTTCTAATATCAACCAGAACAGTAGTAGATCAGTTAGAGATCTGATGGACCAAAAGGGTAAGAACTGGAATATTGAGAAAATCAATAACTCTTTCCTTCAGGTGGATAGAGAAGACATCCTAAAAGTTAATATTAATCATGAAAGGGATGATGAATGGATTTGACATTACTCAAAGGAGAAGACTTATACTGTTAAACAAGGGTATATGATTCTGCAAGATATCAAAAATCAGAACAATAGTTCTAATATGAACCGAGGTACTTGGGATTTTATCTCAAAAATCTCCTCTACTCTGTCTCCTCCGAGAGTCAAACTCTTATGTTGGAAGATTCTCAATGATCAATTGCCTTGCATGACAAATATTGCTAAGAGAGTTGGGGGGTCAGGGAAGTGCTCTTTCTGTGGGAAGTTAGACACAGACATTCATGCTATATTCTTGTGTTGGACCAGTAGAAGTCATTAGGAGAAGATTATTGATATTTCAGATCTTCCCCAGTATAGCAGAGGTGCGATTCAAGACTGGTTGATTCTTCATTCTAGGAGATGGTCAATCAGGAAGATTTCCACTGTGGCCAACTACATGTGGGCGATATATGATGGGAAAAATCAAACGAAGCATAACCCTCAGCTAGCAGTTATGAGCTGTATCGAGTCCAATATAGCTTTCACTGTTAGCTATGAAACAAAATTGATTTGTACTGTTGGTTGTATAATGTATGACAATATTGTTAACATCTCGCATGATGAGATTTTGCTTGTAACGTCATGCTACAGGAGCAAAGGCCAACCAGCAATTTCAGGAGGGCTTCTCATTGATCATGACTATTGTCCAAGAATGGCCTTCAACAGCAAAACTTCTCCAAAAAAAGAAGAATCTGAGATGGAGATTGAGGCTATTACTGAAGGAATCAAGTTGGCAAGAAGAGAAGGCTACACCAAAATTTACATCCAACTGAATCAGAAACAAACAATGAAGATTTGTAATAATGCGAAGAATGATATCTTGATGTCGGGGACTGCTTGCTTAGACTTACCTAATTCCCTTAGACTTATGTTCCAAGTTCGGTTTTATGAATGTAATAGTATGTTTAAACAATTTCCAGCTTTTAGTAACTAAACTTTTTAATGGTGGTAACACTTGGAGAATTTGGCCAAGGAGGGACTTACCCCTGGCTGTCATCCTTGCCTGTGGGGCAAGCCGAAACAATCTCTCACAATCCGGTAGTATTTGTGTCTGTAATATGCTTAGTAATTGTGTCTGTAATATGGTGTACACTTAGTTATTAATGGGGAATGTATTGCAATGTTATAAAAAAAATGGAGCAAATATCACTAAACACTAGAAGCAATGAGAGGAAGGAAAATTGTGAGTTGTGTGGAAAATAGGATGGATTTTGGGTTGTATTTATCGAAGAAATGGGAAATATATGTTATAGAGAGCACAAAAAAAAAGAGTTGTTGAAGTTTGAATCTCGGGCCGGACCCCATGCATAAAGACTATATTTCAAAAAATGGATTGGTCCCGTACCGGTCCCTATTGAATAATGACTATATTCCAAAAGGACCAGTCAAGTCCTGGGTTGGTCCTTGGTCGAGCCCAATTGAGCCCGACTTCACGTGGTCCCATCAGTTCTGGTGCGGTCCTGATCTCTTAAAAAGTAAAACCAAACCAACTCGCTGGTTTCAGGATGGTCCCACTCCTTTTTTTTGAAAAGGTAATTTGTATTTAAGAGTTACATAACCTAGAAACAAACTGAGGAATAGCATCATAGAACCATTGCTGAGACGATTGAGTTCGTCGGGCCAGATTGGCTAAGCAATGGGCTGACGTGTTGTCAGATCTTGGTATTTGAAACCAAGTTACATTTGAAAATAAGCGTAATTTAACGAGAAAGTGATTTTAGACTTCCTGGGTCATAGGATGGACCGATGGAGGGATGAAGTTGAGCCTTGATCAAGATAATCGATAAGTTGTTTGCAGTTTGTCAAGATACGAAAAGGAGAAGCTCCATAATCGTTTGTTGCTTGTAGGCCAAACTCCTAATCCCTGGTCTTTTTTTTGAAAACAATTCCTAATCCCTAGTCAATGATCCGGCCCGGACTGTCCGTCCTAGTGGCCAACTCTGCTGCGGAATCTAAAAGGGTACTAGAAAAATCATTCCAGTTTTGAAAATCTGTGAGCCGGAGTCAGCCCTAGTCTAAACATGAATATTTTGGTAACTCTTAATTATCTTTTTTGCTAGGGTACGTATACAATTACGGCAAACTTTTTCACATTAGGATCTAAATCTAAATTACGGCAAACTTTTACATAGATCCAGATTAGGATCCAAATCTAAATTACGGCAAACTTTTCTAAAATATTAGGAACTTTTTACTTCAACTCCCTCCAGTCTTCATGCCCAAGTCACAGGGAAAAGAAACCATAATCCAACATCTTGACGAGGGAGTAGATACAGAAGGCTGGGCGGAAAAGAATACTAGTATCGAGGGGAGGTGACTAGGTGGCAGTAAACGGAAGCCGTCAATATCTTTGCCATGTCAATAACCGGCATCCAGGGTCGATTACTTGAAGTAACAGGTGAAATCGACCAAATCGTTGGACGGATTTGAGTTTTTTTATTATCTTCTGCTACTGTAAGTTATCGATATATCATCCCTTCTTCAATTATTGTTCTGAATCTCAACACACATCGCCCCTGTTCGATTTCTCAGTTGTTGGCTGCTCGAAGTTGAAGGACACTGAATGGATTTCAAGGCAAGATCCATATGTTGTGCTTGAATACGGAAACACTAAGTTTCGAACTCGTACTTGCACAGGTACTCTTCAATTTCTATCCATCGTGACTTATGGATTTTTAGCATTACATATTACTAATTTTGTGAAAATGTTGTCGGACACTCCCGTAAAATCCGTTTATACGATTAAGATGGCGGGAAGAACCCTGTTTTTCAAGAGAAGTTCACGTTTACGCTAATCGAGGGTCTTAGAGAGATCCACGCCGTGGTTTGGAATAGCAATTCTGTCACTCATGATGACTTTATTGGCAATGGAAAGTAATGACTTATTTCCTTCGCATATGCCTTCTTTGATCATACCAATTGTCAATTCAGCCTATTGGCGCCTCTGTCTTGGTTTTAAATATCAGATTAATGAGCGGCGTTTTCCTTGATATCTGCCAGAGTTCAACTCCAAGATGTTCTTCTCGGGGTTATGATGATAGGAGCTGGTCTCTTCAGACGAAAACTGGCAGGTCAGTTGAATTGCTTTCTTCTTACTGTTTTATTCATTTGATGTAGCGGATTCATGATGAATGATTTTGGTTGACATATGACGTGTAATGTGTCGAGGAATCTCTTTGATGACAAAATTTGGTCTACTAAGTTCCACCTTGTTTGTTTTCTGAGTATGTTAAGCTTAATTTGATGTGTTTGATAGAAGCATATGTAGCAACTACTTCAATTGTTTCTCTGATAAGAGGGGAATACAAGTCAGTTTTTAGTTTTAGTATGGCTTGAGCTAGATTTGTTTCTGAACCATGCTTTGTTGCGACTTCATAAGATGATAAATATGTCTTGTTGCAATTCAGTTTGGTCCAGAAGATCTTTAACTTTTGTCCTTTGACCAGTAGCTTATACTTTGAACCGTGGTATGATAGTTCCTGATCAATGCTGAATCATTTCTCCTTTCCTGTCCATGAAGCGTTATATAGTTGGAAAATTGACTCTAGCGTGGACTATGAGTTTGTCGGTGTTGAAAGGAGATGTTTTACCATAGCATCTTCCTTGTCATTGTTTATGTTGCTGCTGCTGGGCCTTGTAGAAACCTTTCTCTTGGAGGCGAAGCCTGAGGGCAGTTTAAACGACCTTCTCACTATCGTTGTCCGTTTTGCCATGGATTATTACATTATTCGTCTTAGCGTATTTGTAGTTGTCTTGGTTTAATTGTTTTATATGTAAGTATATTACTGGAGTAAAATATAGGACCCACGTGAGACTCGTGCAAGGACCCACCTCTTTATGCTGTAGATTTTTTTTTGATCATGGACCTCTTTAAGAGTCTTATGCTGTAGATATGCTTTCAAATGTGTCACAAAAATGTCATGGCAAACGAAGCCATGTTCATGGGGGTTTGTCCTTGGCAATTTTCACACACTCGTTTTCTTCCTCTATGTCAAAATAGTTAATACCATAAAGTGTCTGAGTTAGATTGAGCCATTGTCCCCTAAAACCATGACATAAAAGGTTGGGTACCAACATATCTTAATTTGCTTATTGATCAGTGCTCTAACTGAACTAATATTTGCGTCAGATATGCCGGAGAACTCAAACTGATAATGCATTACAACCATTCCAGCGTAAGTCCAGCTTCATTTCAGTAACATCCTGGCAATTTGAAAATGCCCACAAAATATGTCTTCTGATACACCAAATTAATACTTTCTTGAAATTAATCTCTTTAAACAGATGCCTACTTCAAACTTGCTCCTTCAGCTCCACCATATGCCCCACCATCACAATCCCATGCCCCATCAGCAGTCACAGTTGCTTACTCAAACCCTTACTCGGCATACCCACCTCCAACTGGAGCTGACCCAGGGAGACCTATGCCTTATGCACCACCAAGCTCGCCTATCTTTCCCAAACAACTGCATATCCATATACCCACCACGTGATCATCATACCCACCACGTGATCCATCATATCCGCCTGGCTCAGTACCTTACTCGCGTCTCCATACCCACCGCCACCAGCTCACCAATGCTTATCCTCCGCCAACTATCCCCCCATCTCATGGTTATCCCCCGCACCTTATCCACCACCACCACATGGCCCGCCACTCATCACCCTCCTCCAGGTAATCATTTGTTTCATCAACCATTTTCATTTTTCTCTTGATAAAACCAATTAACAGATGTCCTTTGAAAATGTCGTGGTTTCTTCTCAATCATTACTCTTATAATGGTAAACGTTTTGCTTCAACAGCTTAATTTTCTGATTTGAGACAAACTCATAGAGTTTTGAGCCTTCACCCTTTACTTTCAAGGATATAAGTAGCATAATTCAATATTTAAATGCAAAGAGAGGCCGATACGAAAATTGCTATCTGGAAACTCTGCTAATGCTTGATTTTTGTTCGGATTGAGCAACTAGTGTAAAGATCTCTATAGCAAATACGACTTTTTTTTTAAGGAGCTTTTATTGTTATGTCACTGAAACGTGCACTAATTATGGTGATGACTTGATCTCAATGCAGGCCATTATCCAGGAATGCATCCCCCTCCACCATATTAAAGCTAGAAGGCTCCTTCCTTCTGCGTGTAAATGATATTTAGTGTGTTTAACCTTAGTTCCTTGAATTTTTAAGGACTATCTGGTTTTCGCTCCGTGTAACTGGTGGTTAAACTTTGTTAACTTTTGTTCATCACCTAAATCCTCTCGCAAGAAGTCTTCCATTTTCGTTGCTCCTATAAACTTTGTGTAAACAAGCATCACAGGAACATTCTCCCCTTCGGTATTAACGGAATGCAGCTAATGTACATTGAGCCCGTTGTCGTATGCTTATATTTGAACGCTGGTTCCATCCCCTCGATTCAGTCAGTAGCAAATATATTTTGTCCAACCATCAAACTTGCTGCTTGCGTTTACCTTACGTCATGATGGCTAGCTGGCGACACTGCCAGGGGTCAAATTCCATTATGAGATTCAAATGGGGCCAAGCTAAGATATTTTCTTTGTTGTCTGTTTGTGTTTTTGCTATATGAGATTTGTTTGTGCCCTTTCGATGTTCTCTCCTTTACACCTTTTTCTTCTAGTGAGGTAGTAGTGATGATGATTGATAAAAGGTTTCTTCCACTTATTATCATTGTGGGGTGTTTCTCCTTTTTCTAGCGAGTGGTTGCTTATCTATGTGACTAGCTTGTCGTGAAATTGAAAAAGGGTCAAATCTTTGGTGGGTCACTTTTTCTTGGAAGTACCAAATATGGGTTTCTGCCCCCCACTTTACTTTTGTAAATTTTCCGTTTTGTTTCTTATTGCCCATGGTGGTATATGGTTCGTTAACTTATCTTATGATTACTGAGCTCTGTCCCTTGACTTCTATGCTCACCTGTGTGCAAGGTAAGCCGCAAGAATCATTAATAAAATGTTGTAAGAAAACTGAGCAATAAGAATGTAAAAGGCATATATGAGCATACTGCATTTTATTACTTTTTTCGCATGTGATTCATGGTGTTGTATGATTATTCAAAAGCACTTTTCAGAGAAAAAAGAACCACCTCATGGACGATCGTTCCTGACTGGTTCTTATCATTGGTCCTCCATTAGACGGACCGCTATGATGAAAAGTTTTATGAGGGCCCTCTATGTTGGGACGAGGATTATATCTAATGGCTACATAAATATAATTTTTTGTTTTAAGTGTATAGAAAACGGTAGGAATCAATTCCTGAATTGTATTAATGTACATACTATTTTAAATTGTACAATAATTTATAAAATTAATATTTTTATTATATAAAAATTATACCACCATAAAAGATAGTTATATATATTTGTAATTAAGAGAGATTATCAGAGGATGACTAAATTCTCAAAACATTAATACATTCATCTATTGTTCTATATTTGAATATTGTATGACTTCATTATTTAACGTATAAGATAAAATAATTTTATAAATCTAAGTTAAGCTATTAATTCCTTAATTGATAAGTTATATCTATAATTTTTATAAAATTATTTAGCTATTGTTAAATATTAAAAGTGACAAAATGTATAAAGAACAAACAAGATAATCCTAATAGAACTAAGGTAGTATTTTAAAAAGATTTAGCATTGCATATTATTACATGTAATGATAGAGTTCTAAAACAGAAAGTCGGCTTACCATGCAGATGTTCCTCTCTTGCTCCTCTAAGCCAGTTCAAGCATCGCCTCTCTTTCGGTGGGCAAGGCTTTCGCCAAGGTCCGGAAAAGTGACATTCAACCTCGCCTTCGTCTTTTTGCGTGGAAACTTCTAAAGGCATCATCCCCAGCAAGGCCACGATACAGCGACGTATTCATGCAGACACTGCCTCTTTCTGTTCTTTATGTGGAGGCCCAGAGAGACGATTGCCCACTGTTTCCTTCACTGTCCCACTATGCTGCCATACTGGTCTACTGTGAGGATTCCCTGATCCACACTCTTATACTCTGACCCGGGTTTTTTTTGGATTGGTTTCACCATCAGTGTACCACCTTATCGCTCTTGGCTCTTGCTGGTCTCATTACTTTCTTTTGGCGCTTGTGGTATGCGCGTTGTCAGGTATCTCACTCTTCGGTTCCTTCTTTTGCATGGGCATGGTGTCAAACTGACAGTTTTTTTGGTGTGACTGCCTCCGCTACGCCCTCTGATGCGCAGCTGCTCTCCACCATCGCGCCCGCCAACCGGCATATGTTGAACTCATGGTCGATGGAAGAAAGTATGACATCATCACTGTTTGGATTGGGTTTTTACGCGTCCGGATGCCAAGGAAGCATCTATGCGGGTGTTCATGGCTACACGGCTTGATTTGATCCATCTACAGTAGAGTGTTTGGCGTTACGTTTTTTCCGTCATCCATGCTCACTCTCAGTCTCACGCCCGTGTTCGAGTGTTGTCCGACTGCCAACCGCGATTATCCGTTATCTCACAGGCACAAGGCCCACTTCTCTGCACCGCAATCTATTGCAATTCTTGATGGCATCTTTTCTGATTTGTGTGGTTTTGCAGATATCTTATGGTTCTATATTCCACACTCATCCAATTTAATAGCTCATAACTAGCCTCTGTCGCTAGAACGCGCAACTTGACTGTTGTTGTTGGAAAGCTAGAGGACTTCCAAACTTTGTACGAAACTTCGTTTCTTAATATACTGGCCTCGGCTTTTCAAAAAAAAAATAAAAACAGAAAGATGTGACGAGCCATGACGGTCCAATTGATTGGGCAGGGTGCCGATTTTGGTATACATGACAGCATTGTGCCACCGCTTCAGGTTGGACTCTACACAGTATAAAGTTCATCTTGCACATATGTACTTCATAATGTTTTTCTATTTATCATCATGAAACTTTACTGTGGTCATTTATATGTTTTTTTTTTTTTATAATTTACTGCCAAAGACAGTTTGTGGCAAAGTACGCTTCAAGAAGAAGCACTTACCAAGTTATAAAGACACCAGGCATAACAAAAACAATACAAAAATAGAACAGTAACAAACAAAACACACGAGAGAAAGAGTCAATAAGTAAGACATGGATCAAAGTGAGAGGAGATTAGAACTCTAATGAGAGACTACCAGAGAGACTAAATGTCGCATGTTGTATTTCATTAGTTCCTTGTGATTGATACGTTTATCTTGAATTTTTTTTTACAATTTGCTTTATTTTTTCCACATTTTCATTGGTTCATCTCAAACTATTAATCTATTTATCTCATATCATTCTTCTCATAACTGTATTGTTCTTTAGTTATTTCTAGTTGCTCTTCTCTTTATATTTGCCTCCCTAATGTACTAAACAAAGTGGAATGTTGGTGAAGGGCTGGGTGATAACCGGAGAGGACCACACATGATTGGAATGCTTGACCCAATCCTCTGAATTTCAGTAATAATAGTCACGGGCTGATATTTATCTCGTGGATTGACAATAAGGACATGTTTAGTGAACTAATTAATAGTTAAATCTGATAATATAATTATACCAAGATGATGATTCCTTAACTGTGTAGAATATAAAGGTATCATGCTTTAGTCAAACGGATTTTAAATGACCTACCGTACGACAATGCTACCAAAGGAATTGGGAGACAAATAGTAAACTCTATCATTAGTTATTGCATCCAGTGGGCAGCTCACAATATATGACAATCTTATGACTCGTGTTGCACCCCACTTTAAGCATAAAAAAGATGACAACCTTATGATTTAGCGAAGTGGAGGATTTGGTAACTTTTAATTTAATTTAATTTTTTTACATTTTTGTATTCATATATTCAATCTTGGTGACAGATGTCAATATCTGAGTAAGCGCCCAGCATTCTTAAAAGAAAAAGTAAAAATTAAGCACCAGACACACAGAAAAATATCCAGCCAGCACATGCAATTTATATGCCGACAAATATAGTATATACATATGGACGTTTCGTCAATGGAATAATATCAGCTCACTTTATAATACAGTACGTATCACAGGCTTCGAGTTTGTTGAAATCATCTCAATTTTCTGTGTAGGAATTTTGTCAAAAACTTTGTTTCGAACTGTTGATTAGAGAAAAATGTACTAGTTCTTAGTTAGGTTAAACAAGTCAACAAAGCGACAACATAGAAAACAAAAAAAAATGTGTGCGGTTGTTCCATTCGTTGCGGGTCACTACTGCTAAAACAGCTTGTGAGAATCTCATCGTGGCCTAACCTATCATCTACTCATCTATTTCACGATCCAAAGCAGTTAGTTCGTAAGTTCGTAATCTAGGAAATAAAGTCCCAGTGCGAGACTGACAGAGAATAGAAACGCAGAGGAACGAGACAAAAAAAATTTAGAAAAAACCTCCATATCAATTTTATTATTGATAACTTGAAAACTCCACACCTGATCTGTTTAACACTTTGAACAATTACACTCACGTCTTATCTTAGACAAAACGTTGATGTTAATCAACAAAATATTCTCTTAAAGCTAGCTCTCTTCTTCTTACAGTTAAAGTCTAAAGTTTTCTCTCTGTTTGTTTTTCTGTACATTGATACTACCTTGAAGACAGTTAACAACCTCTTAAATATCTACAGAAAAAATATCTAAAAAAGATATAAAATACAAAGTACAAGATCGTAAAATATCTTTAAATTGTTTTATAGTATAATGCTGACGCCTCTTATTTACTCATTTGATATTGAGTAAATATTCTGTTAAGATATTCTACCCAAGACTAAATGTAGAGGTTATTGAGATAAAATAGGCAAGCCTGGTCTGGTATTAATTATTAATTGTATAATAAAATTCATTTTTTAGATAATATATCTAAATTAATAAATATTTTAATTAATTGATGTAAACTTTAAAAATAAATATTTGATTTATTTATATACATATTTTGATGAAAAAAAATTGTTGAATAGTAGTTTTAAGATATTTTTATGATTAATTAATTGTTTTATATGTATATACATTAATAAAGTTTATTAACAAATTATCATTCTTTTCTTTATAATTTCATAATTAATTTTTTACATAACTAATTCTAGCTAAAAAAATAACTGAACACTAAATATGATCAGGGCTCTGTGTCAAAACCTAATTTGCATACCCTAAGAGCCGACCCTGATTGTGCGTGGAATTATAGAGACCACATTGGAAAAGGAAGGAAACTAGTGAGTGCTTAAAATCAAGAGGATTACTCTATCTATTGTCAATTGATTTTAGAATGAAACCCCATCTAAATATTGAGTCTTAGTGAATTTTTTTATGTATGTAGGTTTTTACATATATCTGTCGGTAGGGGTGTTCATAACGGTTAACCGGGTCGGTTAGTCAAATTTGATAACCGTAACCGGTTCATTTAGAAGCGGTTAACCGTCGGTTTCGGTGCAGTTTACCGGTTAACCGTAATGATGTAGATTTATGTGTTTTTTCTTATAATTAGTAAAAAACATTGTGTGGTTTTACCGGTTTTGGTGCGATGTTATGTCACAGTGTTGACAATGAATTCTACTCTTGTTATATTGATAAAAGGAGAACTGAGAGGATAAACCTCTCTGTGTAGTGATACAGAAAGTGTCTTGTGTGTATATATCAGAGGCCGTCTATTGCTGCCTATTATATATGACCGACACAGGAAAGACAGAAATTACATGTATATCCTAGCAATACAAACTAACGAAAATTACATAAGGGGTCCTAAAATACATTCTATACATACTCTAATACCCCCCTCAAAGAGTACTTTGTGTCTATAAAAAGAGCAGAAAAAGTGTACTCTTTGTGTTGTGTAATCTGGTGTGCCGACCCTTGAGTTGGCTGACAAATAATGAGTTTACCTGCGTGATGGAAATACGTCCTGTTTCCTGCTGTTGCAAACCCAGATTGTTAAAAGCATTATGATAACTCTTACCTGTTAATGATTTGGTCATCAAGTATGCCAGCTGTGGGTGCTTGGAACATGTGCACCTGGATTAGTCATGCCTGCAATTTTTCTCTCACGAAGTGGCAATCTATTTCAATGTGTTTGTGCGTTCGTGAGAGACTGGGTTTCTAGTATGTGTATTGCAGCTAAATTGTCACATTTTAAAGGAATTGGTGTTTATTAGTGACTCCAATCTCATTTAAAAGTATACTGAGCCAACTTAGTCTCCTGTAACTTTCCTCATAGCTTTGTATTCTGCTCAGCAGAGGATAAGGAAACTGTTGTTTGCTTTTTAGACTTCCAGCTTAAGGGGGAGCCGCCTAGGAGGATGTAGTATCCAGAAATGGACCTCCTTGTGATTGGACAGGAGGCCCATTCCGAAACAAATATGCCTATAGATTATAACTGGGGTCTTTATTAAGTATAAACCGAATCCTGCTGTCCCTTTAATATAGGACAGAGTATGATAGCAGCTTGGAGGTGTTATGTGGTAGGAGTTTGCAGAAACTGGCTTAAAAATGGGACTGCGTATGCTATGTCAGGTCTGGTGTTAGTGAGGAAATTCATTTCCCCCATAGACACGGTATGCAGTAGGGTTTTCTAGTTTAGGTCAGAATCATGATATAATTTGAAATTGACTGGAGGGGGGAGATACAAGGTTTGACATCTTCCATGTGGAAGTCTTGAAGAATCTGTTTTATGTAGCGCTGCTGTGACATAATTACTCCTTTTCCAGTTTCTAGAATTTCCATTCCTAGGAAAAAATTTAGTCTCCCTAGATCTTTATCTTGAATTCCCTATCTATTTTGTTTTCAAGACCTTACTTCTTTCAGATCGTTTCCAATAACCAAAAATACCGTCCACATAGATACCAAGCAGAGTTAGCTGGGTGTTTTGTGTTTTCACAAGAGGGATGGTCATTTTGAGAATGATGGATCCTAGATTCTTTAAGAAATTAGCAAGTTTCTCATACCACTGTCGAGAAGCTTGCTTTAGTCCATAAAGGGACCTGTAATTTGCATACCTTATTCCCATCTACCTTTAACCTTCGGGTACTTTCATATAAACGTCTTCATGGAGATCTCCATGAAGAAAAGCGTTGTTTACGTCAAGTTGGTCTAGGATCCACCCTTTTTTAATGGCAATGATTATGAGGGCACGAACAGTGGTAAGTTTGATACTGGTGAAAACGTTTTCCTCATAGTCCAACCCATGTTTGTTGTGTAAACCCTCTAACTACCAACCTAGCTTTAAACCTCTCTAAACTCCCATCTGCCTTAAATTTGGTTTTGTAGACCCATTTACAGCTGATAGCCTGTTTCCCTTTGGTAGGTCTACAATAAACCAAGTTTTATTTTGTTTGAGGGCTTGGAATTCTTCTCTCATGGCCTTAATCCACCTAGGGTCTTTGCTAGCAGCCGTATAACTTGATGGTTCACTGATATTATTTAGATTGTTTATGTCTGTTTGTATCTTGATGTAGTGAACAGGTGAGGATGGTGGTGGCTGGAATATGATCAGTGAGAGTATTTAGAGCGGATAAGATGTGAGGTTCAGATTGGTCATGTTTAAGCCTTTTGGCCAGGATGCTAGAGAACAGATCCTGCTGGTCTATACTAGTGGAGCAGATGTAGTCACTGTACTTTGAAGGGAATTTATGTTCTCTGGATGATTGTCTAGGACCTAGGGATTCTGTTGTGGTTGGATTTGATTCAGTATGTTGTGTTGTTTCAAGGTGGGAAGAGCTGTTCTGTTCTGGACTGTTTTCTGGAGGATGAGGTTCTTCTCTTATCCCAGAATTCAGGGAAGTACAAGGCTCATCTTCTAGATTGTTTTTGGGTGGAGGGAGGAAAAATCAGCATCCTGTGGGTTTTTATAAAGAATGTCTTTCCACTCACTGTTTCTTAAGGGAAAGATGTTCTCAAAGAAAACTAGGTCTCGGCTGATTTTTAATTTGTTCTCTTCTGGAATCAGAACTTTGTATCCTTTGGTATTTCTGTTGTTACCAATATAAATACAAGTGGATGACCTAGGTTGGAGTTTCCCTCTGCCGGGATCTATGTTTGTTGCATAACAAAGGCATCCAAAGCTTTTTTATTTGGGTGTAATCAGGCTTCTGATTATACAGTTTTTCAAAAGAAGTCAAGTTTTGAATTGCTTTACTTGGTGTTCTATTGATTAAATAGGCAGCATGTTCTACACAGTGCCCCCAAAAACTGTTATCTAAACTAGATTGAAACAATAGGGCTCTAGCTACATCCATAAGATGCCCCTGTTTTCTTTCTACCACCCCATTTTGTTGGGGTGTATGGGGGCAGCTGGTTTGGTGAATTATCCCTTTGTTCCCAAAGAATTCCATCCCTTCCTTTGATTTTCCCAGTTCTTTAGCATTATCTATTTTGACAGTTTTTATAACTTTATTCATTTGTTTTCAACAAGATTAACAAAGTTCTTAATGTTTTGCATGGCTTCTGATTTGTGTTGAGGAGAGTGACCAAGTTCCCCTTGTATAATCGTCAACTATGGTTAGATAATAGTTATAACCCTCCACTGTTTCTACTCTCATGGTCCGCACACATCAATGTGAATTAGCTCAAAGGGTTTGGTTGCTCTAGTTTCAGAAATGGGGAATATTTGAGGCGTTTGGCTTTTGCTTTGTAACAGATGCTACAAGGAAAAGATGAGGCTCTAAGGAAGACAGTTTGGATTTCAACATCAATGATTTTTCCTATTTTCTTCAAGGGCATATTGTAACACCCCTCTCCATAATCACGATATAATCCCTCACGTAGCAATAAATAAAACGTCTCGCAGCGGAAAAATAAATAACAATTACAAAACTCACACGGTGTCACCGGCCATTACTCGCCCATGCGAGCAACGTAGCCATACCACATCCAACTTCCAAAATAAACAAACTGCTAACCGCAGTGATAACGAGAAACTCCTATACATCAAACTAAGTCCATAACCATAAACATTGACAAGTGAGCGTCTACCCAATCCTGAAAAATACATAACCTTACCATAAGACCATACACCATCTTCATTACCATACAACATCTCCAACTACCCTGTTCCTGCTCTTCAGCTCCGACAATGATCAACAACCTGAAATGGTGTAGTATCAGCGATAGACGCTGAGTATGCCGGGCCTGGACCCTAATGGTCACTTGTCATTTTAACCATCTTATTATTAGATTGGTTTCATGCTTTCCCTTTTACAGTTATAATCAAAACTGAAGCATAAATGTATAATATACATAATCAACCATCCAAATTTTCATAAACATTAATCATCCATCCCAAACCAAACATTCATAGAATATTTCAAACAACATTTGTATATCAAACGTATCGAGCAATAACAACAATATTTTGTACAATGTACAATCACCGTAGTGTTCACCATCCACTGTCAATTTATTTTAGTTGGCTTTCAAGCCCCGTCCATATGTATAATGTACATTCGCCGTAGCGTACAGTTCCCATAGTTAATTTACCTTAGCCTTGTAGGCTCCATCCAACCATGTTTAATTAATGTCAGTAGGGCATCATGTTAGGACAACCCGATAACCTCACCATGGACAGTAGTCCCCCGTACACACAAAGGTGCTCATTTCGCCAGAGGTCCGGAGGCCCCTGACTCACTTATGTCTCGTAAGACGTCCATAAAAAGGCCGTAGTCACCTGATCCACGAACCTATTTGGGCTCGTTGGATATAACCTGGAGCGGAATCCAAATAGGAAACCCCTCAGTGATCACAAATGCGCAACCAAGTAGTTCGTGAACTACCGGGATTCCTCACCTCAATCTCATACCATCACTCTCTCATAATGTTTAAGATCTGCTCTTAGTCTTATGGAGAATATTTATTAACCAGCGGCCCAATGGTCACGCGTACCTAGAAGTCATCTAGGTGATATTTATGTTAGAGATCCATGCTCTAGAGACCGACAATGTCGTGACTCGTTCCTAAGTGTTTTACTTAGGTTACCATATCCTTAATATTAATATCATGGTATTATATCAAGTAACCGTCATGTCATCACAACGCATATGTATGTTTATATAAGTCGATCTATAGTCGACGTAGTGTTAGTCCCGTAGGACGCCCGTGCATAAATAATTAATGCATCAACACTTAAACACATACATGTAACCACACACATATAACACACAAGTTATATCAACCAAATCCGAGCCCAAGGAGCAACCTTAGGTCAACTCGGCAAACCCTTTACATACCGTTCACCCTGATTGTATTACGGTGGAGTATGAATCTTCAAGATCCTATGCTCCGCGTAGTCCGCTAGCTTGTCAAGCGTCCTTGTCAGAAGTATAATCTAAACGGTATTAAAACTATACGTCAGTCTCCATGACTAACTACATCCGGTATACCCGAATAATAAGTAACCCCGACAGTTCACCTCCGTTTTCTACAGTTGTTGTTACGGGTTTCTCTAAAACAGTCGGTTTTGTTACTTAAAACGCGTACGTCAAAAACTCATGACTTATAGTTCGTATCCCTAGTTGCATGTATGCATAACCCATAGTTGCATGTATGCATGCATGATTATATTATATTATATTCTTTTTCTTATTGTATCATTTATTTTATTGTATTCTCTTTCATATTGTTTTATTTTCCCACCATCCTTCATAATTCGACATGTTGTATAATCCCTTTATCTTTAGCAAATAATATTTGCTTCCAAAACTCATGACTTATAGTTCGTAACTATATATTTTTTTTAATAACCACCACCATTAACTCATAAGGTGTTCAACCAAAATATATTTATCCACCTTATATACATTATTCTTGTGTACGTATATATTTTTACCACGTAGGTAATTCTCATGAGTTTTATAAACTCTTATATTTTGTGTTACATTTCATCATCTTTTATTAGATGATTATTCCCATTAGTTGCATCATATTATACAACTTATATTAAGATTGTTATCCTAATATTATGTAACATTTTATGTTGTACATTTACAACTCCTAAGGTTTATTCCATAAATACCTTAGTTTATAAATCCCATTCACTTATAGTTTGTCACACCATTTAATGTGAATACCTTATTTGTATTAATTTCATTAAACCACCTTAATACCAAATAATTGTTATAACATTTATAACATTATAGACCTTAGTCTAAAATTCATTTTCCAACCTTTATATTTTCGGTATAGCCCTTGAATCTATTTAAATTCCCTTTTTGACCACATAACATTATGTAATGTTATACCAAAATACTAATATCATTTGCTGTGATATTTTTATTTCCTTTAACTTATAATCTATAGTTTTTATACAAAACTATTGTGTATTGCCTCATAGGCACATATTAAACCTTATACTTTTCCTTAAACCATAATTTCCTTTATTTACAAAATCACCCCTTTCTTTTACCATGTTATATATCCCATTTAATATAACATTTCTAACTTATAAAGGAGCATAACCTATGGTTATTTTTTGTAAATTCCGAACAGACCTCAATATACATTTTATATTGTCATTAGGCCCAATTTATAACATATAGTTTGATAATATCATTAAAACTATATATTATACATATATCTCAACAAATACTCTTATATAATTCTAAAAATCACCAAATTCCACCAAAGGGTTATAAATATCCTTATTAACCCATATACTTTTGATATTTACCATTCCACCATCTATTTTTCTCCAAAGTGTCATGATGACATATTAACTATATATTATTCATATATAGTTTATTTTAATTCCAAAATCCACCAAATAAATTCCTAAAAATTCCTAATAGCCCATGGGTGTTTAGAATACCATTGTACACCCTTTATTTTTGGTAATAACATATTTACCACATATGTTATAAAAATATTACCATTAAATACATAACTTATTATAAACCTTAAATAAGTTATCTAACTTATTTATTTTGGTCAAAGCCTAGCATATGGTCAAGGTTGACCTCCTTAATATTTCCTTGACCGCCAATTTCTTATAATTACGGTTTAGTACCCAAACTTTCTAAAATTCACCATTTAACCCCAAAACTTTATAAAATCTTATAAACTTTATTTTAACTCCATTTTACCTCTCATTTTCGGCCTTATTATTCTAAAGCCCCCAAATTTAATTTAATTACACCTAATACCCCATTTTATTTTCGGTAATGCATTTATACTACTTACACTTAATTAAAAGCTTGTAAATGCATAAATAAAATGGCCTAAAATACATGGCCTTATTACAAACATTGGCTTGCAAAATAAATTACACATAAATGTCCCAAAATACATATAAATTCGGCCTCACTTAGGTTTAATTATTTTTCCACATAATGTCATAATTTGACCATTATGTTAATTAAATCCCTTAAATGACTAGCTTAATTTATCTTAGCCATTTTTTTACATTTTTAGGTCAATATGACCTATATTTGTATATTCACTCTCGGCCATATATATATATATATATATACTTAAAGATTACAAAATCATAAGTTTAAGGTGTTTATACCTTGATTTATCCTTGTATAGGCTCGGTCACTTGTAGGAAAATCACCACATGATTTAGACATGTTTAATACACAAAAACAAGATATGGTTACACTCCAAGCTTGAGCTTAACCATAAGGAATAATTGATGTAAGATTTAAGGCAAAAATACCTTAAAAATGCAAGGGAAGTTCTAGGTATTTTCGACCTGAACCAAACACACCACAAGGTGTTAGATCCACCATATTAACATAGGAAATAGCTAGATCTCGAAATATTACCCTGTTATTAGGTTTTACCTTGGAAAAATTCCTTAAAAGAGAGTATTTCTCTTGGATCTCGGTCACCCTTGCTCCAAATGGCTAACCAACAGATTCCACATGAAAAGGAGAAGAAGATGAGACTATGACCAAAGTTTCACAGCCAAACTCGAAGGGAATCAAAAGTTATGAGCTTAAAGCACATTTTTACCTTAAAATGTAGATTTGAACAACCTTGGTCCCTCTACTGGTCTCAACCGAGTTTAGCTCTTGTTATAACCTTATAACACTGAGAATAAGCCATAGGAATTGTTGAGCCACAGAATTTAGGTGTTGGTAGTGAAGAGATGGAAAAAGTGCTAAAAATGACATTAAAACACTTACATTAGGAGCTTAGGAGCTAGGCTTGCCTTCCATGCTCAAGAACAAACTTTGAGAGCTTGAGAGGAAGGGAGAGCTCGGCTGGGAAGGAGAGGATCGGACAAGGAAGGAAGGAGAAAGTGGGAAAGCTTGATTAATTTGAAAAAAAGTAAAGTTACTATTGCAAATTGAACATTAGGTAGTGATTTGTCTCCAAAATCATTGTATGCTGTCTCCTCACTTATTGCAGCCGGCCTCCATGGTCCAAATGAGTCAATTAATTGACCATTGACCATGCTTGGTCAATGTTGACTCATGTGGGCCCCACTTTAGGGTTTTATTAATATTTTAATATTAAATTTGTAAAAATCTGTAAATTTCTGGAATTAAATTCCTAATATCATATAATATGGTATTTTATTATATTTAAAGGTATTTATAACCTTTTAGCCCATTTAAAACCAATTTAGAAGGCGATTACACAAAAACGTGCTTTAAGGAGTTTTAGTGCACATTTTGTGTCGCAAGGTGTTTCTGGGCTTGGTTTTCTTTGACAACGGTTTTGTTGTGTTCCTTACATGATATTTGATCATGTAATTCAATTTTATATCATTTAGAGGTCCTTTGATTTTTAAGGTTTTCCTAGAGCACCTTTTTGCCCTTTTGACCTTGAAGCATGTAAATGCTTTTTCTTTGTGTTGGAGTGTTGTCCAACGGTTATAATATGTTTAGTAGTATGTTAATGTGCTTAGGACAAATTTTTAGGTCCTAAGAAGTTTATTTGGGTATTTATTTACCCTTACAGTCAAAGGGTGCAACATCTTGTTTTATGTTGACCACTGTTGTTCTCAGTTGACTTTTAAGGCATGTTTAGGCCTTAATTAATATGATTAAATATTTAATCCATGCTTTAATAATTTGGGGTATTTCACATATGGCCCAATCTGTTTGTGCCATAGGATAATACTCTTCACTATTATTTATTTTCGGTTTTCTATTGCAAGCATTAACACAAGTAAAGGAGTTGTTTCTGTTTTTCTGAAAGAAAACACTTAAAGCATTCAGGTCAACAAAATACAATCCAGAAATTTGTTTCCCAATCTTGTGGAAGATATGTCTTCTACAATCCTGCAAGGCACAAAAGTTCTCATGGAAAACTATCGACACATCCAAACTTTCTATCAGTCTACTTGCAGAGATTAAGTTAAAAGTAGAGAAGGAACATACATCACATTTGTTAAGCAAGTGATCCCATTCACAGATAATTTAGCAACATAACTAACTGGTTTTCTATTTCCATCTGGCAAGGTTATTTCCCTGTTAGAACTCAAAGATTCATATCAGACAGCAGCGATATATTTCCACTGACGTGTTCAGTGGCCCCAGAATCAAGAATCCATAGGTTGCGTAAATCATTCATGGCAGAAATACTACTAGAAGTTAGGCACGGCAAGGTGAATAACAGGTTTAGAATTACCTGTAAAGTCTCCAAAATTTATCTGTCCCGTAGATGTTCCAGCCTCCTTCTGCTGTTGTAGGTAATTCACAAGCTGTTGGAGTTCTTCAGGGCTGAACCTTTGACAGGAGACTCGATCTTTGTCAGTTCATTGGGGCCGATCTTCCTTGTTCTTCGATAATGGTCGAACCGATTCGTGTTTCCCTTGCCTTCTTGTCGTCGTCGCTTGGGAAGCCCACTAACCACCAACAATCATTACGTGAGTGCCCCAATTTACCGCAGTTAGCACATTTCGGTGGTTCTCTTCTATTCCCAGTCGCGCCCTTGTTCGTGAGTTTCTTGCTCGCATTTTTAGGGTTTTGCGAGAAATTGTTGAATTTGGGCTTATTGAACGCGAAATTGCTACCCCCTTTTCCAAATAGGGCAACTGATTGTTCTTGTAGATCCTTCTCGTCATTTCCTCCCCTTTGCTGTTCTTCTTGGATTATGACAGAATACACCTCCTCTAAGCTTGGTATTTCACTCATTGCGAGTATTTGTCCCGGAAATGGATGAAAGATCTATTCAGACCCATCAAAAAATGGATAAGTTCGTCTTGTTCTCTGTGCTTTGTTTGATTCTCTTCGGATTTGCAAGAATTACAGCAATTGCACGCATCAATCGGCCTGGCCAGGTCGTACTCAGCCCATATCTCCCGTGACTTCATAAAATAGTCAGTTACGGAGTCGTCCCCTTGTCTGAGATTGGCAATCTGGATCTTGATGTTGTGGAGAGTAGCAAGATTCTTCTTCTCAAAGTGCTTGCAAAGCCAATCCCAGATTTTCTTGGGATCATCCGTGTACATTATACTTCTGGCTATGTTGGGTGCGAGGGAAGAGACAATCCACGAGACGACGAGCGAATTCACCCGCTTCCAGCGCCATCCGCACTGTATCTTTGTTATCGGTCGCTTTGCGCTACCGTCTATAAACCCCAGTTTATTCTTGGCGTTGAGCGCAGTTCACATTGTCCACTTCCATCCCAGAAACCCTTCGCCGGCAAATTTTGGAGCTAGGGCTTGTCCTGGCTGTTGATGGACATATCAGGTCTTCTGATCGACGGTGGTGGTGGCCGAGCTTCCGACGGCGCCCTCTGGTAGTTTATCAGCCATCTTTGTTTAGTGGTGGGGAAAATTAACCATGTGCTCTTGATACCATGTTAGAGTGTTGACAATGAATTCTACTTCTTTTATTGATATGAAAGGAGAACTGAGAGGATAAACCTCTCTGTGTAGTGATATAGAAAGTGTCTTGTGTGTATATATCAGAGGCCGTCTATTGCTGCCTATATATATATAACCGACACAGGAAAGACAGAAAATTACATGTATATCCTAGCAATAGAAACTAACGCAAATTACATTAGGGGTCCTAAAATACATTCTATACATACTCTAATATGTTAAACCCGTTAACCGCCGATTTTGATAAGATTTTATTGGTTTTGGTATAATTCTAACCATTAACTGAATAATTGTATATTTATTTATGATAAATCTAATAATTAACCATATAGTTTTATATTTATACTCAAAAAAATTAATAAATTAAACGCTTAAACGGTTTTTTCAGTTAACCGGATTCATCAAAATCAATAACCGTAACCGTAACCGGAATCGGGAAACTAAACGGTTCGGTTACCGAACCGGCAAACAACTTCGGTTAACGGGTTTCCGGTTTCGGTTTCACCGGTTCCGGTCCGGTTTGGCGGTTTCGGTTTTCCATGAAAATCCCTATCTATACCGATAGCAAGATCAGTTAAGTGTTATTCAGCAGGTTTAAAAAATCAGGTAAAAAAATAATAAAATGTATAGATGTTTTTCATTACGTTAAATTTTAAGAATAAGTTTTACATACAACTTGTTTCTATAACCCTTTATTTTATAATTTGGGAGCAGATATTCAAATCTTAGTCTATTGGTACGATTTGAGTGGCCAGTAGAACCGAACATAGGTGTAGTCACTTTGGGAGCCACCTTGTTTGGCATTGTACTTGTAAAGATGATTATGTGACAAGTGGTTAGTTTGTTAAGAGTTGATATAAGTAGTCTGTTGTAGTAGTTACAAGTCAGTCTTGAATACACCAGTATATATACTTCCTCACTGTAACAGAGCCATTTTATTTTTCAAGTTCAATACAGATTGATCTTTCGTTGTTCTTTGTCGTTGTTCTCGCACTCTGAACTTCTACATGGTATCAGAGCATAGTGCTCCAAATCTGCGCATTCTCTCGTCTCAATCTAGAAAAACGAAATGGATCTCTCTGATTGTAAACTTTCTTCTTCCAATCTGCACCAAGTGGTGGGAATTTCGACGATCAAGTTACAGGGAGAAAAGAACTTCCTCAGCTGGCATACACAAATGCTAAATCTATTCAAATCTGTTGGAGTGGCAGGCATGATTGAAGCAAATCCATGCCTGAGAAGAAGATCACTAAGATGACCAGGAAGTCGAGAATCCTGACTACAAGAAGTGGAAGGAAGTTGATGCCTTGGTTCGGTCTTGGATTCTTGCTACTCTGTCTGAAGATTGCATAGCCGTCACGATCGGTTGCACGACAGCAAACAAGATCTGGGAGGAGCTGAAAGGAGAATTTCTCCAGTCAACAAAAGACCGAGAATTCCAACTCAAAAATAGGTTACGATCTCTCAAACTAGGTGATACTCAGCCTGTTAAGGAATATGTAAAAGAATTCAAATCTGTTTGCGATAATCTTGCTGCAATCGGAAGTTCCGTTCCAGATGAAGATAAGGTAGTCATGTTAGCTCAAGGCTGCGGTGCGAGATACAAGATTCTTCGGTCGGTGATGCTGAGTAAAGCGCCGTATCCAAGCATGAGACAGTTTGTTACTGCCTTGGAGGATTATGACGCAAGAGAGGGAGATAGCAGTGTTGATGTTTCTGAGAAACAAGGGAACCTGCTATCAAATGCCGCTTTCAATGTCCATACTGAGCCAGGGAGTCAAATTATGGAAGATGTCGTCCGTTTTGGAATCAAGGTCGGGGACGACAAGGAGGAAATAGAGGTCGATTCAACTACTCCTGGAATCAAAATCAATCTGGAGTGAATCCATGTCAGATATGCGGGAGAACTAATCACACTGCGATAAGTTGTTTTTATCGCTGGGATCACTCGTATCAGTCTTTTGATCCTAAACCAAGTCCTCCTGGTTCATCGACTTCGTCTTTGCCGTCTAATAATCCACCGCAAGCGCTAACTACGGTTGCTTATAGTACTGGTGATGACTCCTATTTTGTCGACTCGGGAGCGACTGCACACATGGTGAATTCTCCAGGTAATATCGCTTCTCTAACCCCTTATACTGGAAGTGAATCAGTGTTTGTGGGAAACGGGAGTGAAATACCAATTCAATATACTGGTAATTCTATCCTCAAAGGAGAACAAGATTTGAGTTTAAAAGATGTGTTGGTTGTGCCTGATCTTCAACGAAACCTGATCTCAGTTAGCAAACTGACAACTGATAACTACTGCTCTGTTGAATTCATTGATTCTGGATTTCTTGTGAAGGACCGACTGACAGGACAGATTTTGGCAAAGGGCAGTAGAAGCGGTGACTTATACACTCTGAAGGGACCTGTTATTCAAGCTCTTCAAGCCGTCACTGCTGGCAAGACTTCTGATGACATTTGGCACAAGAGGTTAGGCCATCCAAATTCAAAGACTTTAAAGTTGCTGAGTTCACAAAACAAGATTGATGTCTCAGTCTGGAATAAAGGTGAATCTATATGCAGTAGCTGTCAACTTAGTAAGAGTTGTAAGTTGCCATTCACTAAGGTAGAAAACCGTGCTGCTGTCATTTTAGAGAAAATTCATTGTGATCTGTGGGGACCTGCCCCAGTTTCTTCTAGTCAAAACATGAGATACTATGTCATTTTCATTGATGACCATTCCCGTTTTACTTGGTTCTATGCCCTAAAGAGGAAAAGTGATTTCTATGATGTGTTCATTCAATTTCAAAAGATGGTAGAGCTTCATCTTGACAAGAAAATTAAGTTTTTCAGATGTGACGGTGGAGGTGAGTTCACAAGTAGTAAGTTCACTAGTCACTTGCAGCAGTGTGGTATTTTGCAGCAAATATCATGTCCACATACACCAGAACAGAATGGTGTAGCAGAACGCAAGCATAGACATATTGTAGAGATGGGTCTCTCGCTACTTATTAGTGCAGGATTACCATTGTTTCTTTGGACTGAGGCATTTATGACTGCAGTCTTCTTGATTAATCGGTTACCTGCTGCACCAGTGCAATTTCAAGTGCCCTTTACTCTAATCTTTCAGAAAGAACCCAATTATAACAGTCTCAAGGTTTTTGGGTGTCGCTGTTTCCCTATGCTAAGATACAACACCACTCATAAACTACAACCTAGATCCTTACCATGTGTATTCATTGGATATAGCAACTTACATAAAGGTTACCGTTGTTACCACCTGAAACCCGCAAGGTTTTCATCTCTAGACATGTTGTATTTGATGAGACTGTTTTTCCTTATCTGAAAACTCCTCTGTCTACAACTTCCTCAACTTCCTCAAATCTCTTTGTCACTACCTTCAGTATGTTTACCACAGACCAGTCTGGCGACACTATACCTGTTACAGACACACCTGGTCCCTCTCAACACAGTGCAAATATCCATCCGTCTTTTCCAAGCCTAAATTCTCTCAACCTGTTGAACCCTTCAGATGAGTCTTTTCTGTCACATGATCAGCTTGCCCCTCCTTCACCACACACATCAGTTTCTACCTCACCTGATAACCAAATCTTGTCTCCTGCTATCTCAGAACCTGACTCCCCAGACATTTTGTCGATTACTGAACCTAACCCAGTCTTGCCCGATACAACACCAGTCACACCCGATACAACACCAGTCACACTTTCACCATCTGAAAATGTAACAGTTGCCACTCCTCCTGCTATTAATCTAGTTGTTGATCTACCTATACCACCTGTCTCCAGTGAGAATCAACATCAGATGGTCACGAGATCCAAGAATGGTATTTTTAAACCTAAGGATTTTTCTGCTTTTCTTGCCCAACAACAGACAGTCCAGGAACCTCGCACAGTCCGTCAGGCTCTGAAAGATCCTCAGTGGATTACTGCTATGACTGAGGAAATGGAGGCACTGCACCACAATAACACATGGAAACTTGTTCCTCGCCAACACAACATGAATGTCATTGGGTGCAAATGGGTCTTCAAGATTAAACGTCTACCTGATGGAACAATTGAGCGTTATAAGGCTCGCCTTGTTGCAAAGGGATTTCACCAAGTAGAAGGAGTAGACTGTGGTGAGACCTTCAGTCCTGTGGTCAAGAGTGCAACGATCAGGATAGTCTTATCAGTTGCTATTTCACGTCAGTGGGAAGTGAGGCAATTAGATGTTAAAAATGCCTTTTTACACGGTGAACTACTTGAGACAGTGTTCATGGAGCAGCCACCGGGTTTTTATGATTCCTCTAATCCTGATTATGTCTGTCATTTACAGAAGTCCTTATATGGACTTAAACAGTCACCGCGTGCTTGGTTTCAGAAGTTAAGCTCTTTACTTTTAAAGATTGGGTTCTCCTGTAGCAAGGCTGACACAACTTTGTTCTACAGACACTCAGACAAAGGGACTGTGTTGCTGTTGGTGTATGTTGACGATATTTTGATTACAGGAAGTAGTCACATTTTGATTCAAGATATAGTCGACAGATTGGGTCACGGATGTGCCCTTAAAGATCTTGGGAAGTTGCATTATTTCCTAGGGGTTGAGGCAACATTCACTTCTGGTGGTCTCTATCTTACTCAGTCGAAGTACATCAGAGATCTTCTGAGGAAAACAGATATGGAGAATGCTAAACCTTCACGAACCCCATTGAGTCTTAAGCAGAGTTCTCCTCCAACTGAGCAATCTGTTGATGCCACTGCCTACAGAACTATAGTAGGTGCTCTTCAATATGCCACACTAACCAGACCTGATATTTCGCATGCTGTAAATCTTGCTTGCCAGCATATGCATCAACCTCAGGCTATCCATCTCCACGCAGTAAAACGCATCCTTCGATATCTGATTGGCACTGTCAATCTGGGCATTTTCCTGTCTCCTCAAACCTCCCTTACTCCAGTCGCCTATTCAGATGCTGATTGGGCAGGGTGTGAATTAACTCGCCGATCCACAACGGGATACTGCATCTTCTTAGGATCGAACTGCGTGTCTTGGTCATCCAAGAAACAACCGACTGTTGCTCGTTCCAGTGCAGAGGCGGAGTACAGAGCTCTCGCATCTGCTGCATCAGAATTAACTTGGATGAACTATATTCTTTCAGATATTGGTGTTACTCCTACTTCTAAGCCTCTTCTGTTTTGTGATAACCAAAGTGCGCTGCATCTTGCCTCAAACCCAGTATTACATGCTCGCACGAAACACATTGAACTTGACTATCATTTTGTCCGGGAAAAAGTGGTCCAAGGAGTTATTGCAACACGATTTGTTCCTTCTGTTCATCAGGCAGCTGACATCTTCACCAAGGGTCTTTCTTTTCCCAATTTCATCTTTAATCGTTCCAAGCTCAGCATACGTTCTACTCCTGCTAAGCTTGAGGGGGAATGTAAAGATGATTATGTAACAAGTGGTTAGTTTGTTAAGAGTTGATATAAGTAGTCTGTTGTAGTAGTTACAAGTCAGTCTTGAATACACCAGTATATATACTTCCTCACTGTAACAGAGCCATTTTATTCAAGTTCAATACAGATTGATCTTTCGTTGTTCTTTGTCGTTGTTCTCGCACTCTGAACTTCTACAGTACTTATTTGTTTTGAATTGAACAGATTCACTGTGTGATGTTAAAGTGTGTTGTTGACATATTTTTAGGTAAGCTCCAAACAACAATCACTCACCCCAAGTCATGTTATATATAGTTAGAAACATGAATTCTAATTCATCGTTGTTTATCCTTTTAACCATATATTCTAAAAAGAGAAATATAATTATTCAAAATTGTCTGTTTTAATTCTTCACCCTTTACTATATTAAAAAAAAAAAAGAAATTCTTCACCCTTTACCGTTCCAAAAAGAAAAAGAATTATATCCTCTTCTTACAAACTCTGGCGACTATCAATTGACCATTATCGAAAAGTTGATAATAGCTGACCAGCGATCGGTTACTTTGACCAATAGCAAACATAACGTAAAAATTATTTAAAAAAAATTCAAGCAATCAAGCAGCGGAAAATATTTAGGAACTCTTAAGTAACAAGCAAGCACACATGCATACAGAGACATTGAACACATGTATGTAAACAATAGACATCCATACGTTAGCGGCGTCAAGCACACAGCTTGACAAGCCTTAATTTAATCCAAGGGTCCCGGTAATGAGACACACAACCGACATGCCGGATGGCCACTCGCCATCACAAGGATGAGAGTGGACTTATACCACCCTTAGCAGATAAGTTCTTCGGCCATCCCAAATCCCTTAACTACGAGCGTCAAGGTCAAAGAGGATCCACGCACCACTTGCAGCTCCTTCCGAGGTGTGTGACCCATATATAAGTAACAGCAGTGCTCGGGTAACCACAAAGTTAACCCACACCGTCAATACAAGTACCGACTACCGGAGGGTGAGGGCATCAGACGAATACCAACGCGCGTTGATCGATTTGACGATTCCTCCTTCATCTTCACAAACAAACAAATAACAACATTACAAGATTTTTTCCTTATATTCTTTCGGGATTGTATTTCATTTCCTAAAACAAATCAAATTGCCCCTAATAATAGTCACTCAGGTTAATGGATGTGTTTGATGCACCAGCGTCATAACATATGACAAAACGACATCAAACTGACAAATTACTACTCCCTCCATCCCACCTTGACAGTCCTATTTACTATTTGGACATGTCGTTTGACTTCAATTTTTAACATATAAGATAAATTAATTTTGAAAATTTAAGTTTTGCATATGATTCCTTACATGATAAACTATATAATACAAAATTTAGTTTTATAAAATTATTTTACTTTATATGTTTAATATTGAGATGGAAAAACGTGCCAAAAAGCAAACAGGACACTTATGACGAGACGGAGGTAGTATTTTCCTTCTTTATCAAAATAGGTTAGTTTTTGTGGCAAGTCCAAAGAGTATCCATGATTGCAAGGTTTTCTAATCGGATTATGAACCAGGAAAAAGTGTTGGAATTAGAAAAAGTAGATTTTGCTGCTTTTCAAGAAGAAACTGTTGATTATTTTTACAGTAATAGTACTAGTATTTAAAAAAAAAACATAACTGTAATGTAGTACGAGTCTCTCTTTTTGACTTTAAAGAGGACTAGCTAGCTACTAGTATTAAGTAGTAGAACTGTGAATAAGGCAACCAGCTGTTTACGATTTTTGGGTAATGTTCGTGGGATTTGGAGATTCATTTGCAGGCATGTGATCCAAATATTACTACATTATGAATCTACTTTGTTTTTGTCTTTTTTTGGTTTGTCTGATTACTAATTGCTTTTCTATCTTCTTTTAATTTTCTGCTGAGGTAGCTAGATCTAACTATTTGACTGTTATTCCTCTCAACTTTTAAATTTAGTACTACAAACTCTTGAAAGAAAATATGGAAAGTCGCCCGGCTACTTGATTTGTTTTACTCGTGTTTTGGGAAATTTCATCAGATACCATTGAATTTTTGCTTAATTCACGATATACCATTGTGTTTTTAAAATTACATAGGATAACATTGAGTTTTAAATTATTTCACCAGATAACACTCTGTCTCTTATTTTGTTAACTTCTTTGTTATTTTTCCTAGAAAATGACAAAAATACTCCTGTTATTAACCAATTGCGTCACAAATAATTGTCATATTGATAAATTCTATAAGATACCACCTTAGTTTAACTGATAATAGAGCAGTTTAGTCTTTTTTTCTAGGGATATTAATGGAGAAATTAATGAAATATGTGATAGAGTGTTATCTGGTGAAATAAGTAAAAACTCGGTATTATCCTATGTAATTTTAGAAATACAGTGGTATATCATGAATTAAGCCAAAACTCAGTGGTATTTGGTGAAAATTTCCCCAATAATAACAACACAACATCAACATATTGGTGCGATGTGATCTCATTTCTCAGTGTGTTCGTGTTTATTTTTTAAAATATTCAGGAAGCACTATCGCTCCCGCGCGCCACTCGATTGGGTTTCAAACAGCTGAGACTGATTGAATAACTGAATCGCAGTGAGCTCTATGCCTGATGTAACTATGCAAGATTGTTTAAGCATATATACATATACATGCGTGCACACATATGTTTAAATAAGTTTAACCCTCCGCAGAACCATAAACAAAAACCTGACCTGGTGATAAATAAAATTTGAGGTAAAGTCGATCGCGCGACATTGCTAATTAATAACAATATCATTGTAGTAGTAGTACTTATATACATGATTACTTAGTTTTATGTACTAGTTAGAAAGTACGTACACGAGCGCTGTGTACGTACCAAGGCTACTGACAGTGCTGCAAGTAATTAATGTAGTGTTAAGAGAGATCCACGTAACCTATGACGTGCTGAAGCATGCATTTCATGTCATATTTATGTGCAATTTGTTAGAAACAAAACTACATGCTAGAGATTGATCTTACGGGAACGGGATAATATATACTATGCACACGTATATTTTGGCTTCGTTTGACTGCGACAATTTGGGGTTTTTCTTTTTACTGGAATATACTTTCAACTATAGCTAAATCTGATATTCTCTTTCGTTAATTGTACCGGCATTATTCTTAACGCAACAAATGACTTCAAAGTCTGAACGGAGCCTTTATATCCGAGTTTAATCGAATTAACGCATTATTATTAATTTGTTTAAGGAGGTTTTGACGAAGGCTCATTTTTTCTCCGCCAACTAACTTTTTATCAGCATACGTTTACGTTTAATTAATTATAAAAAAAATTAATTTGTACTATAGGTAATCTGTGTACTACACAAAACATTAGAGATAAGCTTTGTAAGTAACATGACCCCGTCAATGTCAACCTTAATAATGTCTCAGTTCGATCGATGTCCTTGAACCGGATAAAGATCGATGAGCTCTATTTTCTCAAACAATTTTAAAAATTCATTGTATATACTCAAGCTGTGCGATTTTACAAGCTACTTCCTACTTTTACGGAGTCATTTACTCTAGGTAATCAAACAAAAACTGTCTATTCTTTGACGGATGAGTTTCAGGGCTCCATTCAAGTTTGCAACAATTTGCTTGACGGATTACTTTGATCATCTTTAGTGTAGTAATATATAACTCTCTTTAAAACTGTGTTGATTTATTTGTTAGTTGAGTAATATGGGAAGGGATCACTAGTTAAACAAATACTAGAGTAGAGTTTATCTGCTTGACTGACTTCAGTGTGTATTCTTTGCATTTCTGTAGTCAGCCAATAGTTTGCATCAATTTTATTGTGCCATTTCTCCGATTTTACAAAACGAGTAACTTAGTGTACTTTGATCCATGCTTTAATCCCACCGAGTCAGAATACATTAAAATTAACCATACAGCTTCAAGTATCCTATATAAACCTATCTATCTGTCCCACCTACATGCATTTATAGGATTCAACAACATCGCTATACTGAGATCGTAGTGAGATACGTACGTACCTAATACTTCAAAAGTGCATATATATAAATCTATGCATCAGTTACAGAGTGAGAAGCGGTAACCGCAGCATGCATGTGGTCCTCCTCCTTGCATCATACTAGTTCTTTTGTATAGAAGGAGAGAAGAGACGAAGGTTCTCGAATATCTAGAAATTCAAAGAGTATCTCACTGCTGTGACCTGAATCGAGCGTGACTCACAGAATATGTCAAGTTTATAATAATATAAATAAATAAACAAGACTACTAGTCTAGTTTTGTTTACTTTTTTGAACTTATACATCGGTCTTACTATACTATCCTCTATTTGAAATATACTACTACTCATAAATGAATACAGACAAATACTACTACTCAATACTCATAATAGTATGGTCGGGGCGGCTCGGGTCGTGTGCTGAATATTTAAACAAGGTCCTATGTATAAATTATAAAAAATTTAATTTAGTTGTATCACAATATAAATATATACTATTAAATTATAGAATGTGATCAAATGTTAAAAAACGACAATATAAACAAATTAGAAGAAGTATACTATTACCGAATAATCACTTTAAAATAGTCATTCTTATAGTAATGTCATAGTATATTTACCGTAATGCACTTTTTAGTCTTTTCTCTTTATAAAATCGGTAGTCTATCTTGAAAAAGTTGAAAGAATGTAGACTAGTAGATTGTTCAAAAGGATGAGACTTGGAGTAATATTGCAGAAGAATTGTGAGAGTTTTATAATCGGTGAATAGATGAGAGATGACATTAATATTTCACCAAGCTTTATTTATATATTTGTCTTTTCAAAAACTTAATATTTTTAAACTCAATCAATAGTTAATTAATTAATTGTACATATTTTTTTCTTTTAAATTAATTTTAAATTTTCTTATAAAAAATAGGAACTGGGGTCCTAAATTTTGGGGGTCATGGAACACCCTAACCTTGCTCTAAGCCCGCTCCTTAGTATGGTATAATATGGAGGCCGTGATCGGCTGCTAGCGCTGGTTGCGTGGTGAGAATTACGTACTGTCGCTCGCTGTTCCTCCCACCTGGTTATCACTTATCAGTCAGTGTTTATTGATGGCAGCTACCAGTTTGTTTGAACCTTGCAACCCATCATCGATCGATAGATCAGTGTGTGTGTGTAGTAGTACACGCATTGGAATACTTAAAGAACACGCATGCATATTACATTACTTAAATTAATAATAAGAATAATGTGAAATGATCAATCCATCAGCATACCAACAGTGACATATCATAGATATATATGTATATAATTATATAATGTATCTTTCCAAAAACAAAAAAAACAAAAACTGCACGTAACGTAACTATATGCATAATCCAATGCTATAGTTTAATATCAGTGTGTTTTTGTATGTATGCCTGTCTAGCCAGCGAGCGGCATGCATGCATATATGCCTTTATTTGCTTTACTATGCACGTCAAAGCAAAACCACCGAAGAAGCTGCACTACTGCCTTCCCTAGCTGCGTGTTTTTTTCCTCCGCCGTATGCTGCAGCGCGCCCACTGGCCAGTTCTCTCTCATACACGCAACGTAGTTTCCACATGTTATTTTGTCTTATTATATTTATTGTTATAAGTATAGTACCACCATTTCGTTTACTTTATTCGGTTTCTCGCGGAATAGTAGTGCAGTGCTGGAGAGCTTCATAGTATTTTTTCACCTTTTTTCTTTTGAATTTAATAAAAAGTAAAGGGACTTAAGATTGTAGTAAGTTTTTTTTTTATTATTTAAAAAAAGAAGAAGTTGAAAGCAGGCAGTGCACGTTTTGACGGTGGAGTAGAAGAAGAGTGGAGAGAAAGATCCAGTCAGGACTTGACTTTTCCAGCAAATTAATCTCGCGGAACTGAATTTCTGAACGAGCATTAAATGAAAAATGGTGTATTGAATTTGTTGGTGATGCCTAGCAGTGCTTGCTGGTGACAGTGGTGGTGGTGGTTCTTCTACCGTGTTGGTGGCCTGGTAGTTAGTACCAGACTAGTTTACCAGTCGGTTGCAGTAGTAACACTGCCACAGAACATTTCCGGCATTCTTCATGCATTTCTTTCCTATCTTTTACTACTATTTTATTTTTACCCCATCATCATTCCTTCTTCCTAATATATCCTTTTTTTTTTGTCTGTTATTTTCCGTTTCTTACTAAATTATTCACTCGTTTCGTTTACATAAAACTAAAAAGAAAAAGAGGTCATGTTGATCATCGAGATATTTAATCCCAACTCTTTACAATAAGAAACAAATTAAGTTTATACTTTGGTAAAAGAAAACTGTTACATGTAGTATTAAAGGTCATCGATCGTTACTCTATTCTTACGGTCCTAAAAAGCGTACCATTGAATTAACATATATATATATATCTATCAAGTAGTAGTACTGCAAGTTGTTGTTACCATAGTTAGCATGTTGACATTTGTTTACGAATTTCGGAGCTAGCTGGAAAAGCATCCATGCCATAACCCGCGACAACATCAATTCCAGTTGCAGTAATAGTAGTAATATTCTTAATTTATAATTATTAGACTCTCGAATCATACACTATATATCTAATTTATTCCTTATCATAATCAAATAATAAAAGTATCATACATTGTCCACTCAGTACTTATATATTATTATGTCAGTCTGCACGAAATTAACAACAAAAAAGAAGCTAGCATTGAAATACGTATCGAAGCTCCCATGGTATCACGGCACCGCACCACCTCCTCCTCCCTTTATTCTTTTGTTTCTTTTCATTGTTAATGTTTTCACCTTTAATTTACTTTTCTTATCTTCTTAATTTGGGAAGTTTTTCGTATTACTCCATATATTATTGCTTATTAATTTGTATTGGAAATCCCAGCAGCAGCGGACCAACACCGGTGTCTACTCTACTACTGTGGTCAAAATTAAACTTCATTGACCTTTTACCCCTTTACTCTTAATTCTTGTGAAGTTGCGCAGTTGCTTGCCCCCACTACGTACACTTGTTAGTTACTGATCAATTTATTTCACCTTTTCTTTTTGCTTTGACATATGGTTCCTTCCTAGTTCCTAGCTAACTGGTGGTAAAATGTTAAAGCAGCTCCATCTACTGTACTTGCTTCCATTCCACAGTTGCTTAATAATTTGCCGATATCCAGTTGGTCCCTACACTACTTTACTTTTATTATGCCTAGCTCCCCGTGATTAAATATTACTAATTCTCAATTCTAGCTAGTTGTGATCGCAAATGACTTCAGTCCTCCTCTCCGGTCTTTGACTCGAGACTAATTGACAGTAGTAATGAGTACGATTATGATTGCTTCTTCTACTCATTAACTATTACGAAGTTAAAGATGTATCAATATATGTCTGATTGTAATCGATTATTTGAAAATAAGTTGATTAACGACATTTTATTACATAATTAAGTCCAAGTATTAAATATTCATCTAAAATATTATATTAGTAGTATTAAAAAAGAGACATTAGTGTATGATAATCCAAATGGTGCACCATGTGGAGGTTATGTGAGTCGACATCTGCCCCTTCCTCTCTTCTCACAATAGTATGTTCCGAGAGCCATATGCTTCTTCAAGTGTAATTAGCCATTTCTTCAGTCGCTCCTTACCCTTACGCTTTTTGTCCGTTTTTTCTTTAATTAATTTCTAGAATATTCTGATGATTTTCTTTTTATAGTTTGGGCCATCAGACAAGTACCACTAAGGCCCATTGCTTTGTGATTTTACTAATCGGGTTTATTTCATCGTTTTATATTTTTGTAATAGTATCAAATTAGCAGGAGTCTGAAAGCAGTAAGAAATGGACTAAATAGACAAGGGAGTTGTGTGCAAAAAGAGAGGACATGATATGATAAAAGGAGTGAAACTGATGAAGACGACTGTGGGAGTCTTTCTTCCAACAACTCGCGCCCAATTGTCAACCAAGAAAAAATGTACGGAATTAAAAATTTAATAGTACTAGTAGTATTGAAATATGTTCAGACATAAAAATATTACTACTACAAATCAAATACACTAATGTTAAAGTAGATGTTGTAAGGTGAAGGTCTGGGGTTTGCACATTGATCGCCGCGGTCTAATATCCAACTCCATTTGTATTCCAGTCCACCCAAAGCCGACACGTAGTTTGAAATCAATTGGCTCCATTTCTCCCTCTGATCAGAAGAGAGCAGACAAAGAAACTTCTTTTATTTTTATGCCCTTTTCTATAACAGGTTGTTTTCATTGAGAGAGAGAGACAGGTCACCTCCCTTCCCTTCTATTCTTGCTCTCTGTGCCCCGCGCCCTTTAACATAATAACAGTGTCTCCTCTCCCGCCGTTGATATATTGAAAATTGAATCCCCAAGCAGCGCCTAGCTATAAAGCTAGCTAGCTAGCAAGCATGCTGTTTTGTATATACTCCCTCTGTCCTGAATTGACCGTCCTGTTTACTTTATGGCACGATTTTCCACTTCAATATTAAGCATATAAGATAAAATAATTTTATAAAACTAAATTTTGTAACATATAGTTTATCATGTAAGGAATCATATGCAAAATTTAAATTTTCAAAATTAATTTATCTTATATGTTAAAAATTGAAGTCAAATGACATGTCCAAATAGTAGACAGGACGGTCAATTCAGGACGGAGGGAGTATATATATGCATACTCCTTTGTTATTTCAGGAAGTATGATTATACTCCACATCTGATTCTATTTCTCTGCTGGAGTGGTGTGGACTGGTGCCTACTACTGTTACCATTATTATTTAAAAATCAATTGTAGAAAGTAAAATGAAAGCGAAATGTAGCCAAGAAAGATATCACCCCATCCATCTCTTATTATTATTACTACTACTAGTTACTACCAAAGCAGAGCGCAGTGTCGTGTATAAAGAAAGGACAAGGCGTGACTCTTCTTCTTCCGTCTCTTTCTCTTTTACCCTTTTCTTTTAAAATTTAAACTCACACTCACTGATAAGATAAAAATCATTCACTCCCTCCTCCTCTCCATCCACCCTTTATCTTTTCCTCACCTCCTTCCATCATCTTTCGCTTTGCTAGCTGGTTTCAGTCAGTTCTCTTCTTCTATCTTCCCCCCATCAAAAGACAACCAACCGAGACAAAATATTGAAAAGTCTGGTCCTGCAGACGAACCTTCAGTAAATTTCTTTCTTCTCCCTACTACTCTATGTAAAAAAATTAAAAAATACATATGAAATGAAACAAACAGATTCTACTACTACTACTGGCTTAAAACCTAGCCTCACCCACTCCCTTTGAAATTACTCCTCATCAACAAACCTCTCTTTTTCATCTCATCTTCTTCCTCCTCCTCCAATCTCTTAATTAACTGAAGAAGAGTAAAAATGACTATCCCTCACCACAGCTCCTCCTCATCCTCCACCGCATTCCCTTCACCTTCTCTTCTCGACCTTCTCTACTGTAAAGAACAACAAATCGATGACTGTTTCCGGGATGAAAAAGAAGACCAGTCGGAAGATGACACCACCACTCATCAAAACCCATCTTTCCTCTCTCTACTATTCTCACAACACCACTCATCAGACAACGATGAACTCCAGTCTCTCCTCGTTAAGGAACAACAGATCCACAACAATGCCACTCATTTTGACGATACTTTTCGTATCTTAGCTAGACGAGAAGCTGTAGATTGGATCTTAAAAGTCAACACTTATTACGGTTTCAACACTCTCACTGCCATCCTTTCCATTAACTATCTTGACCGGTTCTTGTCACTTAGTCCACAGTTCCGCCGTCGTGATGATGATGATGATGATAACAGAGTTGTTAGTAGTAGTAGTAGTAAACCGTGGTTAATCCAGCTTGTAGCTGTTACTTGTGTTTCACTCGCTGCTAAAGTTGAAGAAACCGATGTCCCTCTCCTCTTAGATCTCCAAGTACGTTCCTTTCTTTTCTTTTTTCACTTTATTTAATTCAGTCTGACTAATAAATTAAAAGTTTTTTAAAACTTCATTACTCTCTCTCTCTCTGTATTAATTCGGAACAGATTGAAGGTACTAAATACGTGTTTGAAGCGAAAACAATTCAGAAAATGGAGTTACTGGTGCTATCTACACTTGACTGGAAGATGAGTTCAGTCACTCCTGTTTCGTTCCTTGATCATTTTGTAAAGAGGTTTCAGATGAGTAATGGTACTGACCATCAACATTATGATCTTCACTGGGAGTTCTACCGCCGCTGCGAACGTCTCCTGCTTACTGCCGTCGCTGGTAATTAATTAATTAATTAAATCATGATACTTAACGAATCCTCCCACTAAACAGAAAAAGACAAAAAAGAAAAAAGTTTTTGGAAATGTAAAAGATGAAAGACAGAGGAAGTATACTGGAAGAGGAGAGATCTGCGGAGTGTTTTGTGTTTTATTAAGGTTAATTAATGATGGTCTTTGAATAATGTGGGTGTTTTGACTTTTGGGTATTGGCGAAATAAACAGAGACAGATACACACACACTTGGCATTAATATCTTAGAAGTATGTTAATACACTTGATAATGATATACTATAAGGAAAGTGAAATTCCATTAGTAAGTACATACCACAATTCAATTGATGGCAAAAAATCATTACTACCTACGTACGCACTGTCATCTCTTGTCTTATTCGTAATAATAAGGGTCATAATCATGATTTTAATGAAACTAGTTTTGTTATATTTGGCAGATTCGAGGTTCCTGAGGTACCTTCCTTCTGTATTAGCCACTTCAACCATAATGCACGTGATCGATCACATGGAGTACCCTCATCATCATCATCATCATCCTGTGGATTACCAAAATCAGCTTCTCCGCGTGCTCAACATCACTATGGTACTAACTTCAACTCATACATAACTATAGTACCACGCGTATTGCTCTGAATTGGCAATGTGATACTATCTTTCTACTACAAACTATTCTGAGTCTATTCGTTTATCGATCTGTCCACTCCTGTTTGTGAATCATATCTTATCTTATTATACATGTGATGTGATGTACAGCTAGCGTTACGTTTTGGGTAGTACGTACCTAGTAGGTAGCATGTGGGATTGAGAGTCCTCTTTTGCGGGAAAAGTGGGGAATCGAAATCTGTTTCACCATTTTAGGCGGAAGATGATTCATCCGTGTGTGTGTGTGGAGAATTTTGTCTGTATTTGTGTATTGCTCTTATATGGATAATCCCACGATCAGTTTGAAGTGGAATCTTCACTTGTTTTGTATTGTGAATTTGGATGGCTATTATTTACATGTAGCTACAGCGTTTTTACAATATCATCAATGATTGGTGGCGATCGATACCAGACCAGACCATCTGTCTGTCTTGTATACATTACATAGTATTGACTGTCTTTGTTCAATATTTACTACTAGCTAGTACTACATTGTTTGACTGATTGATGGCGTTGTGGTAAATACACATCCTATTGGAGGGGGGTTGTACTGAAAGAAAATGAACTCAAAAGCAAATGCAGGTGAACAGAGCAAGTAGCTCAGTTATGGCTATCTAACTTCGTAATTAAATGCCTTCGAATACGGCATTGATTGTGGGCTATACATGTTTTTGATGGGAAGTTTGATTCCCCCCAATCATCTTTTCCATTTGGGGGCCGGGATTCACTTCGTTCCCTGATTGGGTGGCATTATTTAGTCCTATATTGTTTTGTCTCTTTAGAAATAATGTTGTGCATGCTTATTATGCATATTGAATGTCGTGAACTACTACCATTTATTATTAAGGGATATGTCTGATGATGATGTAACCATTGATGATGCAGGAGGAAGTGAAAGACTGCTATGCCCTTATACACGAGATATCATCCCCTAAATTCTCATCACAGTCAAACAATATTACCATGAGTAGGAAGCGTTGTCATGACGGTGTTGTTAATGATGATGATGATGATCTTCTGCTGTGCAATGAAGCCGCACCGCCGGCTAGCCCCAGTGGAGTTATCGACGCGTATTTTGGATCTGATAGCTCCAACGAATCGTGGTCATCGACTTCTACATCATCATCATCAACAACAACGTTCTCTTCTCTTTCTACTTCTTTTGTACATGCTGCTCCTCCTCCGTCATTGGCATTGTTGTCGCAGCAGCAAGGTGGCCGGTGGGGGAAGAAAGCTAGAGTTTATGAGCAGTACATGAGACGATCATCTCCTTCTCCAACTGCCTTTTCTTCTTCTTCCCCCTTTGGCCATCGCCGTCGATTGAACGTGAACATTGCTGCTGCTGCTGCTGGCCCGGATTAGAGTTCAGTATCGTCTATCTAAATGAATTGATCTCCGCCGGGTCGGGTCGGCTGCTAGGTCTTACTCTCCTGGCCGGCCGGCCGGAATACATAAAGTAGTAGTACATCCCCTTTTTTTGTTTAATTAAGATCTCAACCCCATCCATCGGTGTTTGGGTTGGCCGGAGATAATTAATGAAATGATGATGAAGAGTTGTGGACGGAAAAGAACGAGAACAAAAAATCAAATCGAATTAATATATATTTGAGAGCGAATTTTTGTACATGTTTTTTTTTTTGATAAACTGCATTGCCTTTATATATATATATAACTGAGGAAAACTATTACACAGAGCTAGCTTCTCCCCCTTGCATGACAGAAGCATACAGCATATTAGTAGAAGGTTTACAAGGTTTCCACACCCCCCACTCCATTGAGGGGACAAAAGAGGAACATGCTAAAATTGCAGGGAAATTTGACTTCTCCATATTACATAACGAGGTATTCACTGAACTAAAACGATTTAAAACATAAGCTAGAGAGCCATAAGCCCTAGTAGTGCGGCGTTCCTGCATTTTACAATTTTCCAAAATCTAGAAGCTGGATTGTTTGCTCTAATTGCAACTCTCTCAATCTTCATTTCAATCGCCACCCGGAGGACATGGATGATGTTGAGGATTTCCAGAGAAACCTCGTCCAAATTACTCCTGGTTTTCCTGTTACAAGCCATCAGAACATCACCAAAGTAAGAAATAATTACTCCACTACAAATTAATGGGGCATCTTTTTTCCTATAACAATTGGTGTAGATAGTGACTTCATTATACATCTGATGGTCAGTATAGGAGTAATCTCTGAAATCTGAATTGTTCATTGAAATTTGATACGCATTGATGAAGGCTACATAATTGTCAAAACAATCAAGGATGGACAGGTCTCTGTTGTGCTTTTTGCATCATACACTGCCCACATGTAGTTAACAGTTTTGTAACGTTTTTCCTTATTCCAGTTCCTAAAGTTATTGATGAACCAGTCTTGAATAGAACCATCTCGATCTGTAGGCAGGGTCTCTCGGTCTATGATTTTTATCCAGGTATCTCGAACTGACCAGCAATCAAAAATGAGATGTTGAGTGGTATCGACTTTGCCGCACAGATTACATAGCCCATCTCCTCCCACTCTTCTCGCAGTAATGGAGTTTGAAGGAACAATTAGATTGAGAAATTTCCAGCAAAAGAGTTTGGCTCGGGGAGGAATCCATCTCCTATCTAGACTTTTCAGAATCTCCCACTGAAAGGTATTATAACGAGAGCCTGAGGACTTTGTGTGTTGACTGATAGCTGCATTGTAACCCGACCTAACAATGTACTCACCAGACCTGTCATGAATCCAACTCCATGAATCTGATTGAGAAGGCTTTACCTTAATTTTGAGAATGGAGATTTGATTTGCCAACTGGAAGTTATTATTGAGGATATCATTATCCCAATCATTGCTGATAGGACAAATGAGTTGACTCACTTTGTTCAGAACACTGTAAGTAGGTTTTCTGCTATAAGGACTCCCTGGCTGATTTCTTTTGATCCACGGGTCTTGCCACATATCAGTATCTTGTCCATTCCCAATATCCTTGAGGCACCCTAGTTTAACAATCTTAATACCTTCGAGAAGAGATTTCCAGAAGGGACTGTCCCTAGGGGAGGCCTTGGAATCCAAGATACAGTGCTTAGGGAAATATGTAGCTTTAAGAGATCTAGCAACTAGAGAGTCCGGGTTTGAAATGATCTTCCAAATCTGCTTAGCTAGAAGGGCAGAGTTAAAAGTTTGTATATGTTTGAAACCCATTCCCCTTGCTTCTTTAGCAGAACAAACATTCTCCCAACTTTTCCAATACATTGGTTTTTTCTCAGAAGTTCATCCCCACCAGAAATGGGCTAAGATAGAATTCATCTTGGAAATGACCCCATGAGGTAATTTTAAGAGAGACATGGTGAAGGTAGGAAGAGCTTGGAGTACACTCGACAAGAGGATGGATCTAGCTGCTTGGGCCAAAGGAAACCTCCAGCCAGAGACTTTTTTCCTTAGGGATTCAATGAGGTAGTTGAAAGTCTCCTTTTTGTTCCTATCCACCTTGGTAGGCAAGCCTAAATATTTGGCAAAATGAGGGACTACCTGCACATTGAGAAGGTTGGCTAGAGAAATCTTTGTATGATGAGGGATATTGGGACTAAATATGATTTCTGATTTGAAGTAGTTGATTGCATGGCCTGAACAGGCTAGGAATTGGTGAAGTAGGTTTTTCAAGAAAAGGATGTTGGGGATGGTAGCTTGGCCATAAATGATTGTGTCGTCTGCAAAGGCTAGGTGAGAGATTGAAGGAGCATTTTTTGAGAGGGCTAAACCAAGGTACTTTTTTTTATCAGTGGCTGCATTCAGAGCCCGAGAAAAGGCTTCTTGAGCTAAGATGAACAGAAAAGGAGAAAGGGGGTCCCCTTGCCTAATACCTCTAGATTGGGTGAAAAATCTGCCTGGAGAGCCATTAATAATCACTGCCCCTTTAGCAGAAGAAATGCAGTTCATAGTAGGAATTCTCCACTTATCAGGGAAACCCATGGAAATCAACAGAGAGTTGATGAAAGGCCACTCCAACCTATCATAAGCCTTACTAAGGTCCAGCTTACACGAGAACCAGCCTCTGATTTTAGCTTTAGACTTAGCAATTTTGTGATGGAGCTCGCCCGCTAAGATGACATTGTCTGTAATTAGCCCGCCTTTCACAAATCCAGACTGGTTTTCTGATATAATCAGGGGCAAAATGGGTTGAATTCTATTGGCTAAAACCTTGGTGGCTAATTTGTACACAAAGTTACAAAGAGCAATAGGTCTAAGCTTGTCTATAGAATTTGCCCCTTTCTCCTTAGGAATCAAGGCAATATAATACTTATTAAGATCAGGGGGAACTGGAAGACCATTTAGGATGTTTAGAACTATAGACAACACTTGTTCTCCTACCGTAGACCAGAAATTTTTGAAGAAAGCACCATTGAAGCCATCTGGGCCTGGAGCCTTATTGGGACTAGTCTGATTCAAGGCTTTCAAAACCTCACAGGTGGTATAAGGGTTCGCAACATTACCCGCAGAGAAGAGAGTATGAAAATAATCTGTGGCTATATTTTCGATTTCACTCCACTCATACTTGATGGAGCCATCTTCAGATTGCAGATAGAAAATCTCCTTCCTCCTTCTATTCGAACTAGCTTTAAGGTGGAAGTAAGCCGAATTCTTATCTCCTTCTGCTAACCACTTGTCCCGGGATCTTTGTTTCCAATAAATTTCTTCTTTAAAGGACAAAAGTTCTATCTCAGTAAGTAACCGTTTTCTGTTGGACCTCGCCCAAACTGAGATATTATCCCTCGAAATCTTATCCAACTCCCTTTTTTTGAGCTTAATCTTATGCAGGATACTGGAAATGGACCAACCCTTCCACTGAAGAAATTTCAGTTTACACTCCTGAAACTTAGAACTGAGGCAGTTATCTCTGTCTCCCCACACTTTGGTAACTATCTCTCTACATTTTCCATCTAATAGCCAACCATTCTCAAATCTAAAAATCCTTTCTTTGTTCGTATGATTGCCTAAGAATCTAATAAGGATAGGACAATGATCTGATCTTTCCCTAGGAAGATGGAGAACTAAAGCGGAGGGGAATAAGTTCAAAGCATTCTTAGAGAAAAAGGCTCTATCTAATCTACTCTCAGAGGTGTAAGGAGGGTCTTGACAGTTTGTATACGTAAAAGGATAGCCCCTAAAGCCAATATCCATTAACTCTAGAGAATGAATGATATCACGAAAGGGTCTCATATGTTTTTCTTCTCTGATTCTCCCGCCTATCTTTTCTCTATCAAACAAAATTTGATTAAAATCACCTACTATCACCCAGGGTTGCTGAACAGACCCACTTATATTTTTGAGCAGTTCCCAAGAGAGGTATTTTTTTTCCTAATTTGGCCACCCATAGAAACCAGTAAGAGTGAAAGTAATCATACCTGAGAAACTGACTTCTACTGACATGTGATGCTGAGAGAAGTTGGTGATCGAAACAAACATATCCTTTTTCTAGAGAAGAGCAAGTCCACCGCTTTTACCCTTGCTAGGTACAGACATACCATCATATTCTCTCCACCGAGATTTAATCTTATCCATCTCAGGAATGGATCTATGGGTCTCCATTAGAAAAACAATGTCGGGTTTATGTTTCCTGAGTAAACCAGTGACCCAGACCACTGCAAGAGGGCGACCCAACCCTCTGCAGTTGAAGGCAACGCAACTCATTTGAAATGGCAGCCCCGATCAGCCTCAGGGTCTGCCTGTGAATAGAAGAACTCGTGGTACTTAGTCTCCTCCCATTCCTCCATATTAATAGGGGGTTTGATCATCAGTGGACTAAGGTTCGCAAGCTTTCTTTTTTTGTGTTTGAATTTGTCGGGATAAGCAGCACGAAGAAGATGCTCGGGAAACATTTTTTCTTTTCCTTTAACCCGGGAAGAGGGAATGACGTGGTGAGGAGAAACCTTCTCAGGATCTTCAGATGACTTATGAATTGGGGAGTATGATTTTGTGTCGGGGAAACAGGGATAGTGGAGGAGTTGACTTCTTGAATGGAAGAGACAGGGTTGAACTTCTGAGATGGATCACCTAGCGTGGAGTTCTCACCACCCATTTTTTTCTTTCCTTTGAACTCTTTCTCGAAATTGTAGAGAGCTGCCCTCTAGTCAAAGTTCTGGTAGATTTTCTTCTCCGAGTCCAAAGAACCGGAAGAGAAATTTGATAGAGGGGAGTTGGGCAATATTATCCTTGAAGGTCTGGTATAGCCAAGTGGTTTTGGGAACCCTGGAGGGCAGAAGAAGAGGTATTTGGGGAGCTTTGAGGAGATATTGGATTCTTGTGATGAGTAAGAGACTGAGCTGGGAGACCTTGGAATATTTGGGGTGGTTTAAGATGGATTGGGGCGAAATCGACAGGTTTTGTGGCCAGGGAAAGGTCAATGTTGACTGTAGGAAGGTTGACCGGGGGGATGAGTTCTGCTTGGGTAGCTAGAGCAGTGATTCCGTCCAAAATACCTTCCTCCTTCCACTGATCGAGTAGGAAAGAATCGGTAACCGAGGCTAGCGAACCCGCAAACTCTGATCTGATCCAAGGGCCGTACCTTTCTGGAGCATTAGGACTCATTTTCGGAATCTTACAATCATTGAAAGTATGAGTAAGGAATCCACATCTATAACAGAAGCTGGGGAGGTTTTCGTAAGAGAGGCGACACACCCTGTTTCCATTAAAGTTTTAACGACAATCATTCTGCATAAAGGTTCAGAAAGCTTGATCTCCATTTTGACTCTCAGGTATCTGGCTCTAAGGGGATTAATGTGAGCTGAACATTCGATGAAAGAGCCTATCTTGTTGGCTAAGTTAATAGCCGAGGGTCTATTGAAAAAAGCTAATGGAATTTTGTGGATACCTACCCATATCTTAATGGTTTTTGGATCATGCTCTTCAATGGGAAGCGAAGAATCAAGGGCCATCATAGCAAGAAGGCGATGCTGAAAATGCCACAGACCATTATTTAGGATAGCTTCAGCATCTTCTTCGGAGGCAAACTGGAAAGTGAACCGATTTACACCCACCTCTGAAACTTGAAAATAGGCCTTGGGTTTCCAGACATGCACCATAACGTTTTGAATAAGACGCGCTCCTACTTGGTTAGGGCTCCATAATCTACCAAATAGGGCTTTTCGAAAGGAAGGAGAATTAGTATCCATAATCAGACTGGCTTCTTCAATGGAGGAGGATTCAACTGGATGTAAGTGGAGACGGGAGCAATTAGAGATAATAGAGTCCATGGAGGGGGCCGTACCAAAAAAGGGCTGGAATTTTTGAATTAGGCTACTAATGATTATTCCTGATCGCCTGAGAGAGGGAGGAGGAGGATGAATAGGGAAAAGGAGAGAAGATTTTGATATCTGGTCTGGAGGAGAATCAGGGGGGACTTTACTAATCTCCGGTGACGCAACCGGCATGCAGAACTCGGTACACTGATGAAAAACCAATCCACCGGAATAAATGAGCCTGACATTTCTCATACGTGCAAGAGGGGGAGGATAGAAGGAGAAGCTCAAAAGTCGCCCACTCACCATTACACCCATTGTAGCTCGAGAAGACGTGCACCGACGAAAGTAACTACACTGCCTTTCCCTAAACCTACCACCTGAGCGGCTTCGAAAGTCAACCGCCGACTCAGAAGATTGCAGGCAGACACAAGAGCAGGGCACTGGATACGAGGGGATATGCGAGATGTCGCAGAGAAAACTCCCTGGGATAGACTGAGCATGTCTACACGGGGTCAGAGAGAAATTCTCTCTGTCTCTATTTCCGAGTCGGAACGGTTGACAAAAGAGAAGCATAGACCAATAATTGGGGACACTCTCTGAGATCGTCTTAACTACTCCTACTACTATTTCAACTGTAAAATAGGCTACCACTTCTCCAGACTCAGATCTCTTTCCCAGGAGAGATTCTGTCTCACAACCCCCACGGATAGTAAGAATCTGCAGAAACTGGAGCAAGAGAGGAGACCCACTGCAAGAAGTCTCCGCCTGCACCTGCATCCACCTGCATGCGTACAGGATAAACTTTACTCCACATAAACTCCTCCTCTGATGCCATATCAGGCCTTCAACGCTTTGAACCCAATAATTGTTCGGAAACCCTAATTCTATCTCTAACCCCTCACAAACATCTACTATTACTATTTCAACCGATTTAATACCATACTCTACTGCCTTCACTTCCCTCTGATGGGAATAACTCAACTGGGAACTCCCGAAGGGGAATCTGTCGTTGGAAACACGGGAATAAAGGGGTGGCGCGTAATCATCTTCTTTTTCTTTTTTTTTGTACTGTAGTTGAGAAATCTAATGCACATTTTCTTGGTGGAGTGCAGACCTCATTAAGGTGTGGTCAGAAATATTGGTATTCTTTCCTGTGTAATAAAATCTCGTCACATCCCACCTTCTCCCCGTACTCACAAGCTCAAACAGAGCTGATCAAAATGTGTCCGGTCTGGCGCGTAAAAAAGCCCGACAGGTCTGAGTTCGATTGGGCTTCCGGGTGGATCTGGTCATAAAATCAGACCGAATAAAAAACCGGGCCGGGTCGCAGCACATTTTTTAAACCCGTGACAAGTGCCGGCGCGACTGATTGTTAGAGGAGGGAGGAAGGGGGAAAAATAGAGAAGAGAGACAGAGGGGAGTGGAGTAGAAGGGATGACAAAAAATGAGCAGAGAAAGATAAAGGTTTAAATAAGGCGAGATAAGAGATATAAGAGATAATGTAAAAATATATGTAGTGGAATTGTATTGTTTAGTAAGTATATAAAAAATGAAACAGAGGGTCTAAAAATCGGGCCGAGCGGGCCGGGCTAGGGCAAAGCTTGGAAAAAACCGGGCCTAGCCCGGTCCGACCCGAGCATGTAAAAAATCGGGCTTGGTTTTTTAAAATAGGCCCGACGGGCTTAAAATTTTCCTTTCGGCCGCCCGGCCGCCCGAATGATCACCTCTAGCTCAAATTCAACCGTTTTTAATGTATTCGTAAAAGTAGAATTTGGTGTTAATCAATATTCTTTTTATTCATCTTTGCAGCACATTCCTTTGAAATGTTCCCTTCCGTGGACAATCTCTATTAGCATAACAAGTTCGAAGGAGTTTGAGAAAAGGTTAACGGTTCCGGGTTCGGACCTTAAAATGTACCCTCCCGTGGAAACATATATTTTTCCTTCATTCTTTCCGCCCTTCGCAGCACATTCCTTTGAAACGTTCCATTCTGTGGACAATCTCTAATAGCATAACAGGTTCGAAGGAGATTGAGATAAGGTCAACGGTTTCGGATTCGGACCTTGAAATGTTCCCTCCCATGCAAACATATATTCCTTCATTCTTTCCGCACTTTGCTCTTCGGCCAGACAAAACACGGCCTAAATTCGCCACTGTTGAGTAAAATCTACACATTAATATATATAGATTTATAGCAAACTAATAGGCAAGTGCACCTAGTCGGTGTAGTACAACAAGTGTCGTATCCACAGAGAAATTGTTTCAATTATCCTAGTCTCGGTATTTAATAAAAACAGCAAATAGGGGGTTTAGCCGGAGGCAAGCTTGATTTGTTTAGGATCAGTGCAAAAATAATAAACACAGTAAAATAATGTAAATTAATTGATGTGGATGGAAAAAGGTATCCTGGGATAGCGGGGGAATTGCCTAAATTACTTAAACAAATTTATAACCATGTCTCAATTATTTATTGTCTATTAGAGTTAATAAGGGTAAGTTACGAACTCTTAATAATAGCCTCAGTATTTTCATGCTCAATCCGGAGTGTAAATACCAAGGTTTATTCCTTTGTGGTACTTTGACTACCTCAAAATCATATGTTGATAGTTACCATAAAAATGCAGTAGTTTGTCGCGTAAAGCATTTAAAAATATTTATTGAAAGGAATCAAAACAAGTTTAATAAGTGAGACAGGTAATAAATATTTATTTAAGTAATATTAGGGTCAAACCCCATCCTAGGATACAAATAAAAATTACTCAGACATTAACAGAAATAAAAAGATAGCACATATAGAATTAGCCATTATTTCGGAAACTGCTTGAGAAGAACGGGTCTGCACTCGCTCTCACTCCTGCTGCCTCTTCCCTCTCTTTTTAAAATACTGCTTCTGCTGAGTACGTGAGTGAGTGCGATGAAGTGGTGAAATAAATATAAGATGGAGTGTTATGGTGTTACGGGAGAAAATGAATGGAAGAGAATGGTGGAGTGTGGTGAACGATCGTCTGTTTTCTACAATCTCCCGCGTGTGTCATTTATCGTAGAAGGAGCTGGGTTTTTATAGAAGCAGAGGAGAAGATTGGAGACAGAGCTGGAGCACGCGTGAGGAATTTAAGGAGTGCGCCGGCGCCTGATATTGCTGATGGGGTAGATAGATATGTTTGCAGGCGCCGCAAGAAAAACGGGGAAGACGGTCGGCGCGTCAATTTTTCTGGATCTGGGTTGCACGTCCTTGTTTGTGTCCGACCATAAATGGGCGGACGTCTCTAACGCAGCCTGTCTTCCGGCCTTATATCCACGGACAGGCCACGGACGTGCCTATTCTTGTCCGGCCATTTATCCACGGACAGCCATGGACATTTCTTTCTTGTCTGGCCATTTTTCATCGGACATAACATGTCCTTGTTTGTGTGTCCTGCCTTTTTTCCACGGACAGGTGCAGATTTTGATGTGTCCGAACCAGTGTCCGGACCAGTCTGGTTCGGACAGGTCGATGTTTCGGACAGTGGTTTTGACAAAAATTAGTTTGCTCATAAAATATTCGTTTCAGCTCCGATTTAAGATTCGTTTGCGCCTATGCGTTCGTCTCTTCGTCTACTTTGCTTCTAGCTTGGTTTTCCTCATGTTTAATGATAAGTGTGAAACATATAAGCTTTTAAGGGCATAATTACCTTATAATCTGCTACAATTTAAGCAATGTTTCTCACTTATTCGATGTTTTCCTAAGATTGGTGTTTTGATATGAACTGATGCATTTTATATGCTAAATATAGGAAAAACCCTGAGAAAGGAAGATTTTACATCATAAGGATTGCAACACAACAAACGGGGAACAAATCCGGAAAAAGAGACAAAGATTGGTCACGTCCGGATCAACTTGGCCGGACGCAGAACCGGACGTCTCATGTCCGGATCTACGTCCGACCCAAGTCAGCCGGACATGACCCAAGATTCAACTCCAAAAGTTCTGTGTCTTGTCCGGATCCGGACACAGATCCGGACATATTCCGAGTTTCAGATCTAAAACTTATGTGTCACGTCCGGATCCAGACACAGATCCGGACGTCACACAAAGATGAAAAATAAAAATGCAATCGCGCTGATAATCGGGCTTTCGGCGCAATTATCAGCCGAAAGCGAGCTTAACCCATACCTCAACCATTATTGATACAGAGCCATCCTCAATTAATGACGGGCTACCAAACTTGCACTAACCTCTGTCTCAATTCTAAGCCTATATAAACCAGCTTCAGCCTTCAGTTCAAATCGTCCCAGACTCTCACAGTCTAATCCTCTCTTCCTCCTCTCTACACATCACCCTCTCATCTGCCATAAAACTATCATCCCCATTCACAAATCCTTCTCCGTAAACCTTCACCCTCACTCACAGACAAAACCCTGCTCACGAGCCTCATTTACCCGCGTCCAGATTGACGTCCGGATCCGGACAGCACCAGGAGAACGTGTCCGGATCAGCGTCCGACCCAAGAGAGCCGGACGTGACTCAGACATTTGTGGAAATTGCAGACTCGACCACGGCTTCTAAAATCAGTTTTTCTGCTAAATCCCTCTATCCTTATGCTGTTTATATTGAGCATTGTTATTTTGTCCATGGCTGAGTAGTCGCTTTTAATTTCGGTTTACTATGTATCTCTAGAATAATTATTTCTGAACCTTTATGATTATCTGCAGTACAATAGAATAAAGTTCTATGCCCTTATGAATTCCTAGACTTATTAATCTGATCAATTAAATAAGTTTATCAGTTTGTTAGCTTATAAGTGAGAACTGCGGCTATCAATTGACTACAGGGAAAGAACCAGTTAGTATAGAGATGGTAATTCCTCTAAACGCTAGCTGACCATTAATCTAGACTACACTTAAAGCAATTAGTAAACAGTGGATTCATAACGAGAGTTAGGATTCGGTCATTGCTAATTAGAATTCGTGGAACGGGAGACCGAATACGAGTTATCCTTATTCTAGGGTTTTATTCAGAATACTGTAGAAATCACTTGGGGGAAGAAATTGCAATCTAGAGAGAAGTAGTAAACCGGAATTTCCTTTATCAAACAAAACCAAAACAATCATTTACCTGTTATTTATTGCTTTTTGAACTCTTTTACAACATTCACCATCACATACAAAACCCCCAATTTCCTGTTATTATTCTTGTTTTGTGTGTAATTAGAAATTAAACTAGCCACTGCCTCCTTGGATTCGATACTCAGAGAATACTCCGAGATTTAAACTTGCTATAATCGATCGGTACACTTGCCGTTAGGATAAACCCCCAGCACAATTTACCGTTAGGTTTTACCCCAACAAGTTTATGGCGCCGCTGCCGGGGAGGCACGGTTGCTTAGTTTGATTTTTATTTTGGTATTGTTTCATTTAATTTTGTTTTGTTTTGTTTTTGTATTTGTTTTACTTTATTTTCTTTTCTTTTGTTCATTTTCCTAGCTTTGTGAAATTTGTTTCTTATTTTTCTAGTATTATTTTGGTTGTACCCAATTAAGTTTACTTTTACAAATACTTTACTGTCAGTTATCTGATTTTGGTTTATGGTTAAAACTCGTTCTGAAGGAAACCCTGAATTCGAAATTGAACCAGAAATAGACAGAGTAACAAGAAGGATTCGAAAAAGGTGAGCACTGGATCCTCCAATTGAGCAGGAAGTACCTCTAAAAGATTCACCAGCAGAGGAGATTGTTTCTGAGTTACTAGTTGAAGAAGAGATTCTAAACAACCCCTCAGGAGCCAATATGGAGAATTTGAACTAGAGAAGCACATGAGGGATTATACCCGCCCAAGCGTCGAAGGGCTTATTTCACCGATAGTAATTCCTGCGTTACCAGCTGGAGTGCAGTGGCAGTTCAAGACACACTATGTTACTATGGTCATGAACACACCCCAGTTCAGCGGGACAGTCACCGAAGATCCCAATGTCCATCTCACCACTTTCCTGAGATTGGTAGGAGCATGCTCTACACCAGCTTCACAAGAGGTTGCTAGATTGACTCTATTTCCATTTTCCCTGAGGGATATAGAGCTGCAGAATGGTTAAACTCATTAATGCCCAAAAGTATCACTACCTGGACGGAGTTAGCAAATGTATTCTTGGCAAAGTATTTCCCTCCTTCTCGAATGCTGACTATGAGGGGAGAGATTACCAACTTCAAGCAGTTCACCGGTGAGACATTATCTGAGGCTTGGGAGCGCTTCAAAGGGATTGTGCGCAGAGTACCACACCATGGCTTGGGAGAGGAGGTAATTTTACAGTCCTTTTACAAAGATTTAGATCACTCAAGCCGTTTGTTGGTAGATACTTGTGCAGGAGGAAGCCTTATGGAGTTACCCATAGCTAGAATCAAGGAATTGTTGGAGACCATTGCCAATGCATCCAATCAGTGGGGAGGTGCGAGAACTGGAGAAGCAGCACCAAAGAAAACTACTGGAGTTTATGAAGTGGATTCGAATACTTTTCTGGCTGCCAAGTTAGAAGCAATGTCGAAGCAGTTTGAGCGTATGTGTGCAGTGATGAACCCGCAGTCAAATGCAGCAGCTACCCCTGAAGTTTATCCACCTTGTGAATATTGTGGTAGAGGCTCTAACATGTGCCAGTGTGTTCCCCCACAAGAAGAAGCGGCAAACTATGTTGGTAACAGACCGGGTAACTATTTCGGGAATCAAGGCAACCCTGGTTACCACTCTCAGCAACATAACCCTTATCAAGCTGGTGGTAGCAACAACTTCAATCAGAGACCGCCACAGCAGTATAATCAAACATACCAGAAACCAATCCAGAACCAGCAGACACAGAGTTCCGGTGCCGGAACATCCTCGAACATGGAAGAAGTACTGGCCAGAATGAATGATTTCATCTCGATTAGCACGAAGAAGTTTAATGAGCTGGAATCCTTCAATCAGGAGCAGAGAACCTTCAATAATGACCAGAGGACATTCAATAGAAATATCAAGACTCAGCTGTCTCAGATATCGCAACAATTGGCTCAGCGTCCTTTGGGTTCTTTGCCCAGTCAGTCAGAGCAGAATCCAAGAGAGTATGCCAAAGCTGTTTTTGCTGTGGAAGAAGATACTCCACTCGTCGCTGCAGTTTTACCTGTTCAACAAGAGGTTAAGGACTCCATTAAAGTTTTTGAAAAACCCAAGGAGAAGGAGTCTCCTGAAACTCAACCTTCTTACTCTTCTGTTTCCAATCGCAAATTTGAAGAACCTATTCCTTTTCCTGACAGATTAAAGAAAAGGGATCTTGATGAACAGCTTGGGAAATTTCTTAAAATTTTTAAGAAATCGACTAAAGATATTCCTTTTTCTGATATGCTTAAGTTAATGCCAAATTACGCTACACTGGTGGATGATATCTTGGCTAACAAATGTCTACTGCAGGAAACAGCGAAGAAGGTAACCACTAGGAGTAGAACAGGTAAAGCTACTGCGCCCCAGGTGGTGAGCATAGAGAAACCAGTGCTAGAGAATGAGCGGAACCGTGAAGTTACCAAATCTCCTTCACCTACACCACCTACAGTTGAAGTTGCTCCTCCAGTTCCATTTCCAAACAAAACCAAGCGTTCCAAGGAGGATAGTGAGTTTGATAAGTTTCTTACTTTACTTCGTCAACTATCTGTTGATATCCCTTTTGTGGATTTAGTTGCGAAGGTGCCTAACTATACCAAGTATTTAAGGAAGCTTTTATCTAATAAGGCAAAGTTAGTTAAGACAGGAACTATTCAGCTCACAGAGACTTGTTCAGCGATCATACAGAAGCGCTTACCAGAAAAATACAAAGATCCTGGAAGCTTCACAATTCCATGCAGAATAGGAGACATTGACTTCGATCACTGTCTTGCTGATCTAGGAGCGTCGATTAGTCTCATGCCATACACTTTATTTGAAAAGCTTGGAATTGGAGACTTACAGCCTACACGAATGACGCTTCAGCTAGCAGATCGCTCGATGGTTTACCCTTGTGGAATTGCAAAGGATGTGATGGTTAAGGTGAAGCATCTGTATTTCCCCTGCGACTTTGTCGTACTCGACATGGCTGCAGATCCGACGGTCTCTATTATCCTTGGAAGACCCTTCCTCGCAACAGCCGACGCTCGAATTGAGGTTGCTCATGGTACAATCACTTTGAATGCAGAAGGTGAGCAGCTACTGTTTTATGCTGGTAGGTCTTCTAAAAACGTTTTGGAAGCTTCTCGGAGTTCGTGTCACCAGGTTTCAAAGACGGCTCAATCTTATGGAATCTCCTGAGAGAACAGAAACAAGGTCTAGCCAAAAACCGAAAAGAGGGGCAGCTTGGTGGGAGGCAGCCCACCAGTATAAATCTTCTCTCTACTTTCTTTTTACACTTTCCTTTTACCTGATATACTTTACTTTTAATCTATTGAGAGTTTTTATAAATTTTAGCATGAGCCCCGACTCCCCGATTTTAATAAATAAACTCTGTCTGGTTCCACTTGAGTTCTTCTGGTTTTGCAGATTTAATTTTACAGGTACTTCATTCTAATGCTAAACTGAACTAAAGTGTGAGGAAGTACCATGGCAGTCTTCATCACAGAACAGGGAGTCCTTAACACTCTTGCTATGTTATTTTTGCATTTCTTGTGTTTGTTTTATTTTTGTTTAAATTATTTGTGGAAATGTTTTTATTTTTAAATGAGGTGTTTTAAATTAATGTTTTATATTTTAATTATTATATAAAAAAAAGAAGAGTTTCAACGCGTCCGGCTAAACCCAGCCGAACGCACAGCCGGACGCCCTCAAACCCTACCCGTCGGGATCCGGACGCGCAAACCGGACATCACTAAAACAGCGCGCCGGTTTTAATTTTGTTTTATTCTTCAATCCTTCTTTCTTCTTCCTCCGTCGCATTCAAACACACACACACAGTTCCCAAATTTCACCACCATTTTCGCTCCCACAAAAACACCAACACCAAGCCGCTCAGCAGGCCCAGAACAACCAGCTCATGCAGATGCTCATTGCCCAGTTGGGAGCGAGACCTCCACCACCACCACCGCCTCAGTGACAGCCGTCATATCTTTACTGCTTTCTTTTCTTTTATTTTATTTTTCAGTACTTTTCTATTTTTCTGAATTGTTTAACTTTTTGTCCGTTGAACTAACGATGCGAACACGAGACTGATAGGTGAAGTAATGGTGTTTATATTTGGCAGTGCTTAACTTCTTAATTGCTAAAAATTCCTGTTTCTCTGAGCAGTACATCATTCGTCACTGATTAATTTACATGTCCTATCTACTGCGAAACGAATGGCTTAGGAAACTCGCAACTTTTGCTCTGGACAACACACATAATGTCTTTGACTCATGAGGAATATCTCGACCCCTGCAAAATTTCAAGTGTGAGGAAGAACATCTTCCTCAATCTATAACACCAGGGGAGTCTCAGTTCCTAATTTAACTTTTTAATGTTCCACCTTTGTTGCGTTGCGGGTTAATTATTGCATATGCATCTAGTATGAGTATAGCATGTTTTGAAAGCTCTTTTCACTGTTTTTCTTCTCTGACCAATGAGGACATTGCTCCTCTTACGTGTGAGGAAGGAAAGATCTTTCCCTGAAAACATGCTAGTTGTTCTTTAATGCCACACTTGCTTTTTGCTGCTCTAATACCTATGCACACCGAGTGAAATTAAACCAAGTGAAAACCGGAGGAATCTTTTTGCTTAATGAGGTTTGTATAAACAATTTTATGTAAAAATACTCCCTTTTCACTAAAATATGGTAGATTGGCTAGTTGTGGAAACCAGATTATTTTAGCTTGGGATTTTGGAAATGAAGTGAATGTTTGGAATGAAAAGGATAAGGCAAGGTACTCCACTAATCAAAAAATTTTCCTAACAATAGCAGGCCTCGTCTATCCGGTTATTTAGTCTTAAGGGTGCCTTAACACCTATCTACCTAAGGTCTCGGGATCTGGGATAGTTGACCCAACACCGTTACAAGGATAGAGAGAAAAGTCTGGGTTACGGAAGAACTATGCAAAAATTTTCAATATTAGCTTGCTTTATACATAATTCTTGAAGAAGAATGCTTTTGCTTACAGAAGAGATAATTGCAGTTAAATTTATGCTTTTGATCATGAGTGCGTGGTGTTTAAAGGTATTGCGGAATAAGGCATTACTTCACATCCCTTGTCATCCAAAGGGTAGAGGAATGAAAATTGGTGGAAAGTCCCAAGCTAAGTTAACTGTTTTCTACAATCTAGTTTCTCTATGCTTTTACAAAATTGTTCTTCCTTCACTGTTATGAAAACCTACCTCTAAAAGAGCAAGATTATTCTTTCATTTGTCACTTTGCTTGATTTCCCTCTGCACCTGTTTAATCTTGAGATTATGTGACGGTTTTAGAGACATTCTTATTCCTTATTTGCTTGAGGACAAGCAAAATTCTAAGTGTGAGAAGTTGATAAGTGTGAAACTATAATCCGCTTTTAAGGGCATAATTACCTATAATCTGCTACAATTTAAGAAATGTTTTCTCACTTATCTATTTTTCCTAAGATTGGGTTTTGATATGAACTGATGCATTTTAATATGCTAAATATAGGAAAAACCCTGAGAAAGGAAGATTTTACATCATAAGGATTGCAACACAACAAACGGGGAACAAATCCGGAAAAAGAGACAAAGATTGGTCACGTCCGGATCAACTTGGCCGGACGCAGAACCGGACGTCTCATGTCCGGATCTACGTCTGACCCAAGTCAGCCGGACATGACCCAAGATTCAACTCCAAAAGTTCCGTGTCTTGTCCGGATCCGGACACAGATCCGGACATATTCCGAGTTTTAGATCTAAAACTTCTGTGTCACGTCCGGATCCGGACACAGATCCGGACGTCACACAGAGATGAAAAATAAAAATGCAATCGCGCTGATAATCGGGCTTTCGGTGCATTTATCAGCCGAAAGCGAGCTTAACCCATACCTCAACCATTATTGATACAGAGCCATCCTCAATTAATGACGGGCTACCAAACTTGCACTAACCTCTGTCTCAATTCTAAGCCTATATAAACCAGCTTCAGCCTTCAGTTCAAATCGTCCCAGACTCTCACAGTCTAATCCTCTCTTCCTCCTCTCTACACATCACCCTCTCATCTGCCATAAAACCATCATCCCCATTCACAAATCCTTCTCCGTAAACCTTCACCCTCACTCACAAACAAAACCCTGCTCACGAGCCTCATTTACCCGCGTCCGGATTGACGTCCGGATCCGGACAACACCAGGAGAACATGTCCGGATCAGCGTCCGACCCAAGAGAGCCGGACGTGACTCAGACATTTGTGGAAATTGCAGACTCGACCACGGCTTCTAAAATCAGTTTTTCTGCTAAATCCCTCTATCCTTATGTTATTTATATTGAGCATTGTTATTTTGTCCATGGCTGAGTAGTCGCTTTTAATTTCGGTTTACTATGTATCTCTAGAATAATTATTTCTGAACCTTTGTGATTTTCTGCAGTACAATAGAATAAAGTTCTTTGCCCTTATGAATTCCTAGACTTATTAATCTGATCAATTAAATAAGTTTATCAGTTTGTTAGCTTATAAGTGAGAACTGCGGCTATCAATTGACTACAGGGAAAGAACCAGTTAGTATAGAGATGGTAATTCCTCTAAACGCTAGCTGACCATTAATCTAGACTACACTTAAAGCAATTAGTAAACAGTGGATTCATCACGAGAGTTAGGATTCGGTCTTTGCTAATTACAATTCGTGGAACGGGAGACCGAATACGAGTTATCCTTATTCTAGGGTTTTATTCAGAATACTGTAGAAATCACTTGGGGGAAGAAATTGCAATCTAGAGAGAAGTAGTAAACCGGAATTTCCTTTATCAAACAAAACCAAAACAATCATTTACCTGTTATTTATTGCTTTTTGAACTCTTTTACAACATTCACCATCACATACAAAACCCCCAATTCCCTGTTATTATTCTTGTTTTATGTGTAATTAGAAATTAAACTAGCCACTGCCTCCTTGGATTCGATACTCAGGGAATACTCCGAGATTTAAACTTGCTATAGTCGACCGGTACACTTGCCGTTAGGATAAACCCCCAGCACAATTTACCGTTAGGTTTTACCCCAACATTTAACCAATAAATCTGTAAGATAACCAATAAAACATAAACTAGAGGAAAACTAACCAAAGTGGAGAAATGAGCAAGAAAAGTGCTAATATATATATGAAATACACCCATAAAACATGCTCATTTGGACACTTATCACACCCCCACACTTATCTTTTTGCTTGTCCTCAAGCAAAACCATTTTCCCAAGCAAGTAGGGAATGCTCAATATTAACAAATATTATTATGAAAAATAGGATAAGGAGGTGAACAATACATGATCTTAAACTTTTTGAGGAGTGTGAACCATCACCTACTGGTGGCATAGGTGTGCTCAGGGTAAAAATAAAATATAGAGTTTCGGGGTATGATCCGGAGTGCTTCAATGCTTCTCAGTTTTGGTGACTTTGAGAACTTTTACCACGGCCAACTTCTCTCAAGAATGGGCATTGAGGAGAAAACAAAAGGAAAAATATATTTATGCATTTGTTTTACTTTTGCATAAGAGATGAGAAGATAATATTTAGGTTTCAAGCCTTTGTATTTAAGAACACTCAACTCTCATTTGTTGGTTACCAACGGCGTCTCGCAAGTCCCTTGTTTATTATTTTTCTTTTTTACAGAGAAGCACCCCTTAGCAATCCCTAAGGAAGAAGACAGAAGGAACCCCTGAGCAATAAAAATCCAACCATTGCAGATCATTTGGTCACACCGCATAAAAATGCTCCTCAAAAGTAATCAAAATGAAAAATTTTGTACATTTATCCCACAATTCATAACAGTATTTGTTCTTAAAGAGAACAACCCACATCAGCAGGGTCCATAATTTACATTTTGGACAAACGCAAGATAAGCAGAGAGATTAAGCATTTTAAGAAATGTGTCAATTAAGAGAGACTTAAGACGAGCGACTGAGAAGTGAGTCCTCCCCCACACTTAGATTGGAGCAATGTCCTCATTGCGTAGGAAGAATTAAATTAACGAGGTCATGCAATTTACCAGAGTACCTCACACAATGCAGAGCAGTAGGGAGTATGTAAAAATTTGAAGTGCAAAGCAAAGAGAGTGTACTCCCAGAGTTCGCAGAGTGTTTAGACAGAGCTCCCCCACACTTGAGTTCAGCTGTAGAATGACATAGTATGTTCCTGGAAAGAATATTCTATACAACCAGAAGAACTCAAGTGAAATTAAAAACTCACCATATTTATTTAAAAGGAAATTAAACAAATAAAGTGAAAACTGAATAAAATAGAAGTACTGGAAAATGATTGATAGTCGAAGAACTTCCCATATACTCGATGTTTAACCTCAGAGTAGCGTAGCTCGGTAGTGGTGTGGACACGAAGTGGCACCTGCGTAAGATACTAAAGGCAGCCAAACCAATACCGGGGCTAACAGTGAAAGGAATGAGCATTTTTTTGAGACAAAATATAAAGATATTGAAATATAGGGAAATAGACTGTAATAGAAAGCAAAATAATGATAGAAGTTCGGGTTGCCTCCCGAAAAAGCTGCCCTTCTTTTTAAGGTCTGTGGCTAGACCGTAGTAGGGGTTAGATCAAACCTGGGGGGTGGTTATGAGGAGGAGATCCAAAGCATGATTTGAAGGCATTTTTGAGTGTCCACCTGGATGCATGTTTACTTTTCTTATCCCGCTTTTCAACAGGGATTGGTGGTGGTGTCTCTGTAATGGACATTCCGTCAGGAAGGGTGAAAAAGAGAAGTGGGGATGATGGTGATTGAGTGTCCCTCACAAGCTTGAGATCCTTGGATTTGTTATCTAGAGACCTTCCTGTTGCAAACTCCAACTTTTCATTATGAGCTTGAAGGGTGATTGTCCCCCGGGCCACCCAAATGTGCACATTGGCTGTGGCAAGGAAAGGTCGTCCAAAGATGAGAGGTGTAGTGGAGTTCTCTTCGATGTCCAAAATGACAAAATCGCATGGGAAGTATAAGTGTTCCACTTTAATGATAACATCCTCCACCACTCCGCTTGGGTAAGCTATCGAACCATCCACCAGTTGAAGGGTCATCTTGGTCTTTTTCATTTCTCCAATTCCCAGCTTTTTGAAAGTGGAGAGGGGCATCAAATTTATGGAGGCACCCAGATCGCATAGGGAGTATGGAAATGAGGTGCTACCAATTGTGACTGGAATGGTGAAGCTGCCTGGATCATTGCATTTCGAAGGTAGTGGTTGTTTCATAATAGCTGAGCAAGCTTCATTGAGTGGTACGGTACCGACTTCGACCAATTTTGTTTTGTTGGAGATAAGGTGCTTGAGAAATTTTGCGTAGTTTGGCATTTTGGCAATGAGGTCTACAAACGATATGTTAACATTTAATTGTTTCAGCACTGCCAGAAACTTCCCATATTCAATATCCAATTTCTGTTTTTGGAGTCGGTTGGGAAACGGTAGAGGCGGTTCTTGTGGAGAAGGTTTTGGAGCTGGTGGAATATTGAGAATGTTGGGAGATGTCTTTTCTATTGGAACCTCAACTTTTTCTTCATTATCCTCTTGGGATTCTTCTGACCTTTGTGGGATGTGAATCTCGTTGGTTTTTCTTCCACTTCTTAAGGTTATCGCCTTAACCTCTTCTTCTTCTTCTTCTAAATCGAGCTTTTCATGTTCATAGCTGGCCATCAATTCTTTAAGGTAGGTATTCTTGGACTGAATGCGATTTTTATAGATTGTGGCAGAGGTTTCCAGTTCAGCTATATTCCCTTTGGATGTTTCGATTGCTATTACCCACTCTCGAAGGGAAGGGTGAAGTTCTGGAACCTTAACTGTTCTGTCCACCTCCATCTTTTCTTCATTGTGTTCCTTCACATAGATGCATTTGGCTTGCTCTTTTGGATTTGGCTTCGGTTGGCTTGGGAAAGTACCTGGCGGTCTTTGAGCAAGTTGTTCTACGATTTGATTGAATTTACCTTCGATTTTTTGGTTGAAAGCTTCTTGCGCATAAAGCTGGCTTTGAGTCATAGACATGAATCCCTTCATCATCTCTTTGAGTTCCGCGTTTGGATCAACAGAGGATGAGGATGGTTGTTGTTGGTGGTGGAAACCTGGGGGGCACCTTGTGCTCTATAACCCATATTAGAGTTTGGTTGGGGTCTATTTCCCTGATAGGTATTGGAACTGTTGTTCTGCCCCCCTTGGTTCTGATCATTATTTTTCCATAAGAAATTCGGGTGATTTCTCCATGGGTAGTTGTTGTTGATGTTATTGTTGTAGGAATTACCTGGGCGGTTTCCTATGAAGTGTACATCTTCGTACTCGCTTTTACCTTCGCATTGATGGGTTTCATGAGGGCCGGCGCATATGGCACATCCTTCTGCAGATGAACTTGTAGGTGAGGAAGCTATTGTCTTTACGATTTCGTTTTGAGATGTTGTTAGCTTCTCCACCATCTTTGCAAGGGACGAGTCTGGGCCGATAAATGATCTGTAGGCTCAACATGGAGTAGGCCTGCTGCTCGTGGCGTTCTTCCTTTGGATCTCGTCCACTGTCTTGTATTGCTCGTCATGGTTTCGAGAAGGTTCATCCCTTCTTGAGGAGATTTCATCATGAAACTTCCTCATGCAGAGGAATTTACGAGTAGTCGGTTTCCATCATCCAGGCCATTGAAGAATGACAGGCAGAGGGATTGATCGTCGAGACCATGGTGGGAACACTTCATCAGCATATCCTTGAATCTGTCCCATGCGTCGTACAACGTTTCTCCCGGTTCCTAACAGAATGTGTTGATTTCTCCGATCAATTGCCTTGTTCTACTGGTTGGGTAGTATTTGGCAAGGAACTTCTGGGCCATTTGCAGCCATGTGTGAATTGATCGGGAGGGAAGACTTCGGTACCACCTGTTTGCTGAATCTGACAATGAGTGAGGAAATAGTTGTAGACGGATTCTTTCTTTGACGGTGCCGGTTTGACCAAAGGAATTACAGAAGTATAGGAAGAGACTTAAATGATTTGGGGCTTCATCTGGATTTGCTCCACTAAACTTGCCTAAATCCCGGACGGCGGTAATGTAGTGGGTTTTGAAAGCCCACCGTCCGGTTTCTTGCGGTGTTAGTTCGGGGAGAACTATGGCTGATGCCCTTCTTTCAGTATATGGTTGGTGGTAATCAGAGAGAGCACGGTGTTGTGGTTGATTTTCATGGTCCATTTCATCTATGACTTGGTTTTCGGTCATGTCTTGATTTCTCTGGTTTCTTCTTGTGTTGAATAAAGTGCGCTCGGGTTCGGGTCTCGGACTGATAAGTGGAGAACCTCGGGTTCGAGTGTTTGGCATGCACAGAAGATAATTTGTGGTTTGTGAGAAATTGTGAAATTAACAGTGATTAGATAAATAAAAGCAGAAATATTTAAATAGGCTGATAAACTTTTATTAAACAAAAATTATATAATTTTTTTATTATTTTTTCAGAGTAAAAAGACCGAAAATAAGTGAACAAAAAGGGACAAAAAAAGTAAATGTAGTTTAAGTAAATAATAAAATTAAAATAAAGAAAAAGGTCAGAATTAAATTGCGGGAATTTAAATGACAAGGGAATTTAAATAACAAGGGTATTTAAAGGACTGAATTTAAATGACAATTAAATAAAGAACTGGAATTTAAATGACAGAAATTTAAATGACAGAATTTAAATGTTAGTAGTTAGATTACTGAATTTAAATGACAGAAATTTAAATGACAGAATTTAAATGTTAGTAATTAGATGACAGAATTTAAATGTTAGTAATTAGATTACTGGATTTAAATGTCAGAAATTAGATTACTGAAATTTAAAGGACAATGGAAATAAATAACTGAAAATTAAATGACAGGAAATTTAAATGACTGGAATTAAATGACAGTAGAGTAAATGACTGGAAATAAATAACTGTATTTAATGCGATATTTAAATTGCTGGAATAAGTAAATAACAGAAATTAATAGAAATAGAATAAACAAACAACAAAATAGTATAAACAGAATATTATAATATAGCAAGTGAATTACCGAAGACTAAGGGAAATTGATGGAATCAATGTCCCCGACAACGGCGCCAAAAACTTGTTGAGTAAAATCTACACATTAATATATATAGATTTATAGCAAACTATTAGGCAAGTGCACCTAGTCGGTGTAGTACAACAAGTGTCGTATCCACAGAGAAATTGTTTCAATTATCCTAGTCTCGGTATTTAATAAAAACAGCAAATAAGCGGGTTTAGCCGGAGGCAAGCTTGATTTGTTTAGGATCAGTGCAAAAATAATAAACACAGTAAAATAAGGTAAATTAATTGATGTGGATGGAAAAAGGTATCCTAGGATAGCGGGGGAATTGCCTAAATTACTTAAACAAATTTATAACCATGTCTCAATTATTTATTGTCTATTAGAGTTAATAAGAGTAAGTTACGAACTCTTAATAATAGCCTCAGTATTTTCCTGCTCAATCCGGAGTGTAAATACCAAGGTTTATTCCTTTGTGGTACTTTGACTATCTCAAAATCATATGTTGATAGTTACCCTAAAAATGCAGTAGTTTGTCGCGTAAAACATTTAACAATATTTATTGAAAGGAATCAAAACAAGTTTAATAAGTGAGACAGGTAATAAATATTTATTTAAGTAATATTAGGGTCAAACCCCATCCTAGGAGACAAATAAAAATTACTCAGACATTAACAGAAATAAAAAGATAGCACACATAGAATTAGCCATTATTTTGGAAACTGCTTGAGAAGCACGGGTCTGCACTCGCTCTCACTCCTGCTGCCTCTTCCCTCTCTTTTTAAAATACTGCTTCTGCTGAGTACGTGAGTGAGTGCGGTGAAGTGGTGAAATAAATATAAGATGGAGTGTTATGGTGTTACGGGAGAAAATGAATGGAAGAGAATGGTGGAGTGTGGTGAACGATCGTCTGTTTTCTACAATCTTCCGCGTGTGTCATTTATCGTAGAAGGAGCTAGGTTTTTATAGAAGTAGAGGAGAAGATTGAAGACAGAGCTGGAGCACGCGTGAGGAATTTAAGGAGTGCGCCGGCGCCTGATATTGTTGATGGGGTAGATAGATATGTTTGCAGGCGCCGCAAGAAAAACGGGGAAGACGGTCGACGCGTCAATTTTTCTGGATCTGGGTTGAACATCCTTGTTTGTGTCCGACCATTTATGGCCGGACGTCTCTAACGCAGCCTGTCTTCTGTCCGGCCTTATATCCACGGACAGTCCACGGACGTGCCTATTCTTGTCCGGCCATTTATCCACGGACAGCCATGGACATTTCTTTCTTGTCCGGCCATTTTTCATCGGACATAACATGTTCTTGTTTGTGTGTCCTGCCTTTTTTCCACGGACAGGTGCAGATTTTGATGTGTCCGAACCAGTGTCCGGACCAGTCTGGTTCGGACAGGTCGATGTTTCGGACAGTGGTTCGGACGAAAATCAGTTTGCTCCTAAAATATTCGTTTCAGCTCCGATTTAAGATTCGTTTGCGCCTATGCGTTCGTCTCTTCGTCTACTTTGCTTCTAGCTTGGTTTCCCTCATGTTTAACCAATAAATCTGTAAGATAACCATTAAAACATAAACTAGAGGAAAACTAACCAAAGTGGAGAAATGAGCAAGAAAAGTGCTAATATATATATGAAATACACCCATAAAACATGCTCATTTGGACACTTATCACAAAAACTTGTTGAGTAAAATCTACACATTAATATATATAGATTTATAGCAAACTAATAGGCAAGTGCACCTAGTCGGTGTAGTACAACAAGTGTCGTATCCACAGAGAAATTGTTTCAATTATCCTAGTCTCGGTATTTAATAAAAACAGCAAATAGGGGGTTTAGCCGGAGGCAAGCTTGATTTGTTTAGGATCAGTGCAAAAATAATAAACACAGTAAAATAAGGTAAATTAATTGATGTGGATGGAAAAACGTATCCTATGATAGCTGGGAAATTGCCTAAATTTCTTAAACAAATTTATAACCATGTCTCAATTATTTATTGTCTATTAGAGTTAATAAGGGTAAGTTACGAACTCTTAATAATAGCCTCAGTATTTTCCTGCTCAATCCGGAGTGTAAATACCAAGGTTTATTCCTTTATGGCACCTTGACTATCTCAAAATCATATGTTGATAGTTACCATAAAAATGCAGTAGTTTGTCGCGTAAAGCATTTAACAATATTTAATGAAAGGAATCAAAACAAGTTTAATAAGTGAGACAGGTAATAAATATTTATTTAAGTAATATTAGGGTCAAACCCCATCCTAGGATACAAATAAAAATTACTCAGACATTAACATAAATAAAAAGATAGCACAGATAGAATTAGCCATTATTTCGGAAACTGCTTGAGACGAACGGGTCTGCACTCGCTCTCACTCCTGCTGCCTCTTCCCTCTCTTTTTAAAATACTGCTTCTGCTGAGTACGTGAGTGCGTGCGGTGAAGTGGTGAAATAAATATAAGATGGAGTGTTATGGTGTTACGGGAGAAAATGAATGGAAGAGAATGGTGGAGTGTGGTGAACAATCGTCTGTTTTCTACAATCTCCCGCGTGTGTCATTTATCGTAGAAGGAGCTGGGTTTTTATAGAAGCAGAGGAGAAGATTGGAGACAGAGCTGGAGCACGCGTGAGGAATTTAAAGGGTGCGACGGCGCGCCTGATATTGCTGATGGGGTAGATAGATATGTTTGCAGGTAGGCCTGTCAAACGGGTTATCCGTTCGGGTTTTGGGTCATATCTTTTCGGGTCAATATCCGTTCGGGTCATTAAACTTTCGGGTCATTTTGGGTTCGGGTCATTCGGGTTCGGGTCATTTTGGGTTCGGGTTGTAATAGTGTCAGATAGAATCGGGTTTCGGTTATTTCGAGTCATGGTTAATATTTTTTTTGAAAAAATTATAATATAAATATATACCTAATTTCTATAAGAATATACAACATATAGATTACAGAACTTTCAATACAATGCCTATTTTGAATTTCATTCGGATATACTAAGTTTAAATCAAGTTTTTTGTCATATTTATTTGGGTCATCCAGGTTTGGGACAATTTATGGTCACTATTATTTTATGTTATTTGAGTTTGACTAATTTTTAATTACTATTATTTCGGGTCATTTCGGGTTCAGGTCGGTTTCGGGTTATAATTTTTTCGGGTCATTTCAGGTGCGGGTCATTTCGGGTTTTACCCAATCGGGTTTCGGGTTTATTATATTTAAATATTTTCGGGTTCAATCGGGTTTCGGGTTCGGATAAAACGGACGGGTTTTCGGGTTGGGTCAAATTTTGACAGCTCTAGCAGGCACCGCAAGAAAAACGGGGAAGACGATCGGCGCGTCAATTTTTCTGGATCTGGGTTGCACGTCCTTGTTTGTGTCCGACCATTTATGGCCGGATGTCTCACAAGCAGCCCGCAGTGTTGTCCGGCCTTTTCTTCACGGACACGCCACGGACAGGTTCCATCTTGTCCGGCCAAATTTGAGCGGATGTGCCACGGACGGGCTTATCCCTTGTCCGGTTATATTTCCACGGACATGACTTTTTCCTTGTCTCTTGTGTCACGTCCGGCCTTTTTTCCACGGACGTGACCCGGACGTCTCTAACACATCGATCCGTGTCACGTCTGGCCTTTTATCCCCGGACGTGACCCGGACGTGTGTATTTGTCTCGTTTTCTTTTGCGAACTTTGACCAGCTCTAGATTCTTCTTTCTGACTCCGTTTTTCGATCCGTTTGCGCCTATGCGTTCGTCTCCTCGTCTACTTTGCTCCTAGCTTGGTTTTCCTCATGTTTAACCAATAAATCTGTAAGATAACCAATAAAACATAAACTAGAGGAAAACTAACCAAAGTGGAGAAATGATCAAGAAAAGTGCTAATATAATATATGAAATACACCCATAAAACATGCTCATTTGGAAACTTAACACACCCCCACATTTATCTTTTTGCTTGTCTTCAAGCAAAACCATGTACCCAAGCAAGTAGGGAATGCTCAATATTAACAAATATTATTATGAAAAATAGGATAAGGAGGTGAACAGTACATGATCTTAAACTTTTTGAGGAGTGTGAACCATCACCTACTGGTGGCATAGGTGTGCTCAAGGTAAAAAAAAATATAGAGTTCGGGGTATGATCCGGAGTGCTTCAATGCTTCTCAGTTTTGGTGACTTTGAGAACTTTTACCACGGCCAACTTCTCTCAAGAATGGGCATTGAGGAGAAACAAAGGAAAATAGATTTATGCATTGTTTTTACTTTTGCATAAGAGATGAGAAGATAATATTTAGGCTTCAAGCCTTTGTATTTAAGAACACTCAACTCTCATTTGTTGGTTACCAATGGCGTCTCGCAAGTCCCTTGTTTATTATTTTTCTTTTTTACAAAGAAGCACCCCTTAGCAATCCCTAAGGAAGAAGACAGAAGGAACCCCTGAGAAATAAAAATCCAACCATTGCAGATCATTTGGTCACACCGCATAAAAATGCTCCTCAAAAGTAATCAAAATGAAAAAATTTTGTACATTTATCCCACAATTCATAACAGTATTTGTTCTTAAAGAGAACAACCCACATCAGCAGGGTCCATAATTTAGATTTTGGACAAACGCAAGATAAGCAGAGAGATTAAGCATTTTAAGAAAAGTGTCAATTAAGAGAGACTTAAGACGAGCGACTGAGAAATGAGTCCTCCCCCACACTTAGATTGGAGCAATGTCCTCATTGCGTAGGAATAATTTAATTAACGAGGTCATGCAATCTACCAGAGTACCTCACACAATGCAGAACAGTAGGGAGTATATAAAAATTTGAAGTGCAAAGCAAAGAGAGTGTACTCCCCAGAGTTCGCAGAGTGTTTAGACAGAGCTCCCCCACACTTGAGTTCAGCTGTAGAATGACATAGTATGTTCCTGGAAAGAATATTCTATACAGCCAGAAGAACTCAAGTGAAATTAAAAACACGCCATATTTATTTAAAAGGAAATTAAACAAATAAAGTGAAAACTGAATAAAATAGAAGTACTGGAAAATGATAGATAGTGGGAGAACTTCTCCTATACTCGATGTTTAACCTCAGAGTAGCGTAGCTCGGTAGTGGTGTGGACACGAAGTGGCACCAGCGTAAGATACTAAAGGCAGCCAAACCAATACCGGGGCTAACAGTGAAAGAAATGAGCATTTTTTTTGTTTATTTATTTTTTTTGTTTATTTTTGTTTGTTTTTTTGTTTTTTTTGTTCCGTTTGCCCACGTCCGAAGCCAACAAAAAGGCCAAAGCCCAATGAGGTTTCTAGCAGTATAGCAATAACCGGGCATGCAACCCCCCAAACCCTCCCCTCGTGTCAGCTGAAATCGTCCCCACCTCCAATCGCCAACTTCACCCCACCTTCCTTCAAAGAGAAAAACAAGAGAGTAGAAGCTTCAAATTCCAGAACACACTTCCCTTGAAAATCCACCGGGTAAGTTAGTCGGTTTTGTTTTCCTTCTCATCTCATTGTTTTCTCTCTGAGTTCTATGTGTTGTGAAATCATGATGCCATAGTTCCTTCTCTCGCTCCTTTTATTTTTGTCTCAGAAACTCTCAATGGAACTCCCTGGTCGGAATAGTAGGAAACGTTACTCACGCTTCCCCCCGGTGACTGCTAAATATAGAAGACGATCGAGGAGATATTTAAGGAAAGTTAAAAAAGTATAATAGCGAAAAAATTATATTTAGGGTGGATGAGGGGTCCAATATGGATATTCGGACCCCTGTTTTCCGTTGGAGTTATCATAAATCTGAAACAGTATTCAGCGACGGTTTTGGAGTGTATGAACGGAGGAATCCCGGAGCACGTTATTGGCAATTATGGATTAATCCATTTTAGACGGTTCACCGATGACTACGTCGGGGATCTCTTCTATCATTCTAAGTTCCACTAAAAGCAATGTGTGGCGTCCAGGTAGGCTGCTTCGAGGTAACCCCTTAACTTTGTATCGATATCAGATCTATGCCCCCGGTGGAATTGATGCGTTGGAGACTTTTGGGACAAGATATTATACTGACGAGGAGGAGGAGATTAGTTATGTCAAGGGAATCCCCAGTATATCAGAGCTGCGGAAGTCCATCCCCCTATTTACCAGTGTTAGTGTTTTAATATAATTTTTAATTATGATTAGATCATTTATTTATTAAACTTTCTTTAAAAACTTATTGCAAATCTGATAGTATCATGGGACAAATGGTTAGAGACAATGCTCAGGAGATTAAGATTCTACTGAATAAGAATTTCAATCCGGGTGTGGATAAAAGTTTGCTTACTGATAGGATCGGTGGGAAGGAGGAAGATTTTGATGAAAATGATGAGGATATTCCTTTCACGTACATATGACATTGAAGAAGCTGGAATATTTTACAGTGGACAACTTATAATTTTGGGGAGAAGTATCAGATTTAGCGGTTATACATATATGGTTCCAGTAGAAGATATGCATAGAGTCAGAGTAACAGGCGGGGTGGTGGGCCTGCCGTGGATACTTTTATATAATCGTTGTTGTTGACCCTGGGAAATCAGTTTCAAGTGCCACTGTGGATCATCCACTCCCATCCTAGTGTCTCTCTCGCAGTACAACTCTTTTTGTAACACATTGATATAATACCGGTGCCGGAAGAAATATCCATCAAAAGGCAGAAAAGAATCAACAATAGTTTTCCATCTGTGAAAGTAGAAGTGCTCATGTTAATTAGTTATTTCTTTTTTTTATAATGTCTTCGCTCAACAATATCTGTAATTTTAGAAACTTACACACATATTAAGGAATGCAGAAAAATGACGCATATACCTCTGCTTTTTACTTTTCTATTTAGATAATAATTACTTTTGTGTTAAATAGTAGGGTTAAAAGTGGATAAAAGTGTATCAAAAATGTAGAATGAATGATATATATTTTTGAACAAAAATCACATCCTAAAACGATTGATATTAATTAAGTAACTTTATTGAATACATGACAAAGCTTACAACAAAACTCAATTGCACACAAAACAACCATACCGAAACAGCACACCGTTGGTCCTAGTCCAAGCATCTAGTTAAAACCTCTATACAAGAAACTCAATAGGAAGATTTTTATAGAGGAAAAATTAAGTTGGTTGCCTCTGGTGGTGCCATGACAGATTGACGATATGACAAGCCGTTTGTTGAGTTTAGAAGTAGAAGTGACCTATTTGTGTTAAATAGTAGGGTTAAAAGTGGATAAAAGTGTATCAAAAATCTAGAATTAATGAATGATATATATTTTTGAACAAAAATCACATCCTAAAGTGACAGATATTAATTAAGTAACTTTATTGAATACATGACACAGTAACAACAAAACTCAATTGCATACAAAACAACCATACCGCAACAACACACCATTGGTCCTAGTCCAAGCATCTCGTTAAAACCTCTATACACGAAACTCAATAGGAAAATTTTTATATAGGAAAAATTAAGTTGGTTGCCTCTGATGGTGCCATGGTAGATTGACTATGAATATATGAAATACACCCATAAAACATGATCATTTGGACACTTATCACACCCCCACACTTATCTTTTTGCTTGTCCTCAAGCAAAACCATGTACCCAAGCAAGTAGGGAATGCTCAATATTAACAAATATTATTATGAAAAATAGGATAAGGAGGTGAATAGTACACGATCTTAAACTTTTTGAGGAGTGTGAACCATCACCTACTGGTGGCATAGGTGTGCTCAGGGTAAAAATAAAATATAGAGTTTTGGGGTATGATCCGGAGTGCTTCAATGCTTCTCAGTTTTGGTGACTTTGAGAACTTTTACCATGGCGAACTTCTCTCAAGAATGGGCATTGAGGAGAAAACAAAAGGAAAAATAGATTTATGCATTTGTTTTACTTTTGCATAAGAGATGAGAAGATAATATTTAGGCTTCAAGCCTTTGTATTTAAGAACACTCAACTCTCATTTGTTGGTTACCAATGGCGTCTCGCAAGTCCCTTGTTTATTATTTTTCTTTTTTACAGAGAAGCACCCCTTAGCAATCCCTAAGGAAGAAGACAGAAGGAACCCCTGAGCAATAAAAATCCAACCATTGCAGATCATTTGGTCACACCGCATAAAAATGCTCTCAAAAGTAATCAAAATGAAAAATTTTTGTACATTTATCCCACAATTCATAACAGTATTTGTTCTTAAAGAGAACAACCCACATCAGCAGGGTCCATAATTTAGATTTTGGACAAACGCAAGATAAGTAGAGAGATTAAGCATTTTAAGAAAAGTGTCAATTCAGAGAGACTTAAGACGAGCGACTGAGAAGTGAGTCCTCCCCCACACTTAGATTGGAGCAATGTCCTCATTGCGTAGGAAGAATTTAATTAACGAGGTCATGCAATCTACCAGAGTACCTCACACAATGCAGAGCAGTAGGGAGTATGTAAAAATTTGAAGTGCAAAGCAAAGAGAGTGTACTCCCCAGAGTTCGCAGAGTGTTTAGACAGAGCTCCCCCACACTTGAGTTCAGCTGTAGAATGACATAGTATGTTCCTGGAAAGAATATTCTATATAGCCAGAAGAACTCAAGTGAAATTAAAAACTCACCATATTTATTTAAAAGGAAATTAAACAAATAAAGTGAAAACTGAATAAAATAGAAGTACTGGAAAATGATAGATAGTGGGAGAACTTCCCCTATACTCGATGTTTAACCTCAGAGTAGCGTAGCTCGGTAGTGGTGTGGACACGAAGTGGCACCTGCGTAAGATACTAAAGGCAGCCAAACCAATACCGGGGCTAACAGTGAAAGAAATGAGCATTTTTTTGTTTTTTTGTTTTTTTTTAAGAACTCAAGTGAAATTAAAAACTCACCATATTTATTTAAAAGGAAATTAAACAAATAAAGTGAAAACTGAATAAAATAGAAGTATTGGAAAATGATAGATAGTGGGAGAACTTCCCCTATACTCGATGTTTAACCTCAGAGTAGCGTAGCTCGGTTGTGGTGTTGACACAAAGTGGCACCTGCGTAAGATACTAAAGGCAGCCAAACCAATACCAGGGCTAACAGTGAAAGAAATGAGCTTTTTTTTGTATATTTTTTTTTGTTTTTGTTTTTTTGTTTTTTTTTGTTCCGTTCGCCCACGTCCGAAGCCAACAAAAACGCCAAAGCCCAATGAGGTTTCTAGCAGTATAGCTTTAACCGGGCCTGCAACCCCCCAAACCCTACCCCTCGTGTCAGCAGAAATCGTCCCCACCTCCAATCGCCAACTTCACCCCACCTCCCATCAAAGAGAAAAACAAGAGAGTAGAAGCTTCAAATTCCAGAACACACTATTCCCCTGAAAATCCACCCGGGTAAGTTAGTCGGTTTTGTTTTCCTTCTCATCTCATCGTTTTCTCTATGAGTTCTGTGTTGTGAAATCATGATGCCATAGGTCCTTTTCTCACTCCTTTTATTTTTGTCTCAGAAACTCTCAATGGAACTCCCTGGTCGGAATAGTAGGAAATGTTACTCACGCTTCCCTCCCCGGTGACTGCTAAATATAAGAAGCGATCGAGGAGATATTTAAGGAAAGTTAAAAAAGTATAATAGCGAAAAAATTATAATACTCGATGTTTAACCTCAGAGTAGCGTAGCTCGGTAGTGGTGTGGACACGAAGTGGCACCTGCGTAAGATACTAAAGGCAGCCAAACCAATACCGGGGCTAACAGTGAAAGAAATGAGCTTTTTTTTTTTTTTTGTTTTTATGTTTTTTGTTTTTTTGTTGTTTTTTTGTTGTTTTTTGTTTTTTTTTAAGAACTCAAGTGAAATTAAAAACTCACCATATTTATTAAAAAGGAAATTAAACAAATAAAGTGAAAACTGAATAAAATAGAAGTATTGGAAAATGATAGATAGTGGGAGAACTTCCCCTATACTCGATGTTTAACCTCATAGTAGCGTAGCTCGGTAGTGGTGTTGACACGAAGTGGCACCTGCGTAAGATACTAAAGGCAGCCAAACCAATACCAGGGCTAACAGTGAAAGAAATGAGCATTTTTTTTGTTTTTTTTTTTTTTTTTTTTTTTTGTTTTTTTTGTTTTTTTTTTTAGTTCCGTTCGCCCACGTCTGAAGCCAACAAAAAGGTCAAAGCCCAATGAGGTTTCTAGCAGTATAGCTTTAACCGGGCCTGCAACCCCCCAAACCCTACCCCTCGTGTCAGCTGAAATCGTCCCCACCTCCAATCGCCAACTTCACCCCACCTCCCTTCAAAGAGAAAAACAAGAGAGTAGAAGCTTCAAATTCCAGAACACACTATTCCCCTGAAAATCCACGGGTAGGTTAGTCGGTTTTGTTTTCCTTCTCATCTCATCGTTTTCTCTCTGAGTTCTATGTGTTGTGAAATCATGATTCCATAGGTCCTTCTCTCACTCCTTTTATTTTTGTCTCAGAAACTCTCAATGGAACTCCCTGGTCGGAATAGTAGGAAATGTTACTCACGCTTCCCTCCCCCGGTGACTGCTAAATATAAGAAGCGATCGAGGAGATATTTAAGGAAAGTTAAAAAAGTATAATAGTGAAAAAATTATAATACTCAATGTTTAACCTCAGAGTAGCGTAGCTCGGTAGTGGTATGGACACGAAGTGGCACCTGCGTAAGATACTAAAGGAAGCCAAACCAATATCGGGGCTAACAGTGAAAGAAATGAGCTTTTTTTTTGTTTTTTTGTTGTTGTTTTTTTTTAAGAACTCAAGTGAAATTAAAAACTCACCATATTTATTTAAAAGGAAATTAAACAAATAAAGTGAAAACTGAATAAAATAGAAGTATTGGAAAATGATAGATAGTGGGAGAACTTCCCCTATACTCGATGTTTAACCTCAGAGTAGCGTAGCTCGGTAGTGGTGTTGACACGAAGTGGCACCTGCGTAAGATACTAAAGGCAGCCAAACCAATACCAGGGCTAACAGTGAAAGAAATGAGCAAATTTTTTTGTTTATTTTTTTTGTTTTGTTTTTGTTTTTGTTTTTGTTTTTTTGTTTTTGTTTTTCTTGTTTTTTTTTGTTTTTTTTTGTTCCGTTCGCCCACGTCCGAAGCCAACAAAAAGGTCAAAGCCCAATGAGGTTTCTAGCTGTATAGCTTTAACCGGGCCTGCAACCCCCCAAACCCTACCCCTCGTGTCAGCTGAAATTGTCCCCACCTCCAATCGCCAACTTCACCCCACCTCCCTTCAAAGAGAAAAACAAGAGAGTAGAAGATTCAAATTCCAGAACACACTATTTCCCTGAAAATCCACCAGGGTAAGTTAGTCGGTTTTATTTTCCTTCTCATCTCATCGTTTTCTCTCTGAGTTCTATGTGTTGTGAAATCATGATGCCATAGGTCCTTCTCTCACTCCTTTTATTTTTGTCTCAGAAACTCTCAATGGAACTCCCTGGTCGGAATAGTAGGAAATGTTACTCACGCTTCCCTCCCTCGGTGACTGCTAAATATAAGAAGCGATCGAGGAGATATTTAAGGAAAGTTAAAAAAGTATAATAGCGAAAAAATTATAATACTCGATGTTTAACCTCAGAGTAGCGTAGCTCGGTAGTGGTGTGGACACGAAGTGGCACCTGCGTAAGATACTAAAGGAAGCCAAACCAATATCGGGGCTAACAGTGAAAGAAATGAGCTTTTTTTTGTTTTTATGTTTTTTTTGTTTTTTTGTTGTTGTTTTTTTGTTTTTTTTAAGAACTCAAGTGAAATTAAAAACTCACCATATTTATTTAAAAGGAAATTAAACAAATAAAGTGAAAACTGAATAAAATAAAAGTATTGGAAAATGATAGATTGTGGGAGAACTTCCCCTATACTCGATGTTTGACCTCAGAGTAGCGTAGCTCGGTAGTGGTGTTGACACGAAGTGGCACCTGCGTAAGATACTAAAGGCAGCCAAACCAATACCAGGGCTAACAGTGAAAGAAATGAGCATTTTTTTTGTTGTTTTGTTTTTGTTTTTTTGTTTTTGTTTTTCTTGTTTTTTTTTTGTTTTTTTTGTTCCGTTCGCCCACGTCCGAAGCCAACAAAAAGGTCAAAGCCCAATGAGGTTTCTAGCTGTATAGCTTTAACCGGGCCTGCAACCCCCCAAACCCTACCCCTCGTGTCAGCTGAAATTGTCCCCACCTCCAATCGCCAACTTCACCCCACCTCCCTTCAAAGAGAAAAACAAGAGAGTAGAAGCTTCAAATTCCAGAACACACTATTCCCCTGAAAATCCACCCGGGTAAGTTAGTCGGTTTTGTTTTCCTTCTCATCTCATCGTTTTCTCTCTGAGTTCTATGTGTTGTGAAATCATGAAGCCATAGGTCCTTCTCTCACTCCTTTTATTTTTGTCTCAGAAACTCTCAATGGAACTCCCTGGTTGGAATAGTAGGAAATGTTACTCACACTTCCCTCCCTCGGTGACTGCTAAATATAAGAAGCGATCGAGGAGATATTTAAGGAAAGTTAAAAAAGTATAATAGCGAAAAAATTATAATACTCGATGTTTAACCTCAGAGTAGCGTAGCTCGGTAGTGGTGTGGACACGAAGCGGCACCTGCGTAAGATACTAAAGGAAGCCAAACCAATATCGGGGCTAACAGTGAAAGAAATGAGCTTTTTTTTTTTTTTTTTTTTTTTTTTTTTAAGAACTCAAGTGAAATTAAAAACTCACCATATTTATTTAAAAGGAAATTAAACAAATAAAGTGAAAACTGAATAAAATAGAAGTATTGGAAAATGATAGATAGTGGGAGAACTTCCCCTATACTCGATGTTTAACCTCAGAGTAGCGTAGCTCGGTAGTGGTGTTGACACGAAGTGGCACCTGCGTAAGATACTAAAGGCAGCCAAACCAATACCGGGGCTAACAGTGAAAGAAATGAGCTTTTTTTTGTTTTTTTGTTTTTATGTTTTTTGTTTTTTTGTTGTTTTTTTGTTTTTTTTTTAAGAACTCAAGTGAAATTAAAAACTCTCCATATTTATTTAAAAGGAAATTAAACAAATAAAGTGAAAACTGAATAAAATAGAAGTATTAAAAAATGATAGATAGTGGGAGAACTTCCCCCATACTCGATGTTTAACCTCATAGTAGCGTAGCTCGGTAGTGGTGTTGACACGAAGTGGCACCTGCGTAAGATACTAAAGGCAGCCAAACCAATACCAGGGCTAACAGTGAAAGAAATGAGCATTTTTTTTGTTTATTTTTTTTGTTTTTTGTTTTTGTTTTTTTTGTTTTTTAGTTCCGTTCGCCCACGTCCGAAGCCAACAAAAAGGTCAAAGCCCAATGAGGTTTCTAGCAGTATAGCTTTAACCGGGCCTGCAACCCCCCAAACCCTACCCCTCGTGTCAGCTGAAATCGTCCCCACCTCCAATCGCCAACTTCACCCCACCTCCCTTCAAAGAGAAAAACAAGAGAGTAGAAGCTTCAAATTCCAGAACACACTATTCCCCTGAAAATCCACCCGGGTAAGTTAGTCGGTTTTGTTTTCCTTCTCATCTCATCGTTTTCTCTCTGAGTTCTATGTGTTGTGAAATCATGATGCCATAGGTCCTTCTCTCACTCCTTTTATTTTTGTCTCAGAAACTCTCAATGGAACTCCCTGGTCGGAATAGTAGGAAATGTTACTCACGCTTCCCTCCCCCGGTGACTGCTAAATAAAAGAAGCGATCGAGGAGATATTTAAGGAAAGTTAAAAAAGTATAATAGCGAAAAAATTATAATACTCGATGTTTAACCTCAGAGTAGCGTAGCTCGGTAGTGGTATGGACACGAAGTGGCACCTGCGTAAGATACTAAAGGAAGCCAAACCAATATCGGGGCTAACAGTGAAAGAAATGAGCTTTTTTTTGTTTTTTTGTTGTTGTTTTTTTAAGAACTCAAGTGAAATTAAAAACTCACCATATTTATTTAAAAGGAAATTAAACAAATAAAGTGAAAACTGAATAAAATAGAAGTATTAGAAAATGATAGATAGTGGGAGAACTTCCCCTATACTCGATGTTTAACCTCAGAGTAGCGTAGCTCGTAGTGGTGTTGACACGAAGTGGCACCTGCGTAAGATACTAAAGGCAGCCAAACCAATACCAGGGCTAACAGTGAAAGAAATGAGCATTTTTTTGTTTATTTTTTTGTTTTGTTTTGTTTTTGTTTTTGTTTTTTTTGTTTTTGTTTTTCTTGTTTTTTTTTTGTTTTTTTTTTGTTCCGTTCGCCCACGTCCGAAGCCAACAAAAAGGTCAAAGCCCAATGAGGTTTCTAGCTGTATAGCTTTAACCGGGCCTGCAACCCCCCAACCCTACCCCTCGTGTCAGCTGAAATTGTCCCCATCTCCAATCGCCAACTTCACCCCACCTCCCTTCAAAGAGAAAAACAAGAGAGTAGAAGATTCAAATTCCAGAACACACTATTTCCCTGAAAATCCACCCGGGTAAGTTAGTCGGTTTTGTTTCCTTCTCATCTCAGTTTTCTTCTCTGAGTTCTATGTGTTGTGAAATCATGATGCAATAGGTCCTTCTCTCACTCCTTTTATTTTTGCCTCAGAAACTCTCAATGAACTCCCTGGTCGGAATAGTAGGAAATGTACTCCGTTCCCTCCCTCGGTGACTGCTAAATATAAGAAGCGATCGAGGAGATATTTAAGGAAAATTAAAAAAGTATAATAGCGAAAAATTATAATACTCGATGTTTAACCTCAGAGTAGCGTAGCTCGGTAGTGGTGTGTGGACACGAAGTGGCACCTGCGTAAGATACTAAAGGAAGCCAAACCAATATCGGGGCTAACAGTGAAAGAAATGAGCTTTTTTTTGTTTTATGTTTTTTTGTGTTTTTTTAAGAACTCAAGTGAAATTAAAAACTCACCATATTTATTTAAAGGAAATTAAACAAATAAAGTGAAAACTGAATAAAATAGAAGTATTGGAAAAAGATAGATCGTGGGAGAACTTCCCCTATACTCGATGTTTAACCTAAGAGTAGCGTAGCTCGGTAGTGGTGTTGACACGAAGTGGCACCTGCGTAAGATACTAAAGGCAGCCAACCAATACCAGGGCTAACAGTGAAAGAAATGAGCATTTTTTTGTTGTTTTGTTTTTGTTTTTGTTTTGTTTTTTTGTTTTTGTTTTTCTTGTTTTTTTTTTGTTTTTTTTGATCCGTTCGCCCACGTCCGAAGCCAACAAAAAGGTCAAAGCCCAATGAGGTTTCTAGCTGTATAGCTTTAACCGGGCCTGCAACCCCCCAAACCCTACCCCTCGTGTCAGCTGAAATTGTCCCCACCTCCAATCGCCAACTTCACCCCACCTCCCTTCAAAGAGAAAAACAAGAGAGTAGAAGCTTCAAATTCCAGAACACACTATTCCCCTGAAAATCCACCCGGGTAAGTTAGTCGGTTTTGTTTTCCTTCTCATCTCATCGTTTTCTCTCTGAGTTCTATGTGTTGTGAAATCGTGAAGCCATAGGTCCTTCTCTCACTCCTTTTATTTTTGTCTCAGAAACTCTCAATGGAACTCCCTGGTCGGAATAGTAGGAAATGTTACTCACACTTCCCTCCCTCGGTGACTGCTAAATATAAGAAGCGATCGAGGAGATATTTAAGGAAAGTTAAAAAAGTATAATAGCGAAAAAATTATAATACTCGATGTTTAACCTCAGAGTAGCGTAGCTCGGTAGTGGTGTGGACACGAAGCGGCACCTACGTAAGATACTAAAGGAAGCCAAACCAATATCGGGGCTAACAGTGAAAGAAATGAGCTCTTTTTTTGTTTTTTGTTGTTGTTTTTTTTCAGAACTCAAGTGAAATTAAAAACTCACCATATTTATTTAAAAGGAAATTAAAAAATAAAGTGAAAACTGAATAAAATAGAAGTATTGGAAAATGATAGATAGTGGGAGAACTTCCCCTATACTCGATGTTTAACCTCAGAGTAGCGTAGCTCGGTAGTGGTGTTGACACGAAGTGGCACCTGCGTAAGATACTAAAGGCAGCCAAACCAATACCAGGGCTAACAGTGAAAGAAATGAGCATATTTTTTGTTTATTTTTTGTTTTGTTTTTGTTTTTTGTGTTTTTGTTTTTTTGTTTTTTTTTGTTTTTTTTTGTTCCGTTCGCCCACGTCCGAAGCCAACAAAAAGGTCAAAGCCCAATGAGGTTTCTAGCTGTATAGCTTTAACCGGGCCTGCAACCCCCCAAACCCTACCCCTCGTGTCAGCTGAAATTGTCCCCACCTCCAATCGCCAACTTCCCCACCTCCCTTCAAAGAGAAAAACAGGAGAGTAGAAGATTCAAATTCCAGAACACACTATTCCCTGAAAATCCACCCGGGTAAGTTAGTCGGTTTTTTTCCTTCTCATCTCATCGTTTTCTCTCTGAGTTCTATGTGTTGTAAATCATGTCATAGGTCCTTCTCTCACTCCTTTTATTTTTGTCTCAGAAACTCTCAATGGAACTCCCTGGTCGGAATAGTAGGAAATGTTACTCACGCTTCCCTCCCCCGGTGACTGCTAAATATAAGAAGCGATCGAGGAGATATTTAAGGAAAGTTAAAAAGTATAATAGCGAAAAAATTTTAATACTCGATGTTTAACCTCAGAGTAGCGTAGCTCGGTAGTGGTGTGGACACGAAGTGGCACCTGCGTAAGATACTAAAGGAAGCCAAACCAATATCGGGGCTAACAGTGAAAGAAATGAGCTTTTTTTTGTTTTTATGTTTTTTTTGTTTTTTTTGTTGTTGTTTTTTTGTTTTTTTTAAGAACTCAAGTGAAATTAAAAACTCACCATATTTATTTAAAAGGAAATTAAACAAATAAAGTGAAAACTGAATAAAATAGAAGTATTGGAAAATGATAGATAGTGGGAGAACTTCCCCTATACTCGATGTTTAACCTCAGAGTAGCGTAGCTCGGTAGTGGTGTTGACACGAAGTGGCACCTGCGTAAGATACTAAAGGCAGCCAAACCAATACCAGGGCTAACAGTGAAAGAAATGAGCATTTTTTTTGTTGTTTTGTTTTTGTTTTTGTTTTTGTTTTTTTGTTTTTGTTTTTCTTGTTTTTTTTTTGTTTTTTTGTTCCGTTCGCTCACGTCCGAAGCCAACAAAAAGGTCAAAGCCCAATGAGGTTTCTAGCTGTATAGCTTTAACCGGGCCTGCAACCCCCCAAACCCTACCCCTCGTGTCAGCTGAAATGTCCCTACCTCCAATCGCCAACTTCACCCACCTCCCTTCAAAGAGAAAAACAAGAGAGTAGAAGCTTCAAATTCCAGAACACACTATTTCCCTGAAAATCCACCGGGTAAGTTAGTCGGTTTTGTTTTCCTTCTCATCTCATCGTTTTCTCTCTGAGTTCTATGTGTTGTGAAATCATGATGCCATAGGTCCTTCTCTCACTCCTTTTATTTTTGCCTCAGAAACTCTCAATGGAACTCCCTGGTCGGAATAGTAGGAAATGTTACTCACGCTTCCCTCCCTCGGTGACTGCTAAATATAAGAAGCGATCGAGGAGATATTTAAGGAAAGTTAAAAAAGTATAATAGCGAAAAATTATAATACTCGATGTTTAACCTCAGAGTAGCGTGCGGTATTGGTGTGGACACGAAGTGGCACCTGCGTAAGATACTAAAGGAAGCCAAACCAATATCGGGGCTAACAGTGAAAGAAATGAGCTTTTTTTTGTTTTTATGTTTTTTTGTTGTTTTTTTAAGAACTCAAGTGAAATTAAAAACTCACCATATTTATTTAAAAGGAAATTAAACAAATAAAGTGAAAACTGAATAAAATAGAAGTATTGGAAAATGATAGATAGTGGGAGAACTTCCCCTATACTCTGTTTAACCTCAGAGTAGCGTAGCTCGGTAGTGGTGTTGACACGAAAGTGGCACCGCGTAAGATACTAAAGGCAGCCAACCAATACCAGGCTAACAGTGAAAGAAATGAGCATTTTTTTTTTGTTGTTTTGTTTTGTTTTTGTTTTTGTTTTTTTGTTTTTGTTTTTCTTGTTTTTTTTTGTTTTTTGTTCCGTTCGCTCACGTCCGAAGCCAACAAAAGGTCAAGCCAATGAGGTTTTCTAGCTGTATAGCTTTAACCGGGCTGCAAACCCCCCAAACCCTACCCCTCGTGTCAGCTGAAATTGTCCCCACCTCCAATCGCAAACTTCACCACCCCCCCTCCCTTCAAAGAGAAAAACAAGAGAGTAGAAGCTTCAAATTCAGACACACTATTCCCTGAAAATCCACCGGGTAGGTTAGTCGAGTTTTGTTTTCTTCTCTCTCATCTCATCGTTTTCTCTCTTAGTTCTATGTGTTTGTGAAATCGTGAAGCCATAGGTCCTTCTCTCACTCTTTTATTTTTGTCTCAGAAACTCTCAATGGAACTCCCTGGTCGGAATAGTAGGAAATGTTACTCACACTTCCCTCCCGGTGACTGCTAAATATAAGAAGCGATCGAGGAGATATTTAAGGAAAGTTAAAAAAGTATAATAGCGAAAAAATTATAATACTCGATGTTTAACCTCAGAGTAGCGTAGCTCGGTAGTGGTGTGACACGAAGCGGCACCTACGTAAGTACTAAAGGAAGCCAAACCAATATCGGGGCTAACAGTGAAAGAAATGAGCTTTTTTTTTTGTTTTTTGTTGTTGTTTTTTTTAAGACTCAAGTGAAATTAAAAACTCACCATTTTATTTAAAAGGAAATTAAACAAATAAAGTGAAACTGAATAAAATAGAAGTATTGGAAAATGATAGATAGTGGGAGAACTTCCCCTATACTCGATGTTTAACCTCAGAGTAGCGTAGCTCGGTAGTGGTGTTGACACGAAGTGGCACCTGCGTAAGATACTAAAGGCAGCCAAAACCAATACCAGGCTAACAGTGAAGAAATGAGCATATTTTTTGTTTATTTTTTTTGTTTGTTTTGTTTGTGTTTGTTTTGTTTTCTTGTTTTTTTTTTTGTTTTTTTTTTTGTTCCATTCGCCCACGTCCGAAGCCAACAAAAAGGTCAAAGCCAATGAGGTTTCTAGCTGTATAGCTTTAAACCGGGCCTGCAACCCCCAAACCCTACCCCTCGTGTCAGCTGAAATTGTCCCCACCTCCAATCGCCAACTTCACCCCACCTCCCTTCAAAGAGAAAAACAAGAGAGTAGAAGATTCAAATTCCAGAACACACTATTTCCCTGAAAATCCACCCGGGTAAGTTAGTCGGTTTTGTTTTCCTTCTCATCTCATCGTTTTCTCTCTGAGTTCTATGTGTTGTGAAATCATGATGTCATAGGTCCTTCTCTCACTCCTTTTATTTTTGTCTCAGAAACTCTCAATGGAACTCCTGGTCGGATGTAGGAAATGTTACT
>CM041778.1:109453787-109705800 GCA_023374045.1 Limonium bicolor
TTTGCCAAATCTTCACCAAACTTCTCCTAAGGCCTCTTAATGCTTCCTAACAACATTTGGTAACCTTATATCCACATACAACATCCATGAAACTCATTTTCTAATTCCTTAAGCCTTTACTTATTTCCTTGTAAAATTCCTTGACACTTATGTTATTTTATACTAGGTTCCTAGATGGTGGTTTCTCACCTATGGTAACTACTATCCCAAAATGCTTTCTTCTCCTTGTTTTAAACATCATCTCCCAAGCATCATCTCTCACAACTAACTCTTATATCATTACTTCAAATTCTTTTTCAAGTTCACACTTTCTCCTTAATTACCAAAGTTTGCCTAAGTCTTCACCTAAGTCCAAAATGACTTTGGTACATACTAAAACCTCAAGCTCATGCCTAAGTCCTTGTTACATCCCAAATCACCTTAATGCATGTTTCTTACACAAGAACAGCACTTAACCATTCTAAGTACTCCTTAACCTATCAAACTCATTTTTAACACTTAGAACTTTTCATTTATTACCTAATTTCGACATAGGTTCTCCTTAAACATTGCTAAACCAAACACATTGTTTTTTACCAACAACAACAAAAACACTAAAAATCCATCAAGTACTTATTATACACACAAACTCCACTCACACAGCACTACATCACAATATAGTGCATAATTTAAATTGCATGGCACTTAGGCCCTTAAATGACATGGCTCTTAGGCCCTTAAGATGCATAAATCAAAACACTGAATTTCCACAATATATTTGCCTTTAACCTGCAATACACTCAACAACACATATGCCTTTTACTAAGCTCTTGAGAACACTTTACTAAGTCATTCACCATTTGCTCTTTAGGTAGATTTAATAAGCATTTATAAGCTCATTTCTCCTAAGGCAAAACACACATTTGGTTAGTAGATTTACCTCTTTTCCAAACAACTTCTTTCTTGTTTCCTTTAGAAACCGGTAGGGTATTTGATTCTTTGACAAGTTCTAAACAATATACAACATTATAATGAGTATTCAAGCTATAGGCTCCATCTCATTGTAAACCCTAATTTTACATTGTTTCAAAAACATTAATGTAGTTGTTTTACCTTGCTCTTTGAAGAGAGTGAATATCTAGCAAGAGAGGACTCCACCTAGTCCATGAAGAGTTGGAATGAGCTAGAACAAGGTCACACAAAGAGCTATATAAATGTGTATTTTCGGTCAAGGTAAAAACATGGAGGAAACATGATTTTTCTTTGAGATTCCTTACCTAGAGCAAAGGAGAGTAACAATATTAAAATACAATCTCACAAGAGTAAATGGAGGAACTACATGGTCACCGAAGCTATTTCCTAAGAAGATCTGAGGAACTCCTGGCACCGAAATGGTGGTCTTGGACTTTTAAGAAGATAGAAATGAAGAGCTTGATGAGAGGAAGAGATTGGTGTTTTGTTTTTGATTTGGACAAGTGAGCAAGATTTTGCAAGAGATCAAAGTGGAGTTTTTAATGGAGGTGTGTGGTATTACCGTGAGAGAACAGCAAGAAGAAGGAAGAAGAAGGTTGAGACCGTGGAAATGAAGGAATAAATGAGAGAATGAGATAGAATTTGCTTTTGAAGATATTTATACTTAATAAAGTAAAAAGGTACTTAAGTAGTCTTATTTATTTTCTTAACAAGCTAACAAAGGTGGTGTGTCACCAACCTAAAAACCGGCCCCCAATAGTAATGTGAGGGTATTTAGTCTTTATTTGTCATTTTATTACTTATACAACATATGTTACAAAATAGCTTATAAAAAATCACTATTCATGAAACAAGGCACATAGAAGTGAAATTTTTGATTTCCCATTGATATAGACATCCAAATGTGATATTATATAGTACACATATATATTTAAGAGTAATGATGGACATCTAGCCACCAAAACTCATTTACAAGACAATTTTTCAAAAATGTGCTTTAAGACTCCTTAAAGCACATTTTGTGTTTAAACTTGTTTTCAAGCTTGGTTTTCTTTGGTAATTGATTTAATATGTTCATTAGTGTATAATGAGGTCTTGGTAAGTTCATTAGGTCTTAACCAAGTTTATCCCAAGCTTAGAGCACATTTTGGCTCTTATTGACTTTAAAGCACATTTTGTGTTTTCTTTTGTTTAAACTTGTTTACTAATGTTTCTAAGACTCTTTTTAGTCTTAATACCCATATTTAAGTGTTTAAACAATATATTAAGGTTTGGGTATTTCATCAACTAAAGAAAACAATAATAATATTTTAAAGGTTTGTAATTGCAGTAAATAAATAAATTAAGTTGAAAATAATTAAAAGTGATCTTCTTAACAACTCTAACAAGGAATCCTACTTTACTACTTCTCCCTTGTTCTTCAATTCCCTTTCTGAGTGTTTTTTTAGTTCTAGATTGGAACCTCTGATCTAAAATAATCTATTCCTGGTCTCTCATAAAATAGACTCTTACTAGCAATTCTTAAATCTTAACTCTCATTACGAATTATTAATAAACTAGTATGTTCACAATTCATCTGGTTTTTAGTTAACTAATCCCAAGGAATTACCGTCTCAAGTTTCACTAGTTGTATTCCTATGGTCTAATGAACACCACAGTTCTCACTTGTAAGCAGTTCAACAAACCAAAAAACTCAAGCAATAATAAATCACAAGAGAATTCAATATTAAACAAAGAATAAAACAACAATCTGTATAAATTAATATTCAAACATCAGGAAGAATTAAAGAAATGAAGCGCTGTGTTGTTTCTCCATTGGTTTGGATTTACGTCTGGGTTGTATACTCGGACGTCTCACATGGGAACACACCATGCCATGGAAAAGGTGTTGTCCGGGTTTTACGTTCGGCTTTAATACGTGGACCACTCACAGAGTCAGTCCATGCGTGAAGATCTGTGTCTGGATCCGGGCGCCAAAATAGATAGAAATATGATTCGCAAACTCTAAGTCTGGTCCGAGTTTATTTCCTGGATGCAAACCCGAACTAGGCTCTAAAATAGGCAGAATGTAACACTAGTGTGGTCCGGGTCTGTAGATCAGGACACATACCCAGACCACTCACGAATCTTGGCAGTGGGTTTCTCTCGGGATGGTCTGGGTCTAAAGGTCCGGACAAAGACCCGGACCGACTTCAAAATGCTCTAGAAACCTTGTTTTGTCTCCTGTTCGGTCTCGTCTTGTTCATTAAGCTCTTGGCACGCGTTACTAGATCCTTTCTTCACCGTTTTTCACCTGTTTAAGCATAAAACCACAAGTAAGGGAGTTCTTCGCATATAGTATAAATTAGCACATAAGTAGGGGAAGTTATCACATAATCTAATAATATATTAATCAAGTTAAGTATAGAAATATGGATAAATTCTGCACTTATCAACTACCCCACACTTATGTTTTGCTTTTCCTCAAGCAAATAAAGAATATAACTACTCCAAACCGAAACACCAAAACTCCAGGATCAAACATAAGCGGAAGGAAAACAAGCAAAATGGCAATCAGAAAAATTAATCTGCTCTAAGCTATCAGTTTTCGCAAAGAGTGAAAATAGAACAATTTTAATAAAAGCATGAATAAACTAAATTACAGAAACTGAAATACATATTAGCTCAGGACCTTCCACCAATTTCATTCCATTACCCGTTGGATGACAAGGGATGTGAAGTAATGCCTTATTCTGCAATACGTTTCAATACCACACATTCATGATCAAAAACTAAAAAGACTATAATTAAATATATTTTTTATATGCAAAAAATTTTCTTCGTCAAGAATAAAAACAAACAATTTTTAACTAAATGCATAGTTGTTCCTTCACCCAAACTTTTTCTCTTTATTCCTGTAATGGCGTTGGGCCAACTATCCCATATCCCAAGACCTTTGGTAGATAGGTGATAAAAACACCATGAGGACTTTATAATTAGATAAAAGAGGCCTGATTCGGTGTAGGAATTTTTTTTATCAGAGGAGTACCTTGCCTTATCCTTTCTTTCCAAATATTCAATTCATTCCCAAGGTTCCAAGCTAAACTCATTCAGTTTCCACAATCAGCCAGTCCATCATATTATAGTGAAAATGGACTAAATTTAAGAAAATCAACCCAGGAAGATACTTTTAAGCAGATATTTTTTTAGGTTGTCGCCATGCTTAATTACAAACTTCCATAAACATTATCTCCCAAAATTCAACATTTGTTGGTATTAGAGAAGTAAATTATTTATCATCAGAAACACACAAAAACTAGTGGCCTGAAACAGTAACTAAAGATCACTCCCTACCCCACACTTTAAAATAAACAATGTCCTCATTATGTGACAAGGCAAGAGTGAAAAACTCATAACACACATAAAAAGCATTCATGTCCAAAGAAACACAACAAAGTAGTAAAAAAATTAAATTAAATTAAAAGAAAGCAAAACTAGAACTCCTGTGGCTTTTTGTTGCTGCTGCAGTGAACGACCCCACACTTGATCTTTGATCAAGTTATGTAGCTAGGTTACAGTACCATCATGAGGGACTCATATGAAAGAAAGACACTAAAAGCAACCAAAAACTACAAATGAAGTTATAGATTAGCAAAAACCAAAATAGGAAAGGAACTTCAAAAAGAAATTAATGCTGAAACTCAAAACTAACAAAATGTAACACTAGGTTGCCTTCTAGCCATCTGTCCTTCTTTAACGTCTTTGGCTACAGCATACCTTTTTCTCTCAAAAGACTATAGAAGATTGAGAGGATTTTGGTAACCAGCGACCCGAAGCTTGAGAAGAGTCAGCTTGCTTCAAAGACTTGCCAGCATAAAATATTAGTTGCTCACCCTCACAATTTAAAGTAATTGTAACGTGAGCAACTTCGATTCGAGCATCAGATGCAGCCAAGAATGGTCTTCCCAGGATGATAGGAACACTAGGATCTGCTATCATGTCGAGCACGACAAAATCGCAAGGGAAGTACAGCTGCTCCACCTTAACCAGAACATCCTTCGTAATCCCACGAGGAAACACCACCGATCGATCTTCCAACTGAAGTGTCATCTGTGTGGGCTGTAGTTCCCCAATTCCAATCTTCCGAATACAGTGTATGGCATAAGACTAATCGATTCCCCCAACAGCAAGGCAATGGTCGAAGTCAATCTCTTCAACTCTATGAGGAATTGTGAAGCTACCTGGATCTTTGCACTTTTCAGGTAGATGCTTTTGATTGATTGATGAACACATTTCAATGGGCAGAACAGTTCCTGCCTCAACTAACTTTGCCTCATCAATTAAAAGCTTTTCAAATATTTAGCATAGTTGGGCACCTTCGCAACCAATTCAACAAAAGGAATATCAATAGATAACTAGCGAAGTAAAGTAAGGAACTTATCAAACTCATTGTCCTCTCTAATGCGCTTTGTTCTGTTCGGGAAGGGAACTAGAGGAGAATCGGCAACTATGGGTGATAAAGACGAAGGAGACTAGATAGCTTCACATTTCTGCTCACTCTCTAACACCGGTCCCTCTGTATTCACCACCTCAAATTTAGAAATTTTACTTTTACCACTCCTAGTCGTGACTGCTTTCATCTCTAACTCTGAATGAAGCGTACGCTTCTCCTTCTCATAATCTGTAAGCAGTCTTGGAGATGTTCGCTCTCCCACTTTACATCCCCTTCAGATCGAGGAACTCTCACCAGCTCTGGCCACCGCTTTCCTAGTGTAAGAGATAGACATCGCCCAACCCATGTGGGATGGGTGATAATCATCAAAATTCATCTAATCTACCGCGGCTTGAATAGAGGAAACTGAAGCAGCCACTGGAGCTTCATCTTCTATAATAAAATAGCCTTGGCTTACTCTCGTGGGTTCCTCTCTGGCTGACTTGGCAATGTCGTCCCTATAGGATGCTGAGCGAGCTGCTGCAAAATATCATCTAGACACTTCTCTATTCTGCTGTTGAATATGTCCCACTTTGTGAATCGGGCATTAGTCACTTGCAACAAATTCAAGCATAGCGGCCTCTAGCTTCGAAGAAGTATCAGCTTCATTATTTGCACCCGCTGGTTTTGAGCCCATCTATCATTGAAATTGTTGTTTTGATAATTTTGTTGCTGCTAAAGATACCCTTGTTTGTTTCTGATTGCCAAAGAAGTTTCCTTGTCTATTACCTAGATAATTTACTTCTTTTCCTTGTTGAGGGGGACACTGGAACATGTTGGCATTCCTCCCGCCAAACTCGCAAGGCGTACATGAATCAGGAAGAAATGCTACATTAAGCTTTGAATTCATCATGATGCACATCTTTTCAAATTGTTTTGACATGCTCTCCATCCTTGCAGTCAGAAGAGTGTGAGAATTTACCTCATAAATGTCTGCCATTTTCTTTGAAGGGACCACAAAAGCAACTCTTGCACCTCAACATTTATTGGCTGAATTTGTAACAGTTTCTAGTAGCTCTTTCATTCGGGAGATAAGGAGTTCCATGAGACTTCCTTTAGCACAAGTATCCACCAAGATGTGGCTTTGTGGATCTAAATTTTTGTAGAAAGACTGTAGAACAACTTCATCTCCTAACCCGTGATGAAGAACTCTTCTCACAATTCCTTTAAATCTCTCTCAGGCTTCAGATAAAGTTTCTCCACTTAACTAGTTAACATTTGTAATCTCACCCCTCATTGTAAGCATTCGAGAAGGTGGGAAGTACTTTGCAAGAAAAGTATTAGCCAACTCCGTCCAAGTGGTGATATTGTTGGGAGATAAGGAGTTCAACCATTATACAGCTCTATCTTGTAATAAAAAGAGGAAAATAGTTAATCTCACTACTTCCTGAGAAGCTGGGGTCGAGCAAGCTCCTACTAATCGCATAAATGACGTCAGGTGAACATTAGGATCTTCTGTCACTGTCTCACTAAACTGTGGCGCATTCAAAACCATTGTAATGTAATGGGTTTGGAATGTCCATTCAACTCCTAGCGGTAGTGTAGGGATCACTATAGGCAGCATGAGTCCCTCAAAACATAATCCTTCACCAACCTTTCTGGATCAATTACTGCACTCATAATGATTACCTCTGGTTCAACCAAATAAGTCGGTGACTCTGCACAACAATTGTTTTCTTCCCCTTCTGGATTTAGATTGAGTCCCTGCCGAATTATTCTTGCTAATCGCTCATATCTTGGATTCTACTCAAATTATGGTTCTCCTGAAGAACGAGTCACAACCATAAACAAAATTAAATAACAATAATAGAAGAATAAAATAATATGCAAAACAGGGAAATTAAAAAGACTGAAATCAAACTAAAGAAGATAAACACAAATAAATAAATTTAAACTCAACTAAACAAAATGATAAATAAACTAGTTTAACAAAAATTAAACCCTAAAAACTAAAATAACTAAACAAATAAAAAATAATCAAACAAAATTAAATATTGAAGAGAATAAGAACAAATAAACAAACTAACAAAAAACAAAAATAAACTAAAAATAAATTAAACAAAAATAAATAAATAAAAGAAATATAGAATAAAGACTAAACTAAATAACTGTGTCTCTCCGACAACGGTGCCAAAAAGTTGTACAGGTTTAAACTTAACAGCAAGTGTACCGGTCTTCACAACAAGTTTTCCTAGAAGTATCCCTCTAGGTTATCGACAAACGGAGGCAGTGTCTAGTTTAATCTCTATCTAATAAACTAACTAATGAACTAAAGAAAACAACAGTAATATTTTGGGGTTTTGATTGTAGTAAATTAATTAATTAAATTGAAAACAATCAAAAGTGATCTTTTTAACTACTCTAATAACGAATTCTGGTTTACTACCTCCTCTTAGTTCTTCAATTCCTTTGCTGAGTGTTTTCTGAATTCTAGATTGAAACCTCGGATCTAAAATAATCTATTCATGGTCTCCCATAAAATAGACTCTTATTAGCAATTCGTAAATCCTAACTCTCCTCATGATTTAATTAATAAACTAGTAGTGTTCACAATTCATCTGATTTTTAGTAAGCTAATGCCAAGTAATTACTTTCTCAAGTTTTCCTGGTAGTATTTCTATGGTCCAATGAATGCCACAGTTCTTTCTTGTAAGCAATTCAAACTAGAAAAACTCAATCAATAATAAATCACAAAATAATTCAATATTAAACAAGGAATGAAACTACAATCTGTATAAAATTAATATTCAACACATCACGAAGAAATCATATACTAGAGTTTCATAGTAAACAAGAATTCTAAACGACTACTCAGACATAGCAGAAACGGAAACAACAATAAGAGGAAGGGAAGTCGCCATCAAATCTGTAATGAGAACTAATGTAGAAACCCCACCCTCCTCTGCTACTTCCGATCTATTGTTTTCTGTCTCTTTCTATGTTGACTTGGCGGCTAGGGTTGCAAAAGAATCAAGATACTCCATCGGAAGCTAATATAACATATTTTATACCCTCTACTGACTTAAAGAAATGACGTGCTGTGCTACTTCTCCATTGGTCAGGATTTACGACCAGGTTGTATACCTGGACATCTCACATTGGAATATGCCGCACTACGGAAAAGATGTGGTCCGGGTGTTACGCCCGGCTTTAATACCCGGACCACTCACAGAGTTGGTTCGCGTGAGAAGATCCACGTCTTGATCTGGATGCCACAAAAATATGATTCCCGAACTCTAAGTTTGGTTCGGGTTTATTTCCAGGATGCAGACCCGGACCAGGCTCTAAAATAGGCAGAATGTAACACAAGTGTGGTCCGGGTCTATAGATTAGGACACATACCCGCCACTCATGAATCTTGGCAGTAGGTTTCTCTTGGGGATGGTCTAGGTTTATAGGTCCGGAAAAAGGTCTAGACCGACTTCAAAATGCTATAGAAACCTCGTTTTAACTCCTGTTTGGTCTCATCTTGTTCGTTAAGCTCTTGGCACACATTTCTTTATCCTTTCTTTAGCGTTTTCACCTGTTTAAGCATAAAACCACAAGTAAGGGGAGTTCTTCGCATATAGTATAAACTAACACACAAGTAGAGGAATTTATCACATACTTTAATAATATTATTAATCAAGTTAAGCGTAGAAATATGGATAAATTCTGAACTTATCAACCCTCCACTACAAACCCTAAAATAAGTCTTCGATATTTTTGTGCTTAAGACCTTAAATCACAGTTTTGCAGTTTCTTTTTAGGGGAAATGGGGGAACATACCCTTAAGGAAGTGTTTTTGAGGGATGGGATGTGTTTCATTGGGTTTATATTGTCATTTTCCTTAAGTTGAGCCAAAAGAGTATTTGGTCATTTTGACATAGGGTTGACTTTGATGACACAGTGGCATATTGGTAATTTTTTCAAAAGCTAAAATTGGAGTTTGGGTTGCTTATAATCATTCTTTAGGGTCATGAGAATGAATTCATAATTATTTTGGTAAACCCAAGTTTAACTTCAGTCAAAATTACCAATTTGCCCTAAGTGCGCTAAAATGTCATTCTTGACCTTAAGGTGATGTTTTAACTCTTGGTGTAATAGCCCAGTATCCTACTGTTGTGATATTGTCCGTTTTTCCGGAGCTAACTATTTTATTTCTAAAGGGTCCATTCCTATTCAAAAGGCCTAACACGAGAGTGGCCCAACGGAAGCGGAAAGCCCTGGCCATGGTGGATATTGTCCCTAGTGGGGTTTTGTTTTGGAGGGTCAACATATACACCTCTCTAGAGGCCTCATAACAAAGAGAGTATCATCCCCACACCCTATAAGAAGTGGTTTCTTCTCCCCTCCAATCGATGTGGACGGTAAACCTCAGGGGTATTACACCCACCCCCTTGGGAGCACAGCACCCTCGTGGGCTACTGGCACACCGACCTAATCAGAACCAAGGCTTAGTTAATCACTTTTTTTGTTCTTTTAGGGTTTAGTCATCTACCAACGTCCACCTTCAAGAACATAAGGGATATGTTATTTATAATTTAGGTGTTGCTTGTTAGCAGAAATATATGTTACTATACTTCTACTTAGGCAGTGTACCTATCGGTTTGTGGAATAGTGAATTGAGTGGGGTTGTCGATCTCAGGGACCTCGTTCAATTAATTGATAATTTATTTACTAACCGAGAAAACTAAACAACTAAGAAAATAGGAAACATCACTTTTTCAGGTTTTATTTAATTTAATAAAAAGAATGACTAAACAAACTTACATAAAATAATGAAACAGTAAACAGATTAAATAAACTAAATAAAAAAATAAAGATTGAATCTAAAGAAGCCACCCGGATTGTTTAGTAAACCTTCACTTTATTAATCTATCAATAAACTCTTTCCTAATTCTGCAATAAACTCAGGAATTATATATAGTTCGTTGACCGGTCCCGGTACAACGAACCCTAACTAACTGAAATAACAAGCCGCAAACCATTCCCAAGTTATCAAGTTAATAGCATTAAACATAATTCCTATTGGAGACAGATTAACCTATAGGCAAACCATGCTTCTAGTCGTTAATCCGGTTTAACTTCCTATGTCTTGTTAACTAATCTCAGCGCCGCATTTCGATTAGAAAACTACAAATATTGCTAATAATTAGCTAGAAAATTAAAGCGCATGAAGAATAGGAATTAAACTACTGCAATTATAATCAGAGAAAAGATTACAAAATAAACATAAAGATTCGGTTTGCTACCCCAACCCGGGGAGCTAAACTAACTACTCAAACATAATTAAAAAAATAACAAACATAACAAAAAATAATATATGGAAGCGGTGGTGGACAATGGTGTGGTCGGTGAGTGATGGTGTGCGCGTGGAGAAGTGAACGGATGGAGGTGAACGTGGTGGAAGTGATGATTGTGGATGATGGTGTTATGGTGAATGGTGGTGGTGGATGATGTGATGACGATGATGCCTTGAAGGGTTGGAAACGTGTGAAAGGAATTGATGGAAAAGAGGCGTAAGCCCCTCTAGGCGTGGGATGTATTCAATATGGCTCTGGATGGGTGAATATATAGCAGCTATGGTGTTTATCAGTTGATAAAATAAAAATTTTATCTTCTAAAGATCTTGATAAAACATAGCGAGGAGTGCTCTGTTAACTTTGACGGGGCCTAGATTCTTCGTTTTAGCTCCGTTTTACTTCCCGTTTGTTGCGTTGGAATCCTCATGAGAAATTCTATGCATTTCCTAGACTTTTTACTACATTAGACACCTAAAATGTATCAGTTCACATTAAACGTAAATCTAAGGAAAAATATATGATAAGTGAGAAATACGACATGAATTGTTATGAAAATAGGAAGAATTAAAGCCAAAAAAATAGATGTATTTCATACTTATCATCGCTTTACAAGTTGTTAAGTTGGAAAATAAAGCCTAAACGATTGGTATAAATTAGAGAGGATCAAAGAGTGTGTTAAATGGTACTTGTGGAAGTTTTAATGATTTAAAGTGTTTTGAAGATTTGATATTAATTTCTAAGTTAATCTAGAGTTAATTGAATAAAATAGAAATATATATATATATATATAATTAGACTTAAACACATAACTTAATGATTTGTGTGTTTCCGATTGATTTGAGCTATTTTGGGATTAGTATATGTTGAAAGTTGATTTTGGAACTTTACGTTAAAAAAAGGTAAGTTTAAGTATTCAGTGTACAACTCTTGATAGTATTAAGGCTTTAATTAGAATGATATAATATGATTCATAAGGAGAAAATAGCCCATTAGTAATTACACATATGGTTAGGTTAATTATAGTATAATGGACAATGATATTAAATATGTGAGATGGTAACTTGTAAGTTAGGAGAAAATAAAGAAGCAATTAATGTGTTACATTCATTAATTAATAAGTTAGATGATTTAAATTATTGTGTTTAAAATGGAAGAATAATAGGTCACCAGAATGTAATTATGATGTAGGATTAAATTAAATAAGGCAGATTTGTATATATGTTTTATATTGTTTTGTTATATCCTTATTGAGTTTTGGGTTGACTAATATTTCATTATAGATGTATTTGTTTGCTTATACATGAACTAACCTAACTTTTAATGTGATAGTTTAACAGGTTAATGGTTGGGTAGTCTAACCCATCTTTAGCCAGCTTGGCATAAAAGGTCTGGACCCATGCCCTATTGGGCCTTCCAGACCCAAATTGAGACTCGATCCACCATAATTAGGTTGAAAAAAATCTGTTGACCAAAACTCAAATAGACTAAAAGACTTATTAATTATAAGCTTGACTATTAAATATAAGCTTTGGACCACACTAAGAGAGTATGGCCCTGGAGAAAGACCCATCATAAAATGAATAAGGACTATAATTAGAAGCGATAATTAAAATTGGGCCAAATAAAAAGGATTCTCTTAGCTATTGATTATAATTTTTAAACTAACTTAATCAGAATAATATGAAATGAAATTGAGCTAAGGGTTAAACCTTAACTTTGGTTTAGACAATTGATCTGGACTAGAAGAAAAGTCCACCTTTAGAGAAAAATATGGATCGTCTAGTAAGAAAAAATATGTTTTGGGCTAGAAACAAAGTAGGACTCAATACTTAACCAAGAAAGAAATGATTAAGGTCCTTATAGGATTGGCCTGACTATTCTTATGTTGTGGAATCAAGAATTTTGGGGAAATACAATCAACCTAAAAATGGAATATTTTATGGATATCAATGGTAGATTCGGTGGGACAAGTAAATGAATAATATATTTAAACGAGTGGATAAATGAAATTTATAATTATCTTTTGTTTTCAATCTAAGTTTAGATAATGGGATCGATGCACATGACTAGATTTGGATGATTGGATACACATGACCAGGACAATATATAATGCTACATATTCCAGGTATGGTGTTGTGTAGTCTGAATAATCTCGAGGGTTACCTTGGGTTTGTGTGCTTGTTTGATTTAATGAAAAAAAAGATATGCGTGTTTATTCTCGCTAAATAATTGTCTAAAAAGAACATATGGTGTAATTCAGGATTATGATTATCCATGCTTTTGAAAAGAAAGAAATTGAAATGACTTAAAGCTTGTACAACTATGTACATATACAAGCTAGTACTATCTATACATTGTATGAACAATCTAACAAAGATAAGATATTCCTTAAAAGATATGATAACCTATTGGATCAAGAACTCGTAACATAAATACATACATATTAATATATCTGAGTGTATAATACAAACATTAGTATGTACTATATAAGGAATATAATACTTCCGAAAGATACGGTAATTTATTGATCCAAGAATGCATGAAGTATTTATATGTATATGTATGCAAGTATTATTATATATACTTAATACACGAATTACATACTATGAAATTATAATATCAATCAATCTAAGGATTATGATATTCCTGACCTTAATGAATTGAGAATCTATGATGTGAGCTATTGAATCAAGTTTCCACTGTGTAAATTACCTAAGTACATTCCTTAGGTGGTTAATCCATTATCAAATGGAGAGTATTGAATCGCATATCAATGGAATATCAATGGAATGCAATACCAAAGTACATTTATTAGGTAACTATAATTGAGGCCATTATTGAATGGTGGGTATTTGTTATTATATGTGAGAAATTCAAGATGGAAAACTTGGTTGCACGTTGTGTACACTAGTGGATGGTTATAAAATGTTCATACACAGGTTGGAAATCCAATGAGTCTAATTGATCGTTGGTCAGGTCACCCCGTCTGGTGTTGGTTACTACCTACAGGCATGCCGCTTTATAAGAGGGGAGATGTGACATCTTCTAACATGGGGGCACATCAGGGTTATAGGTAAAATATATAATAGAATCTAAAATGATGTACAGTAAATGCATACATAAACAAATATTATGAGATAACAAATGAGACTCATAAATCCTTTAAAGAATCATAAAATGTTCTGCTTAAGCTTATTGATGTGAATCATATTCTCTCCTAGTGCATATTTATGAGAAATGATATCTTATGCTTGAGTTTTACTCTTTATGTGAATTATTCAAGTTGTTTATGTATTGTGTCTAAAATACTACACATATTAAAAAGGATTGACTTGTGTTTTATAAACACATTAATGTTATAAATAGTATGAGACAAAATCTATAATATCCCTAAAGTGTACAAATACACATATAGAAAGAGAAATCTAAGGAGATTTACAATCAAGAAAGAAATAATTGCCTTGAAGGCTTAAGTATTATTACCAGCACTATTAATAATATATACCACTCATTAACTTATGTTTCGGTTTGGTTGTTTTGGATTTAAAAGTAGGGAACGAGTTTGAATTATGTCCTTGGATAATCATAAATAGTTCCTCTTAAGTAGTATGTATACTTTGATAGTTTATAAGACAACATACTTTAACGCCTTGCCTTAGCCCTCTTTAGAGCGTGGCGGTAACACACAGGATAGGATTAAGGGTCCACTCCTTTACCATATAAATCAGATTTAGATTGTATTACATGTGTTGTATAGGGTATTTTTAACTCGTTCTATACTTTATATTGTCGTCAGAGATGTTTAGGATTTGTGGTTTAGGGTCCCTTCACTACAAACATTAAAATAAGCCTTCGACGTTTTAACTTCCCTATCATGGTTTTAGGGTGTGTGGTATAGAGTAATCTTTTTTTCTGACACATTCTATATTTTATAATGTCACCACTGACTCGGCAGATTTTTAGGTTTGGGTTTGGGTTCAGGCCGTTAGGCCGGAAACCCTTTACTACAAACCCTAAAATAAGTCTTCAACCTTTTAATTCTCCTATGGTGGTTTTCAGGGGTGGTATATGGTAATCTTTTTAACGTGTCTATACTTATTAATGCTCTCTTAGCGACAGATTTTAGGGTTTGTGGGTTATAAAATAAGCCTTCGACATTTTAACTGTCCTAGTGGTGGGTGGTTTTTATAATCATTATACTAATTACTTATAATGTTCTGAGTGTTGGTAGATTTTTAGGGTTTGTGGTTTAGGGTTTATGGTCGTTGGATAAGTCAGAAAAGAAAGCAATGTTAGATAACTTAAAAAAATATAAATATGGGTCGCCTAGCTGCTGGCCTTGCATAGAGCCACTTGTGGCTACGGGTGCCTAGCCGCCCAGTGGCTGCATTTTTTTTTTCATTTTTGACAAATTTTTCATTTTTATAGATTTTTTGAGAGCAACAAGAATCTAAGCTTTCGATAAATTTTATAGATAAATGGTTATATATAAGCGACTAAAGTTTTATAATTATTTTATAAAAGTGAATATATGGAGTAATAATTTGTTTACTTCTACTTTTTGCTCTCATAAGCATTTTTTTGGTGAAATTACCTCGCTTTGCTGTCCGTATAAAAAGAAAATTTTCTCGTTTAGCCATTTAATAACCTCCATATTTTATTTCAGAAAAAAAAACCCTCCATATTCGATGGATGGATGTCTTACACTGAACAAAATCTGGACGAAATCACCAAGAAAAATGGTGGTCTCAGGCTAAAAGACATCCACAAATGGAATATGTGCTTCATGCTCAAGAGCATCTCAGCCATTATTTATGACTCTGAACGCCTTTGGATCCAATGGATCCACGAGCTCTTACCTGGCCTTAACAACATCTGGACGACCACTGCTAAAGGTAATGACCCATGGACCTGGAAAGCTATCCTCCATACCAGGGATTGGTGGATGGAGCAGTGTGGGCCATCTAATGATGCCATTTCTCTCTTCAATTCCTACCCCATCCAACCCAGGGTCAGCTCGTTCTATAATGTTGCCTCCACTCCTTCTCAGAACTTTTACTGGTACAATGTTTGTTGGAAAATTTGGTCTATTCCCAAAGCTAAATTATCTTGTGGATTACACTGAAAGGTAGACTTAAAACATGTGATAAGATCCAATCATGGGGCATATGTCTTGCTAACAGATGTTGGCTTTGTGAGCGTGCTCAAGAGACAAGCAACCATCTTTTCTTCAATTGCAGGTACTCTAGCAGGGTTTAGTGGACTATCTGTGACTGCCTGGGAATCCCTACCAACAGGAAAAGTCTACGTAGCTGCTCAACCTGGATTATCCACTACTGCAAGAGGCATCGCCCAATTGACTTAGTGAAAAGAGCAGTCGTCGCCAACGTTGTCTATTACCTCTGGATTGAATGATGTAAGCGAGCCATGGCCAACCAAGCCAAAAACCCTCTCTCTTATTTCTGACATCAAAGCTGCTATCAAACCTATCATATGGACAAAGAAGAAAAGCTCCAACACTGACTTTGACTAGCTTGATAGGGTTCTTTGCTCCTAGTAGTAGGTTTTTTTTGTAAATCTAGAGGTTCTGTTGTTATTGATCATTGGGTTGTTTTTTTGTTGCTATCTCTAGGCTATTTTGTTTACCGCTTGGGAGGTTTTTGTACACCCTCTCCTTCCTTAGTCGTAATGCCCTCGCTTAGTAGTCAGATATATAGGACTTCTATGTATCTTATGTTATGCTACTTATTATCCTTGATATATATATATATTGATTTGTAATGCTTGGCGTCAGGCCTATATAAATGGATGGGCAAAAAATTTTGTACATGCTCCACATCAGAGTACCGGTATAACTAGCCAGGAACATCATGTTCCACACCAGTAAACCCAACAGGGGAATTAACCGCTTAAATCCTACCATAGGTGATTCATCAGTTCATTCATTAACTACACATTTACACTACACTACACATTTATCCAGCAGATCATTTATCCGATACTACACAGCAGAATCCATCTTTGAAGAAGGCCTCTGTCATGAACAAACGAATGCATCGTCATTGGAGGCTTGATCCCAAGGCTGGCTATCCATCTCTAAACCACCACCTTCAGCCTATCTAATAACACCTCCACGGGAGTAGTTTGCTGTTTGAAAATTGTTTTGTTCCTAGATTCCCAAGCGATAAGCAGCAGGATTCATAACGTTGACCGCCAAGCATCCCGAATTTCTTTCCCTTTTACTGCAGATTCCCACTGAATCATTACATCGTTTATGTTACCCGGGATGGTGATAAACACTCCCCACCAGTGGAGTAATTCCCATCCAAAGGCTGTGAATATTTTGGCACCAGACTAGCGCATGGCTAGCCGTTTCCATGCCACCATGACATGGGGAGATAGGCAACCATTAATACTGATCATTCCTTTCTCAAACAAAAGCTCACGGGTGCAAAGCTTCTCCTAGAACAGCATATACATCAGGATAGTGGCTCTCGGTGGCGTAGGTTTTGACCAGATAATTCTTCCAGCTGGCCAGCTCACGTTAGTCATCTGTTGCATTGCACGGACGCCAATGTGTACCAAGTATCTATTGTTACCCGCACCTACCCATCTAAGGGTATCCTGCTTGCAAGGATTGATTCGAACCAGCTGCAGTTGGTTCATTAGAGACTCAAGCATGAGCTTCATAACTGAAAAATTTCTCCTCCACTGAAACGCCCAAGTGACCACATCTTTTTGTTCAACACTAAAACATATCTCCAATTCTGCCTCTTTGCTTACCGCCAATAGAAAGAGCCTTGGGAAGGTGTCTTTGAGGGGTATATCACCAAGCCAACTATCATGCCAGAATTTTAGTTCCTGCCATCACCCACCGACCAGGACAGTTTGGAATGGATGTCATTATCTTTAACAATGTCCCACTCGAATATTTTACAGATTTCACCCCATGGTCCACCTCCTTTATACTCCGCAATTGACTGGCTGTCAAGGCAATCATCCAAGTTTCACTTGTATATTGCACACAAGAGCTCCTTCCACATGTTTCTCCTCTCATTCTGGAATCGAAACCACCACTTAATAAGGAGGGCAGCATTCTTACATTCCAGGTTTACCAAGTCGAGACCACCACACTCTTTTGGTTGTACCACTTTTTACCAAGCAATAAGTGCCATCTTTTTCTGGTCTGTACCGCCCCAGAAGAAGTTCCTTTGTAGCGATTCTATTTACTTGATTACTTTTTTTGGGATTCGGAATAGGCTCTTGTAGTACGTCGGTATCGTTTCCATAACCGTCTTGATTAAGATCAGCCTACCCGCCTTCGATAAACACCTGATTTCCACCCACTCAATCTCCCTCTAATTTTATCAATGACCAGCTGCCAAGTTGAGCATTTCCTCGGGTTGGCACCAAGGGGACACCCGAGGTATCTACAAGGGAGTGAGCCTTCCTCCACATCAAGCCAATGGCAAAACACCAACTTATCATCCTCCTCCATGTTAATGCAAAACAACCTAGATTTACTCCAGTTGATATGCAGCCCCGACATCTCTGCGAATAAAATAACCAGTCCTTTTGTTACAATTATCTACTCCAATGATGCATCACAAAAAATCAACGTGTCATCGACGAACTGCAAATGTGAAATGCTTTTCCTTTCGTTTTCCACCATCATTCATTTTCGAACTCCCACCACCCGACCTTCATCAAGAAGCCAGTGAGAGTGAAATACCCCTAAGGTTCATAAACTAAATTAAAAGACAATTAATGAGTTAAGAAGGCTAATAAGCCTTAACGAACCATGAATCATGAAAACTCCTAAGCACACTTATATAAATAAAAATATATACTCCATGAAGGTTACTAAACCTTATATAAACACATGGACATAAGTGGAGCATAGTAAAGGAGGAAAATCAACCTACAATTGATTTATCATGATATACACATCTTCATGAACAAAGAACACAAACACTTAAGGAAACATGTACCTTAAGAAGTCAAAATGACTAGTGAGTAAAATATCACTTGTAACACAAGTGTATACACCCTTGGACACTAAATAACACATGTTACACATGTTAACACGTTAAACAAGTCCAAGATATACATGATGTGCGAAAAGAACATCAATATCAATGGTGAATCAAAGTATACATTTTTACTAGTTTTAAGGAATAGTAAAGTATACCAATTTCTGAAGAATACATATTTTACACTTTAGGACAAAGAAATCATGTTGGTAACAAACTAACACATGATATAAGTCCAAATGTACAGTTATAAGTCATAACATAAAAAAAGAAGCAAAAAGACTATATTACCCTTGGAGGAAAAAGTTGAGCGACAATTAGGGATGTCAATCTTGACCCGAACCCGAAACCCGACCCGAAACTGACCCATAAAAAGCCGGGTTCGGGTTGAGATTTTTGACCCGAAATGATTTTCAGGTCGGTTCGGGTTGGGTCATTGAAACCCGCTTCGGGTTCGGGTTGAACCCGCTAACCCGTAACCCGGAAAAATTTAATTAAAAATAGAAAATATGTTATATTTAATGACTTAATTAGTATTTAATGATTAACTTATGACTAAAATAAACATTTAATCGATAACATATGATTATATATTGTACGTAATAATAATTAATATTATAGTATCTTTTTATATAAATAATCTAAAATTTTTAAAATAAATAAATTTTTGAAAAAAAGGGTCAGGTCAGTTCGGGTCAACCCGCTCCGGGTTCGGGTTAAAGAAGTACAACCCGCTCCGGGTTCGGGTCGGGTTCGGGTTGACCAAAACTATTTTCGGGTCGGGTTCAGGTTGAGCTCAACCCAACCCGAAACCCAATTTTGACACCCATAGCGGAAATCTCCCTTCCCTTGGCTGCCACCTTGCTAAATTTGAACCAAAATATCTTCTTTAGGTGGTTTGGGCACCAAGTACTATGCTAGACCCATACCTTACCATAATGCCTTAAAAGTCTTCTTTCTTCTCTCTCCTCCTCACTTCCCCTTGGCTGCCGAAAATTCCCACCTTCACCCCCTCTTATTCTGCTACTAGACAACAAAGAACAAGCTTGGAAAGAAATCCATTCCTAAGGCATAAAGTAAGCTCGTAAGTTTTATGATAGTTCATTCTCTTCCTCTTTTCACTAGCTATCCATTGATCTAGGTTTCAACTCCTTTGCCCATTAATCTAGGCTGAATCCAAGTTGCAAAAAAGGGGTGATTTTTGGCTGGAACTAAACTTGGGGAAGAAGTAAAGCAAAGTCATTCCTTAAGGTAAAAATATGCTCTAAGCACCTACCTTCCTTTCTATTGTTGTTCTATATGATTCCTATCAACTAAACCTTCTATAATCCTAGTATTTACATGCTAGAACTGTTGGTGAACCTTCATCCCCTTGAAGTTGGCCAAAACCGCCCAAAAACTTCTTAAAATGGGGTTTAAAGAGTAAGTCTTATAGCCTCTGTATGGATGAGTTAATCCACCACTTTGGCATGATTTTATTAAGGGATTAACACCCTTCATTCCTCTGGAAAATAGGGCTGTGGAACACTTGGGAACAGCTTCAAATTTTAAGGTAAAAATCCATGTTTTAAGACCTTTAATGACTCTTATGGTTAGTTTCTGTTTTAAGCTGAGCCATAACACTTCCTATCTGTTTAATGCATGTTAAGAGGTGTATAAACACACCTCCAAACTTCCGTGACAGTACATGGAGTGATAGGTTGGTTAAAGTCTTTTTTAAGGTGAGAAATCTAACTTTTCATGGCTTAAAATTACTCTTATAGTTGGTTCAGTTTTTGGAACCTAACTATATCTTACTCTTGTTGTTAGAAATTAATTAGAAGCTGTCTAAACCAAACTCCCAAGCTTCCGTGACCATTCAAGCTTTAAAAGGCTTATAAATCAAGGTATAACACTCTTAACAATATATTATATGCTTTAAAGCTTATATTATATATTGTGATGAGAGTGGACTGGTTAAAATGGTTAATTCAAACCTAAGTGTGACCAGAAATGACTTAGTTAATATAAGCTAGTCATTTAAAAGATTTAACTAACATAATGGTCAAATTAAGACATTATGTGGAAAATTGGTAAATATGGAAAAATTGGAGGTAAGCCGAGAGTTTATAGTATTTTTGAGACATTTAAAGTGTAATTTATTTTACAAGTTCAAGGTTGTAATAAGGCCATGTCATTAGGCCATTTTATCTAAGTTTAAAAGCATATTTAATTTAATTTATGCACTTAGCATAAATATTGGGGTCAAACCGGTAAATATTAAAAATATATATATATAAACCGTATTATAAATGAAATTTGGGGTTTTAAATGAATTTAAATAAAAACTATAACATTTTATAAAGTTTTGTGTTAAATTGTAAAAATATGAAAGTTTGGGGTATAAGTAGTAATTACTGGGAGTTTGGGCTCAAAATAGAATTTAGAAGTCAAAGTTGACTATATAGGAGACGTTGACCAAGTTTGGGAATTTATGGAATTAAATTCTAACTTATAATAAGTTAAGTATGAAATTGTAAAAGATTTATAAGTATTGGGGTGAAATGGTGATTTCTGAAAGTTAGGGGTACAAATGAAGTTTATATCAGACCTTGGGTTATTAGGAATTTATTTGGTTAAATTTAGAGTTAGTATGAATTATTTAAGTAATATATGATATTTTATATCATTGTTACATTTGGGTAACATAAGGGGTAAAAACCATAAATACTGAAAAATAAGGTTAGGAATGATGTTTATAACCTTTTGGTATAGTTTGGTAATTTTGGAATTATATATGAGGTTTATTAAGATATGTGTATAATGTATAGTTTTAATGACATTAGGAAACTATATATTATAAAATGGGGTGATTTGGTGAATATAGAAAGTTAAGTGGTGGAAATTAAATTAGAACAGACCATGGGGTCTGTTCGGCTATTTTAAGAAGCTATAACCATAGGTTATAATAAAATTAAGGTTTAAAGATTACAATATAAGTATATATTATAAGTGTAACAAAGAAATATAAATTGGGGTTGTCTTGTAATTTCTGGAAGTTTAGTGAAATTAAATAAAAACTGACAACCATATGGGTTGTTTGGTATTTTATAACATTTTATAACCATAGGCTTATAACTGATTTAATGATATAAATTATATAATATATGTTATATAACTATAATGTAACATTATATAATTAATTGTGGTGGATTTTGTAAATATAGAGAACATAAGTGTTGTTCGGTAACAATAAGTATTTTAGAATAGAATTATAATATGGTTTATAATGTTATAAGGGTTGTAACATTTTATAATTTAAGGAATCTAAGGGAGAATGAATATATTATGAAGGATTACCATATAATAAATGGTCCCATAATACATACATATATATATAATATATGTTATGGTGTGAGAAATACAATATGGTTCAGTAACCATATATATCATAATTAATTATATAAGATAAGAGGAAAAGAATTATAAACATTAGTTAAGAAATTCTAATGTTATGTTGTACATGGGATAATAAGGAGTAAATAATTCAAATATTTAAGTATGGATTATACAACATTACACTTGGAAAAAATCTAACCTTAGGGAAATAAATACTAAGGTGAGATGTATAATATATGATCGAGACTATACACGCAATATAGTGACAAACTATATAATATACAATGTATATTAAATTACATGCGATAACAAATGTTTAAGTTAAGTATATAATATACCACGACGTAACCGTGCATGTAATAAAGCGTTTACTAATCCCGAGTTAAACCGAAAACCCGACAAACGTTGTTAATAAATGACGGGGAATGAACCGGGAGGGATTAGCGACGGTACGGGGTACCGTAGATTAATGTTGTTATACGAGGTGCTGATGAGTAGTGTTATACATATTATTAGATTGTTAGAGACGACTCGAGGAGCACCGGATCTAGCTGATTCATACTCCACCGTTCTAAAATCAGGGTGAACGTATGTTGTTATGTGTCTCTGATTGTATCTGAGGTCTTCCTCAGTTCAGACTTCTGTGAATTCTATGATAAGATTGAATGTCTGAATGTGTGAATAAATACGCATGAACTGTATATTTAAGCTGCTTATCATTTACTGTCTTTGCGATAACAGTATCGGTTCGTATATATGAACCTATATATAAAACGAACTAGCGGCTATATGATGCTATCTTATATGTGTAATATAAGGAACGTAAGAAAAACGCTGTAGCATTAGGATAATAAGATATATATTTCCGAGACTAAATACGCGAGCATTGGCCTTACTAACGCCGCTCTCATATCTAACACTGGATTTTGAGTTTATATACTCCGGATTGGACTAACGACCTTAGTCTGCTTTGTTAGAAAAATTGGTAATGCGATGCGATGGTATAGATGAACAAAGCCAGGAGGATGTGGCTCTTGGTGCGCGCTGTGATCACAAAACGATACTAAGATGTCCGCGTACGGGTCCGCAAGTATCAAGAAAATTTCCCGTGAACTAGAACGGTTTGTTGGTCGGAGACTCTACCGCTGGAGTGGCTACTGCCGTGGTGACCCGCCATAATATATGGGTAATTAGAGACACGTCGTTTTAACGAGACGTTGTCACTAGTATAACTGAACAATTATAACAGCTTGTTAGCTCGTATATTGGCGAACAATACTAGACTTTTATGCCAAGGACGGGAATTAATACTCGTTTATTATTCTCGTTGTTTTGCCTTGTTGTTCATTGGTTATGCTGTGTGGATTATATTATATGTGTTAATGGTTGTGTTTACTGTATGGTTATTACTATTATTGTTTACAGTTTAAATATTAAAACGGTATTGCATGTAATGAATCCCATGCTCTCGACCAATTAACTGGGGGGTTTGAGGAGGCATGACGGGGCATGTGATAACATACTCAGCAGGGGCTGATTCCATACCACAACCATGTTTATTTTCAGGAGACTAGCTATTTGTCGACGCGGGGCGCGACACTTTTGGTATAGACTTTGGTACGGATTGATACAGTGGTTATTTTGGACTCGGGTTCTGTGAACCGAGGTGTATATTCGTTTTGATGCTCACGTGTACGGACTTATGTATAAGACGGTATTATGTTGTATTTGTTTGGTATTATCTAAACTGCTATCTATCTCTTGTGATCACTGCGGGAATATGTTTCGTATGTTGATTATCATGTAACGCGTTATCACTCGTATGGGCGAGTGGTAATGGTAACACCGTAGTATGACTGTCTGTTATTTACCGTTGCGATTTAATTATTAAGTACGATGTTTATACGACAATTAGGAACCGAATTAGTAGGGGTGTTACAGAGAGCCTCGACCACCATAACAAAGAGAAGGGGAGATAAATGGATCGCCTTGTCTGAGGCCCTCTTCTTGGCTTGAAGGGGTGATGAGTGGAGACACCATTAATGAGGTTTGACATGTCCACCGAACAAATACATTCCATGATCCAGCTTCCCCATTTGGGTAGGAACCCCATCAATCTCCCCATACAATCCACAAACTCCCATGCAACCGAATCATATGCCTTTCTAAAGTCGATTTTGAGGATTGCACCTTTCATGTGCTTCTTCTTATAGCACCGAATTACCTCATTCGCGATCAGCGGCCCATCTAGAATGTTTCTCCCCACCACAAAGGTAGTTTGAGATTCGTCAATGAGCTTAGGTAGCACATCTTTCAGTCTTTGGGCCAGCACCTTAGATATAACTTTATACACACATCCCACCATACTTATGGGCCTGAACCCATCCAGTTTAGAAGCGCCACACTTTTTTGGAATAATAGTAATCCATGTCATATTACACCCCGATGGAATTTTTCTAGAGATAAAGAAGGAGGTTACCTCATGGATAAAATCCTTCCCGATGATCTCCCACATTTTTTTGATGAAAGTAAAGTTGAAACCGTCAAAACCCGGTGCTTTGTTGCCGTTAATCTGCATAACAATGGTTGTGATCTCCTCTTCCGAAGGTGGGTGTTCTAGCCAATGCCTCATCATACGACAGTTTTGGCCGCCCTCCATGAGGAGGTTCCATCTTCGACGTAGCCTTGTGAGCAAACTGACTTCGGAACTCCCCCACGATAGCATTCTTGATCACCGTTAGGTCCTCCACTCAGCTGCCACACACTTGCCATTTACTTATTCTGTTGAACTTTCTATTAATGGAAGCCCTCGTGTGGAAGTATTTTATATTCCGGTCCCCCAGCTTCAAGTGTTTATCTCTTGATAGTTGTTTCCATAGTCTTTCTTGTATTATCCAAGCATGAAGAAGGTCGATATTGGCCTCTCTTCTCTGAGTTAGTTGCGTCGATGATAGACCACTCCTAACCGCAAGAGTATCCAGCTCCTGGATCATTTTTTTCAAACCTTCTATTTTCTTATCCACCCACCCAAAAACATATCTATGCCACACTTTTATCACCTTTTTAATTCCTTTCAATCTGTTAGAGAAGCCGCCACGGTTTGTGCCCACTGTGCCTCAATCAAGGGCTTGAAGCTTTTGTTATCTAACCACATATCAAGGAACCTGAACGCCTCCTCCCCCAACAAACATCATGATCTGTATAGACCACAAGCATGCGGTGGTCAGAGATGCCCCAAGGGCGTACATCCAGTCTCAAATGTTTAAATTGTGAGCACCAGCCCCCACTTACAAATGCTCTATCCAACCAGCTCATACAACTATTCCTTCTCCATGTGTATTCTACTCCTTGACAAACCAACTCGATCAACCCCCTCTCTTGAATCCAATTTTTAAATCTTCTCATACCTCCCGTGACCGATCTTTGGGCCCATAGGTGGTATTAGTTCTTTGGTTTGGGTTTCGAACTTCATTAAAATCACCCAAGCACAGAACATCCCCCACTTCGGCTCTTCTCCAAGCTAGTGTTTCTTCATAAATAGTCCTTCTACTAGTTTCCCGCGTCGGGCTATATACAAACAGAAAGAGGCTTTCAAATTTGTAACCCGCAGCCTTCGCTTTGACTGCAACCCATCTCTCTCTACTCCATTCTTGCACCACCTTAATTTGACATTCGTCCCACACCAATATTAGTCCCCCTGATCTACCCTCCACCGTAACTTTGATACATCCCTGGCTTTTGCCTGCCCCCCACGAACACTCCAGCCTGTCAGCTCCCGACGTGGCCCATTGTGTTTCCACCAATGCCAGCATTACCAGTTTCAGCGTCTTCACTTCCTGTTTTATTTTCCACCTCTTCCCCATCCTGCCAAGGCCTCCTACATTTAACAGGGCCACTCACATCGCAAGGCAGCTCTCCTTGTTTCGCCGCCAGTCTTTTAAATCTCCTGAAGGAGTTACTCTTTAATATATTTTGGATGTTACTGAAAGCAGCTACAGGGTTTGGTACCATGCAATTCACCACCGAAGAGAGATCAATGTAAAGCTGGACCTCCTCCTCAATAGGTAAAATATCATTTATTTTTGAGACTGGGCTTTGGACCCAGAAATATCCACCTCACACTCCACGGTCTTGCCAAACGAGGAATTTTTTATTCCTATTTCATCGCCCCTAAAACCACACTACCCCACGCGTCTATTAATTGACCAGTATGTTCCCTATCCCCACCAACCACATAACCCTCACAGCCATTACATGAACAGTTCCCAACACCCCCACCTTTTCTCCTCTCACCCGCCCCTTCTTTCCCCCCTGAACAACCATCGGGCCTCCCCTCCAGCAACCCGCCATCACCCCTAAGATTATGAGGGAGCTTATCCCATTCTCCAACGTGCTCGCTTACGCCCATTCCTTTAGTTTGACTTTCCCCATCGGTAACTCTTTTTGTGGATTGATCATTCACCTCTTTCTCTAGGATTTTATAGTCATCATTACAGATTTTTTGAGCCGCACACTTCATCTTATCACCAGCGTCGGAAGCTTCCACGCCGATCAAAGTAGTAGGTACGGGCTGCTTTTCAGACCCCCACTCCGCTAACAAACCCTCTAGGCCAATATTTTCTTGTTCCCCTAGCCTTGCGTCCACGTCAGCCACGTTTGCCTCAACCGTGTCATCGTTGCCTGTAGGTGACACCGCCTCAGTGGCCGGAGAGGAATGTCGTGAATCGGTGGCCTGAACTAGGACTGGATTCCCCGCGGGTGAATTTTGGGTAAAATGCCAGTCCCTATCCTCCTCTGTCTCGCATATTGAAACCCAAGAGATCGTGTCGTCCACATGGATCCTTCTTTTGACCTGGATCGACAATACGTTTGAGGTTTCAACCCACGCACAAGCCTCGCCATGCCTCATGAGCTTTTCTTCGTCGTCGACCACCAAGATAACTTCCCCAACAGTGCTTGCCACAGTTTTAAAATTCTCATACCCCCATCCTTGCAATGGGACACCGTGAATGACTACTTTAGCGATTCTGGATTCCACTTGAGTATCTGAAGACCACAGGGATATTTTCGATAGATCTTTGACAACCCTTAACCGGTCAATGTAGTCTGCCCTGATCTCCCTATCCTGGATGAGCAGGACGCATTTCTTTTGGCTAATTCAGACCAGCCCAGCCGCCCAAGTAGCCATAGCCATGATCTATCGTTCCATATCCGTGATCGATCTATCACTCCCCCATTCCAGTAGGATAGGATTCTGTAGTAGCTTTGTGAAAGGGGAAGCTGGGAGGGAGATAGCTATGGTAGATGGACTCTTCTCTACTCGAACTCCATGGAGAGGGCCTGGAAGATGCTTACCCCTCCCGGCAAGGGGAGTTACCCCAGACACACTCTATGATCTCACCCACTGGGCTAAGATAGGTAGCTTGCCCAAGGTCACCCCATTCAACACAGCAATTGCCTCCCTTGCGTCTTCTTTCTTCTTGAAACTTACAAATGCAAACTCTCTCCGACCTGATTTTGATACACCGAGAAACATTCGCACCACAGAACCAAACGGGGAGGAAATTATCCATATTGTATCCAACTAGACACCGCGCTGTAGATTACTAAGAAAGATCGTGTGCCTCTTCTCCCCATCATTCACTGCCGGATGACCAGACCAGTTACCCTTCCACACGCATTGGAACCGGCCCAACGCCGGTGCTGGCCACGCCTTTTCCGTGATTTCTTGGATGCATCTCTTCTGGCATTGAATCCCATTGACCTCCAGATTTTCCGTTTTGTTATGTGGATTACCCTTTTGGATACGTGTATTATCTTCACCACTCTTTTCGCCCCTCTCCCCGCTCTCGCTTCTCTCCTCTCTCACCATTTTTTCTGTACTCGAGAAGAATTGTTCTCCTTGATATATAAATATATATATATATATCTTTCTTATTCAAAAAAAATATATGAACGGAATAACATATGAACCCCAAAGTGAGGCTTCATGAGAGTTTTCCTACCAGTCGATTATTGGAATGTAAATTCCAAGAATTTAGTTTTTAAGATAGAGTTCTTGGAATTAAATACTTCTTTATTTGGTTGTTAATATTAAAATTCTTGAAATGAACTATATTTTTGTTTGGTCGAAAATTATATTCTTAGAATTCACCTAAATTATAAAACAAAATAATCATATTACCCTCATATTCTTTTGTTTGGTTAGAAAATATAATTCTTGGAATAAAACTTAGAATAAAGAATAACTACGCTTATGAATCATAAATTATATGAATCATATAAAAATACTAAATGCTAAGTTATTATGCACACAAGTTGTAATGTTGTAAAAACAAATGAGAACTATATAACAAAAAAAAGTTGTTCATGTATATTTTTAATGTGGAAACTTTTATTTATTGATTTAATTATGATATTCTTAATATGCAAATAATAATGGTTTTTCAACAAAGAACACATGTATATAGTATAATTTTTTTAAAAAATGAAGAGTAAATTATTCGGAACCCCCTTGAGGATTAGGCATAATACAGTTAACCCCTTGTGTTTATCATAATTATTGGTAACCACCTTGAGGTACAGTATCTTTGACTATGAGCCCCTTAACCATAATTCTATTATTAAAATGTTAACCACGTGCTGACCCATCAACTTAATGACATTATTAATGACATACTTGACAAAAAACACTGTTTAATCAGCATTCTTATTGTCCGAAAAACGTTAACCCTACCTCGAAAATGCATCTGAATTGGGATGAATGAGAGTTAAACGATGTTGATTAAGCAGTTTTGTTGTCTAGTCTGACATTAATAATATGTGATTAAGCTGATGGGTCAGCATATAGTTAATGTTTTGATAACAAAGTTATAGTTCGGGGGTTCATGGTCAGAGATACCGTAACCTCAAGGTGGTTACCAATAATTATGATAAACACAAGGGGGTTAACCGTATTATGCCCATTCCTAAAGGGGGTCCGAGTAGTTTACTCAAAAATGAATTGAAGTAAATTAAGTATTGAAGGAGAGAGATTTTAGTTCCTATAAAAATGGTGCCAACTATGTAAATAAATAATCTAAAAAGAAATTAACTTATAATTTAGCACGCAATATGGATGCAACTCTCACGAAAACAAATTTGGAATAACAATTCCTATCTAATTTTACAGGTAATCAAATTCTCAATGAGTGCCCACTTTTTTGGAATTTAGATAATTCTCAAGAATTAAAATTCCATATGGTAAAAGTGGTTCCACACCATCTCGGCTATGCACGTCGACCAGGCCGTCTTAATTAATTAGGGGTCCCTGTGCCAGTTTAAATACATGATTATATATAAAAATATAAAATTATATATAAATTATAAAAAATAATTATATTAATTTAAGTGATATTCATTACTCAATATTTATTAATTTATCAATTATTTTTGGGAAAATTCACGATATACCCCTGTTTTCTTTTGTAATTCACAATATACCCCTGTGATTTTCGTAATTCAACTTTAAACATGCTTAAATGTTGTCCAAAATTGATGAAACTTTACATGGACGATGCTAAGTGTTATATTTTGGTCCAATATCAAATTTGAAGTTTTTAAGCTCACATGTGACCTGTGGGACCTAATGAATATGTGACTGTTCATTGGGTCCCACATGTCACATGTGAGCTTAAAAAACTTCAAATTTGATATTGGACCAAAATATAACACTTTTGCATTGTCCATATAAAGTTTCATCAATTTTGGACAACATTTAAACATGTTTAAAGTTGAATTACTAAAACCACAGGGGTATATTGTGAATTACGAAAGAAAACAGGGGTATCTCGTGAATTTTCCCATTATTTTTTATTTGTATACATATGTTTAATAAAGCCTTTGTTGAATATTAGTTTTAACATATTTTCTTTTATTAATTAATTTATTGTTTTATAATTTATTTACTTATACCATTTTTATATACATTAATAATAAATTGACTATAACTAAAAAAACAACATAACCCTTAAATATGGGCCCCTAATAAGTGAGGGTCCTATGCCAAAACTCCACCACACCTCAAAGACGGTATTATGCTTTCGTCGTCATTCAAGAACCTTAAAAACAGTATAGCCCAAGTAGTAAACTCTAGTAGTAAATCATGTAACCTTATTGCTGGTAATAAATAAAATGCCTAACTACTACGCATATAATATGCATATCTTGTCATATAACGCGTTAGCAGTGTCCTTTCACTTGTATTGCTGCAACTTCCTTTCAACTTGGATGGAAAGACGATTTTACAACAATCTGGAAATTTAAGGTGGGCAGCTGGATCATTATCCTGTCACCATTTATTGTAGTAATTATTGCCTGTTAACGTCTCCCGCTATAATCGCGATATCACAATTTAGCAAAATTAAGTACGAGTTTCCGCAATAGTCAGCTTTAATTTGTTTGAATTCCACTGACATTATTGGATCACAAAATCAAGATTGATGGGTGGCGTTTATTTCAATCTAAACCTGCCCAGATAATTAGATAAGAATATCAGTCTTAACCCAATTCACTGCTTTAACCCAATTCACAATAAACAATATGGATTCAAATTGACCCAATAAAAAAAAATCTTATTAGAGATTTAAACGAGTTACTAAAATTTTTCAATAATGAGCTCGTTTGGAGAACGGCTTCCAGGAGCTGTCAACTTCTCAATTCCTAAAATCAGCAGGTTTCTACCAAACATCTAAAACCAGTAGCTGACAAGCTTCTGCAAAATCATCAGCAGATAGCTTCTTAATTTTCACCAGTAGGACTTAACAATTGCTTCTGCTTTTTAAAACCATCAGCAGACGTTCCACCAAACACCAAAACCAACAGCTGATAACTTCTACAAAACCATCATCAGACAATTTCTCAATTTCCAACAGCAAAACACAACAGCAGCCCCTAGCAGCTGTCCCAAAACGACCCCAATGTTGACTCTGATCACAATAAATTAGTTGGATTCACATTAGGTCACCTGTTGATCGAGATTGCTAAGCTTAATCTACAACTACACATTATCCAATTTATTCGTGATTCAGGTTTAAACGATTAACGGAAGGGCGCCAAATTACTTAATACTCCCTCCGTCCTGAATTGACCGTCCTGTTTACTATTTGGACATGTCGTTTGACTTCAATTTTTAACATATAAGATAAATTAATTTTAAAAATTTAAGTTTTGCATATGAATCCTTACATAATAAACTATATGTTACAAAATTTAGTTTTATAAAATTATTTTATCTTATATTTAATATTGAAGTGGAAAAACGTGCCATAAAGCAAACAGGACGGTCAATTGAGGACGGAGGGAGTACCAGTCCTGTCTTGTCGTGGTACCAATTTTCTTGGATTGAAGAAAGTTGGGTGTCCAGAATGATGATGAAACTCGTTTTAATTATACTACATGCAATGCCCTACGAATTTGAATCCAGTGAGCAAATAAAAATGTTTCTCGGGCAGTACTAGTGGCCATAAAAATTATGTACATGCCAGTGGAGCCAAACATACCGTCTGTATGTATTAATGTTCATAGGTGGTCTGTAACCCACTGACTAATTAATTTCCTTAAAAAAAGAACTGTAGCATATAAATATGAGAGCTATATATATATACGTACAATCAAAAATTAAATGTGCGGTTCCAACAGGAGCACATGCAACACGTCACTTTACTGGGGTTAGCCTCTAGCTGGCGATAGAGAGCAATTAATTACGTTCATAATATCTGTCGTTTAGGATGCTTCTTGTTTAAAAATATCGTCATTCTAGTGACACACTCTTTCCACTGTACCCCTACTATTAATATAAAAGTATTATTATCTAAATGAAAAGTAAGTAGGGGACAGCGTCATTGTCCTACTTTTCTTAATAAGTATGCCGTTTCTAAAATGACAGTTAGTTGAACGGAGGGAGGAGTACCATATTCACAGCTTCCGACGTCTGTCCAACCCCACGGCCGATCTGATTGCTGATGAATGATGCTAACCAGCTAGCCATTTCAATACCGAAAAGATGGAAAGGTACCGCGCCTCCTCATTGATCCTGATCAGTAATGCTGATCAAATGGGAAGTTTGGCCGTGTTTGAGTAGGGCCAATATTGAATATTTTTGTCCAAATTTGTTTTAAATTTTTCAGACTGTGCTGGTTAACCCGCATTTATTTTAATCTTTACCATTGTCCTGTCTGTCTGGCCCGATTTTATAATTTTTTATAATATTTTTAGTTTTTTTGAAAAAATATATAGAATATATATAATATTAATATATATTAATATAATATGAATATATGTTGTATGTAATATTAATAGATATTATATATAATTTAAATAAATAATACAAGGTATTATATAAAATAATTTAAATATATACTTGGTACTTAATTTTCTAACTTTAGGCATAAGAATTAAAAAGGAAAAGTTTAGACTATTTTACCCTTATTTTTTACATTAAGAATTGAAATAATTTAAAAATTAGTGTTGTAAAATAAAAGATGGGAGGTAGAATTCTAAAGTAGATCACAAAAAAGGTAGAACATCTTTTATTTTGAAACTAGTGAAAGAATCTAACAAATCATATACAACAAGGGCAGTATTATATTATATTTATAAATATATATAATAATAATAAACCGGGCCGGGCTTAGTTACAACCTAAAATTTTACCGAAATCTGGTCCGATTTTTCATTCAAACCTGATTTGTTGTCCAAACCCGTCCGAAATTTTTTATGAACAGGCTTTTCAGGTTTTATTTCTGGGTCGGGCCGGGTCAATTTTGATCTGCACAGTGATCAGCTAGATAGCTTCTAGTTAATGCTAGCTAGTTTCGTCCAATATAATAAATCATCACCCTCCTCATCATTCGACGATCAATCTTTATAATTATTCCTTTCTTGTAGTCAAACGAAGTTTCTCTTCTTGCTACTGTACGTAATAGCAAATTACAGAATCAATCAGTGAGGTAGATTGTAATTTGATCAGTTCAAACTGCGATTGATGATGATGAAGCCCAGCTGCCGCCCTAGGGTTCGCATGGCTGTTACAGCAGGGTTCCTTCTTCTCCAGCTAATTATCTCTGCAGCTTTTGTTACCTCTAGTGAGAGTCATTCATTTCTTCACTGGGTTCGAGAATTTGACAAACGTTGTGAAGTGCCTTTCTTTGGTTGTTCATTACTTAGAGCATAATATGTATGTGTATGTATATGTAGGGCAACTGCAGGATAGTGATGTTGATTCGAGTCCAGGACTAGTTTATGACATTGATTACAGAGGTCCGGAGACACACTCTTCCCTTCCTCCACCTCGTCGACATGATATCAATGCACAGGCGGCATGTCAGGTCGTAGATTCTCATCAACATGCTGTGGCTGCTGCCATGGATGATCCCAAAGCTGATCAGCAGCACTGACAAAGAGAAGTAAGTGTTTTTTTTACATGTGCTTAATTGCTTAAAAAATTAAATCGATGATACTGTTTTTTTTTTTAAATGAATATATTGTTTTTTATCTTCCACAGAGGAAGAGAAAACACACGAATGTTTTGGATCGAGTAATTAGTAGAACCTCCGAAGCTTTATCGTTGTGCAGATCACCGTTCTGTACTCATTACTATGGAGTGCTTCAGAGTTGAAGATTGTTCCTTATTCGAGAAGTGTATACTTAGTATTGGCAAGCAAGATAACTTATGCACTATTTAGTTGCCTCATTTTTATTTTTGTTTCTTACGAACTGGCTTATATGTTATTGAAATATTTAAATGTATGCGAAAATGTTATATATTCTTGTTGTAAATGTGATATTCATGTAGATTAACTTTGGATCCTGAACCCCCGCAGTTAGCTCATAGGATCTTATGATACTACATGTTCGATATATATGTCTATTCAAATAAAATGCTCTAGCATTCCCTCTACGGATCAAACCGACGTCTCAGATGTGAGAAATAATACCAAAGCTCCGATTTCAACCGAATGAATTCTATACAAACATCGGCGTTTAGAATAGATATAAAGTAACAAAAATGTAATAATATAATAACAATAATAAAGTACCATTTAGAAAAATAATATGTATATAAAATAATGAAATAGTATTAATATAGTGGCGGTAAAAATACACGTAAAATGCAATAAAATAAAAATCGGATGAGATATGCATGAGTAGCAGGAAATAAGATGGAATAAACAAGTAACAAAATAAAAAGAATGAAACAAGAGAAAGTTTAGTCAAATTAGTAAATAAGACAAATATACAAATATATTAAAACCGATTGTAGTCTGAAATTCATTTTCAAAGAACTGTGTTTTTCTAAAATGCTTTGAAAATTGATTTAAGAAGTTATAAAACAATGGTTTCGTTTTGGCACGCACGTTAATACATTTTGAAAAAGAAAAGGTGATGACCCCTCTTATTTTATTTATTATTTCGGAATTTATTTTATGGGGTGAGAATTTTGGTGTCTACAAGTTGATTGAAGTTTTGTCTTGGGAGGTGTTATGAAGGATGGGTTTTCATCAGAATTGGGATATCTTGTTCGAAAGTTCCTGGAGACATTTACTATGGCGGTCATAATCAATGGGAATTCGGTCAAACCTTTTCCCCGGGAGGGGGCTTAGCCAAGGGGATCCTTTATCACCCTATTTAATCATTGGTTGTATGGATGTATTGGCTTCAAGTTTGAGACTTGCGGTTAATGTGGGGTTTTAAAAGGATTTTTTGTATATGCGCGCTGATAAGCCGCAAACTTATCATATTTTATGTACTAGATTTATAAGTATATTAGTCTAAATAAGGTTAAATAGATAGTATTTATGTTAAATTATGTATTAAAGTGTTTTATTTGTGCAAACTTATGTTTTTATATGTTTTTCATGCAAGGAACGAATTCCTAGTCAAAAGTTTAAGTAATGTCTGACATGATGTCGGATGCCTCCTACACGGTGTAGACACCAAAAATTCTCTCCCGTTTTATATTAAAACCAAAATACAAGAATAAACATGCTTCTAGAAATAGGGTGGTCATCCCCGTTTTCAACTAAAGGAATTTCTTTTCCTCCGACATTTAAAATCTCACATTCCTATGGAACAGGAGCACGAGCCCTTTTTTATATTATTTTATTTATTTTCATTTATTTTTATTTATTTATTTTATTGTAATCTGTTTTTAAAATGACTTCATTTTGTATACTTATTTTATTGATTTTTGTTTTAAAAATATTTCACGGCTTTGTTATTACCTTGTATTATTTTATGTACTCGATCGATTTATACTTTTATTATTATTTGTTACTTCCTTTTGGCTTCTCTGTTTTATCGTCTCTATTTTTATTATTTCGTGTGTCCTTTTACTACTATTATTTTCCATTTATTTTAAGTGTTTTATCTTCATTACGTGCATTAATTTTCATTATTTCATGTACTCATGCTTTCCTTTTTTTTTTAATCTCATACGTTTTGGGTCTTATTTTTAATTATATTCCATAATTTCATGCCTTTAGATTAATCTCCTCATATCCCGTCGCATACTTTCTCTTGGATTAGTAGCTTTTTAGAAGAGTTATCTTGTCGAAATTAGAGTTCTCTTAATACTTCTCCCGTGGATATACTGAAATCCGACCTAGTGTGGCTAGTTAAGGTGCCCACCATGCAACCTGCAGATCGTGGGTTCGATTCTTGGTACAGGCTGAAATCATTTTCTTTATTTATCTCAGTACGAGGCATAAATTTTATTTGATTTCCCTGCTACTACTTATGAAAGTCATCACAGCTCAACTGGTAGAGTATGAGAGGAAAGGAGGGTGGAGGTCTCTCGGTTCGAGACTCAACACAAGTGTTTTTTTTATTTTATTTTATTTTTCATAGCATGTAACTTTTGGACCTGATGCAGCCTGCTCTAGTTTGGACCCATTTTTAACCCAAATGCCTCAAATAAAGCCCTAGTATGCCATCTGTCTACCCCATCATAAAACCCAAAAAAAACACTACAGTATGGGTCTATTTTTTTTTAAAGAGCCGGTCAAAACACAACAGTATGGGCATGGTCTTCTGTCGTTCTTCCCCAAGTCGTCTACCTTTCTCTTCTGTCTACAGAGACCCACGCCTGAAAATCTCAACGCTCCTCCATTTTCGAAGCTCACCATCTCAAGCTCCACTCCAATCTCGATTAGCCCACGGTATGGGCATGGTTCATGAAAGAACCGATCATCCCTCCCAAAACTCTCTGCATGGTTCCTTCCTCGGTATTAAAAGAAGGTGGCGAACGCCCTTCAAAAAACTCCCATCTCGCCTTGATCCTTCGACCACGGCCTCGTTTCGTTTTCCCCTCTTCCTCACATCCTCATCACGTCGGAAAAAACTCTCGCTACCTCCATCGAAACTCCCTTCGATATTAGGTCATTCTTCTGCAATCCTCACTACTAATCACCCGTTTCATTATCCTTGAGCAGTGTAAGTGATTTTTCATCCTTTCTTCAGTCGAAATCACTTTCGAATCCCTTCTGTTTCCCTCTTTTTTCTGTCTTTTCTGTTTTGTTGCTCGTCGCCGGAGGAAGCCGATGAAGGCGGACGGTTCCTTAAGAACGACGTCGTCGAGATCGCTCGATGCTAGTGTCATTGGTTGCTCACTCGTTCAATTTGTTTACCTTTCCGTCTTTGTATTTCACACTGACGGATGTTATTGCAACGCATGAACTAATGTCGAAAAATCTGGTCTCCCCTTTATTTTGCTTTTGTCACACTTCATATGTGGAATTTTGCTTAGTCTGTTTTCCCTTACTGCTCTTTCCCACACCTGAGATATTGTGAACGGATTCCTACTCCCCGTTCGGTTTTCACACATTTTTTCACCACATCTGTCAACCAGTTGAATACCGGCCCCAACATGGGTTCAGGGGTTTACTAGAGTTGGTGTAAGTTTCTGCATCAGTTCATTATTTTCTATCTGTTCATTTGCTGTTGTACGTGACGGTATGTAAATGATTGTTAGACTGGTCTATCTCTAGTCATGAAAATAACTTTATGTGTGTAGTTCAACCTATGATTGCCTTACTGATTACTCCTTCTTTTGTGTTTGCGCTCAAGCCACGAAGAATTCGAAATATTCTTTTGATTACTCGCTCATATCAGTACTGACGATCGAATACTCCCTCCCTTGTATTTCTTTTTCTCTGACTCGATTTTCAACTCTACCCGTTTTTGGTCTTCCATCTGTTCTTTTGACTGCGTTTGCTACCTCCAACAAACCAGTTGGTTTTGGTTCAGAAAAGAAAAGCCCACATTCAGTGGTGGTCGCTCTTAAAGATTTCATATTAAGGCACAGTTTGAGTTTCAGCCATTTGCTATTCTGTCATTTGAGCAGTTATTGTTTATTTATCACCTGGCCGTGATACTCTGCTTCATTGTTACTTGTTTCCCCAACTCGAAGTGAGACTGGAAAGCGTGTTTGAGCTTTCTGAATCGGGACGTAGAGCTTTCTTCATGTGGTTTTGTAGTTTATTCTCTGTTCACAAACCCTTGGTGACTTAGTTTTGGTTTTGAATTCATGTTTGGAGCGTCTGTATATCACGTTTTACTTCAGTACGGTTCTGTATCTCTATGTTGTTGTTCCTATTCAAAACTAACCCCCACAGGAGCCATATAATCTGCCGAGGAATGTTGGATTACTCATCCCCTTTGTTGAGTTTGAGCTTCAGTTGTCTTTAACACCTCTATCCCCCTTTTATTTCATGTCGTCTGATCACTCACAGGTTACGAACTGATGTGCACTGCTGTCTATTCTTTTTACCGTGTGCTTATTGTCTTGGCTGTCTTACAGGAAACTTCACCTCCTAGACCCAAGAGATCATTACTTGACATGGTCTAATCGACTCATTGTATTTTGTTCAGTTACTTTTCCTTTAGACTTTTCACTGCACCGTTTCATTTGGCCGTTAATATATAGTTTATTACTAACTGTGTATATGTTGCTTATTACTGCTATCTCATTGTGTTACAACAGGAAAACAGAAAGTATCTCCCCCTGGTATTTCATCTGCACCCTAACAGTTTCGAAAAATTGCTGAACGATTGTATTAAGTGTTTGGATCCATCTGATATCTGCTAAAGCATGTTTCAGGGGTTTGATGTTGAACTTTCGATTTTGCCCTAGAATCCTATACTCGCAGCTTATCTTTTCCTTCTTTGAATGATAATTTGTTTACATGTGTGTGTGAGAGAAGAAGAGCTCTTAAAACTCATCATATCTTCCAGTTTTTGAAATAGACGATAAGAGTAGTGCTAGGCATGAGAGGTGACCTTGTCTTAGCCGGCTCACTCTTGTTTTAATTAGTCCTCCTGATCAAAATAGGATGTTGAAATGCTGATTCAACTTGCAGATTCTGAATGACTTTGTAATTAGGAATCCTCAATAACCTCATATATAATCTGATATGTTTTCTTCCAGCACTATCAGTAACTTAAGTTGTAATCTATAAATCGGATAGGCCATTTCTGTACATATTGGGTCGATCAACGATTTAGGGTAGCAACTTTTTGATTAAATAATGTTAAGCGCCATGCTAGTTGTAGCTTTTACTTCCACCCCACCTTCCCTCCAGGACAAATTGCTTAATTTTAGTTACCAATAACAAATAGGCAGGAATGAACAAACTAATTTGGCAGTCTAGTCTAGGTCCGTTAGGCTTGATTTCTGTGCTTAGATTAGAATCTTCACCAGTTCTCCGCAAACAATGAATAAATTCGTCTCTTTGAGTTTAGTTAGCAGTTGATGCCAATTCTGACCTATTATTCTTCATTGTGTTTGCTTTCTGAGTGTATTCTTGTATTATACGTGTGTATGATTGAATAGTTAACTTCATTGCATTTTTTAAATTCATTAATACTAAGCCCTAGTTATTAGACCTTAGGACCAAGCCTTAGGATAGAGGGTGAGCCCTTGCCAATGGTGAGCCATGGTCCCACCTAGTAAAGGGTGACCCCTAAACCCAAACCACACTTTATTAACATTTTTGTAAATAACAAAAGCACATTCTCAAAACTCATTCTAGTTGGAGCCATCATTCCTTCTAAATCCTTCAAATCTTAACCAAGTCTCAAATTGTCTCTTTAATTTCATTCTTTTTTTTTTGATCACTCGCTTTTATTCCAACTTTGATCAATTTTTTTCAAAACTTCTCTGATTTCTTCAAACCCATGGCCCAAGCCCAAAGCCCCTAACCCAAGACCCAAACCTGAAACACGAAGCCTGAAGTCCACAAAAATTTGTGACCCAACTCCACTATATCCGGCCCTTTAGTCCACACCCGACCCATTTACCCATACTCTGCCCATTAGCCCACACTCGGCCCATTAGCCCATACTTGGCCTGAAACCAATCTCAGTCCAAGCCCCAAATCTCGGCCCAGGTCTAACCCGGCCCAATATCCCCAAACCAACCCAAAAGCCCACGAAATTGGCTCATGTCCAATCCAAACCCGGCCCATTACTTGCCCCGGTCCAATACAGAAACCAGCCCAATCCGACCTAAACCCATTTCAGCCCAATTCTAACAGTCCAATTCAGGCCCAAATCCGAATAAGCCCAAAAGTCCATCTGGCCCAATCAGCAAATCCAACCTACAAGCCAAATCAGGCCTAAGCCCAATTTGGCCCAGGCCCACAACCAATCTCAGCCCAAGTCCAACTCGGCCCAAGCTCAACTCGGCCCAATATTCAAAACCGGCCCAAATCCAAGCCCGGTTAGAATCCAAGCCCGGCCCACTACTCTATCCGGCCCACTACGCTTCAGACCCGACCCATTACTCAGCCCGACCCAATACCAAGCCTGGCCCAATAAAAGACCTGGCCCAAGTTCAACTCTACCAATTACCCACATTGGCCCATTACCCAAATACGGCCCATTACCCATAACCCAAAACTCAAAGCCCATGGCCCAGAGTCGAAAATAGACCCAAGTCCACAAACCAACCCTTTAACCCAACACTTCAGGTCCAACCAAAATCAGATCCTCTCCAAATCTCAAAAAGAAACTCACCCATGAAATGTTATCCCACTTTAACCTAATCCAAGTTCACAATGGTAACCTAAATCCAAAAAAAAAAATCCAAGTCCCAAGCCTTGACCATCCGAATTTTGACTTGAACCTTGACCTAAACCCTTGACCACCTGAACTTTGACCTTTGACCAACCTGAGCTTTGACCTTGACCCCACTTTAGCTTGATCCCACTTTGACTTGGTCTAACCTTGACCCAATCCGCTCAAACCCAATTCATTCAGCTCAATTCAATTCAAACTCAAATCATGATTCATTTCATCCAATTCAAAATCAACTTGTAAATCCCATTCAGAAGTCCAAAAACGTCTCTCGTTTTCAGCTTTAACCTTAAAAATTTTCTTTCTCAAATTTCAAACAATTACTTTATTCAAATTAATCAAGTTTTCTAAGAAACCATTTTGTGGAATTTTAGAAGGAAAAACTCTTCTCACATCACATAAAACTCTTCTCAACTGTAGAAAGTTCTTCTCACATATACAGAAAGTTTTCTCCTAAAACATTTCCCAAAATCAGTGTTTCCTTACAGAGAATTCTGAACAACTTCAATAGTTTTCCAACTCAGTTTTTAACTCAAATAAACCGTTTTCAGGGAGCAAGAAATGTCTAACCCCTTCAAAACATTTCCTCCATGGTTAGAACATCGCTTGTCTCCTTCCCAAAATAAAAATCCGAGGCGGGGCACTAGGGTCATAACCTCCCTTGTCGTTGTCTAGATCTCTTTAGGTGGGGTATTAGGGTGACAAACCTCCCCTAATTGCAGCCTAGATTTTTACAAGGCGGGGTGCTAGTGAAGTAACGACCTTCCTAGTTGCACTCGGGATTTTAGAATCGTCTAACTCCTTTCCGCTCGATTTCAGTGTTTTTAATTTTTAACGTTTTAAAACCCGGGAGTTAGAGACGTTATCAGGGTTCGACCGAGAACATCTCATTATGGTGTTTCTCTCTGAATCCTATTTTTCGACATAAATTCATTGCCCCATCTTTCGAGCCTCGGCACTTACATTAATTAAGTGTCGTGTTCGAAGGGGTGCATAGGGTAATCCCTCAGGATTATCCGCCCTTTTACAACAAAAATGATTTTCGGTTTTAAAATTTTAAGAGAGACAATTCAGAGTAAACCAATCCAACCCTTCCATTAGGGCTCCAAATCACATAGGATCTCCCATTCCCGAATACTCCCGAACAACCTTAGTCATCTTAAACCCGAAACATCTTCAAAATCTGAACACCTATAAACCAAATATCATCTTTCACACTCCATCAACGCTTTCGACTTCCTAAAACACCTCAAAAAAGTTGACCATTCAAAAATCCAAACTTTACAAACATGAAAACTCCTTAATTACACCAAAGAATCCGAACACCTCTCAATTTCACAAAATGACCACAATACCCCTAAACTCTACAAAATGACCAAAAACTCCTTAACTCCAGCAAATGATTCAAACACCCCATAACTATAATAACCAAAATGTCCTTTTTGCTCCTCAAAACTTCCAGCATCCTTTTAACCTCGTGATAGTTGAAACAACCTCAAACCTCTCAACATTCAAACCAATTTCACCGACCAATATTTCAAGACCAGCCTATTTCTCCAAACTCTTGGAAATCATCTGTTCTTCAGTCCACACTCAATCCTATCCTTTGGCTTTAAATTGAATCTCTCTAATAAGGTTTTGAAAGAAGGCAATCCCGACAATTGGAGACCAAGGTTTCCTCGAGCACCAATTCGAAGACGTGGTCGTTGCCACTTCTAAGGGGTGTAACCCAGTGTGAACCCACACATAATCTTTGGTATGACCAGATAAGTCCAATCCATATCACAAAGTCAATTGACGGTTCTTAGAACCCTTATCCTCCCTTCCTAGTTCCTTTGGTTTTTAAACTAGGTGGCGACTCTAGTCAACTCCGCCTTATAGAGGCATAAGTCCGTGTGGAGCCCATCGAGAGAGGTGTAGTGTAGTGCACACTTGCACTCCCCATAAGCTTTCTGGGAAAGATGGATGATGTGTAGTAGGTATTTGAGGGATGCCAGAATAACGGGTTTTCACCCTCCACAGAATGGCATTTTCTAGGATCTAGGCTTTTCAGTCAAGAACCATTTAGATAGACCTCCCCCTCATACCGAAAAATCACCCTCCACACACGGCACAAGCATGGAGCAGAAAAGGAGCTTTGTCGGATCCAGTGCCGAGTACTTTTCATACGACATAAGTGAAAAGTCGCCACGGTTGACCAAACGGTGGCCGTTATTTACAGTTGACGGATCTAACTGATGCCGGGTACAGTGTCGGACACTCCCTGTCCGGCACATGCAACGTTTCGCCTGACAGTTTTTACCGTTAACGGTTACCCACATTTAACACGTGGTGCTAGATGACCTGGACCCGGCATGCCACCCGGCACATGGAGATTTTGTTTCCTATAAATAGGCCGAAGGGCTGCACTTTTCCATACACTTCAACATCCTTATACACTCCACTCATATCTCCATTTCCACATCCAATCCATTGTTGGTGTCCAAGGAAGTTCTACAAATCCATCCACGCGAAGAGAAGAAGAAGATCTTGTCGGGTTAAGGCTATGACTATTTCCTTCTCCTCTTGTATTCTCTTCTTGTAGTTGTGTGGATGGTGAAGTAGAATTCCTTGTTAGTTTTTTATTAGGGATGATTTTCCTTGTAATTACTCCTATCACTACAAAAAAATAGTCATTTGTGACCAACTATACGGCCAACAATGTAGTGTGGTCCGAAATAAATTAGTAATATGACCACCGGGCACATTTGTCTCTATAGTTGTCATATTAATGACCATAATCTTAATTCATCGTTAAAAAGTAACTTTTTTGGTCAGTAATACAGTATCAAATTAGTGGCACACTAACTTTCCTCAAATGCCGTGGAGAAGCAAACTGACACATATTACTATACCCACGTTTCATTTTCTCCAATGCTAGAACTTTCTTTTAGAGAGTAAAAAAATCAAGCCCCAAGGAACACTCCACCTACATTCGAAACTTTCTCCTATCAGAGACCGTCATTAACGTCTCTCCCACCGGAAATCTACTACCAACACCATCGCCAAATTCTTCATTACGTTTCATTCTCTTCTGCCTCACATCCGAGAAATACGTAAGCGATTATTTGTTGGCTTCTTCGTTAACGGTCGATTTTGAACTTGCTTTCCCTTTTCCTTTCCTCTTCATCTTGTTGTTTCTCGTTCTTTGTTGATTCTATCAACCAAGTGATCCGAATCGGTGATGGCTAAAACGAGAAAAAGATTTGCGGTGTGAAGTTCTTTTTAAATTAAAATTCAAGAAGCCGTGGAATCTGTGAGTTCTAGATTTCGTGTTCCCGTCCGTCTTATACCATTTATGCTTTCATTTCTTTTTTTAAGTTTATATCTGAGCACTCGACAGATCTATGAAACTGTAATGAGGACATTCTTGATTATACTTCCTGTTGTAGATTATATCAGACTGGGTGACAATGGTGTTCTGTTCCTATTTGACTTTCCTGCCTAGGGGGTTATTGACCCTGGTAGCAAAATGCTTCTCGTTTGCAATTTTTAAATTGGCGACTAGTATCTTGCCAAGACACGATTTTCCTGCTATGTCTCGGCGACGCTGTTACAGCCGACTTTGTGGGTAATATAGTTTAGTAGTGAATGGTCTTTAAGCACCTTCTTGCATATACTATGATCTTAGTTACAGTCTTTCCTTTGCGTGTCTTGCTTCGGTTGTGCGGTAAAAATGTAGCTGTTCCCCCATGTTAGTTTCCCTAAATGATGCACTTATATATGCTTAGCTTTATGGACTAAAGTGATCCTCTTATGGACCTGTGTCTGTGTATTGTTACTTCAGCGAATGTTTCAAAAAGGTTTCATGGGTCCATTACTATGCATTCAACAGAGCTTCATGCTAAAAGCTATGACTCTTTCATTATGTTTATATCTTTTTTTACAACGTCCTGGTTGATCTTTGTTTTTACCTTTGTTGTTGTAACTTTTGCATGGTTCCCCAAAGAAGTTCCATGGGTCTTACCATGCATTTATAAAACCCTGATTTGAATGTCATATGGTCTGGTAAAGATGCAACCAAGGTAATTGCATCCCATGACTCAATCCTTGAGATTGTGAGGGTAGAGCAGATTCTAATCTTTTTACATAGAACCCATCTACAAAATTTCCTGATTAATCATTGCTATTTATTTTATTTGAATTGCTCTTCTGCTCAAGTTTTCTTTTCTATATCCTGTTACTGCTAGTTTGACAATCTTGATGGTTGTGTTGATGGACCAGACCAGTCTTTTTGTGCAGAATCAATCTTATGGGCGTTGGTTCCCAGTTGCAGAAGAGTTCCACCGTTATATATTGGCACAGGTGATGGTCATTGCTCATGAGTGCTTCAGAATCACAGTTGCAGAAGAGCAGAATCAGCCCCAAAGATTAGAGAGTTAGCTAAATATAGTAAGATTTTTTAATGTAATAACATTCAACAAAAATTGTGAAGTTTCATCACCTTATATAGCATTTTTTGGAATGTCATTTTTTTACTTTCTTAGTTCTTTTATGTAAAGTTTATGATATTGTGTATTTAACTATTTTTATTGTATTATATGTCATATAGTATCAATGGATGTCTAAGCATTTTTTATATAAAGACTTACAATGTTTTCAACATTTTTACTAAAGGGAATGATCAGAAGATGAACAAAAACCCTAGTATGTGGAATATAAAAAAAAACATATTACATACAAAATTGGTCACTAAGATTCCATGTACAATTTGATCTAATAACATTAGCGACAAAATTGTTGTCACCCATAACATTTCTATTTACCCTATAGACACAAATAATGGTCGCAATGATGTTAATGACCAATTATATTGTCAGTCACTGTTGTGCAAAATAGTGGTGAGACTATCTTGCTAACTATGGGCAGTGAACCAATCATTGTAGTACAACAAGGTCCTATCCACAGGACTTCGTAACTATCTAGCTAATTATAAGCTTAGTAAATGTGCAAGAGGATATATATATACAAAAGTGCATAAATGTAATTATGGGTTTTGGGTTTTTGGGTTGTAATTGGAGAAATAAAGAAAAGCAATAAACACTAAACTAACTATCTAGTATAGGTGTAGCCCGGGATGGATATTTGCACCCGTCCTCCCCATTACTACCGATTGTCGAACCTCGAACTCATAGCTAAACCACGGGAACGCTTAATTATTAGAAACCTAATCTAGCCTACTAATCCAACCAATTTAATCAAGACTTCTCATTCAGCTAAGCCCCGGGTCAATCGATAGCACTAAGCTCAAGTTCCACTAAGGTTGCAATGTAGTAAATCTCAAAATTATCGAAATCATAGTACACTGTTTTAGTCTCTAACATTTAGGATTCTATCTCTGAATACCATTTGGATAGAATCCCACAATAATGCATAAACTAATACGGTAGGCCAAACCAACAACAATTTTACACATAGAAGACAAATGAGCAAAACCCTTAACAAATCCCCAAATCATGAGCAACAAGTTTAGAAGTCATAAACACTCAATAAACATCTTCATTAAGCTCAAAGACTAAAATAAAACCATAAATGAGTTCAAGAATCTACAATGGAGTTTAGAGATTTGGGACAAAATCCCCCATCCCTAGCTACAAATGATTCTACACAGCCATAGAGAAAAGAACAAGCATAAAAGGGAGAAGAAGAAGCCATTAATGGAGCTTGGAAGCTTTGGAGAAGGTGAGCTCTTTTCTTCTCTTCTTTCTCCTCTTCTTCTTTCTCTTCTTCTTCCCCTTCTTTTTCGCCCTCTTTCTCTGTGTTTTCGCCTGGTGAGTCGTGGTTCAAGAATGGGAGAAGTGTCCCCAAATTTCCCGTTTTAAACTCAATTCTGGGCAAATTTTTCGACCGGGCCGACCTTGCGACCGGACTTGCAAGGTCGGTCGAGTCAGTAGCGATTTTTTCGGGCGGGTTTTTAAGTTCGACCAAACTTGCAAGGTCGGTCCTAAGGTCGGTCGATTCCAGTAGCTTGCAAAAACGCAAATCTGGGCAAAATTTCGACCCGACCGACCTTGCGACCGGACTTGCAAGGTCGGTCGAGTCATTATAACTTCAAAACGCTGTATCTTCTTCGTTTTAACCTCCGATTTTGGATCCGTTTGCGCCCACGCGTTCCTCTCTTCGTCTACGTTACTCCTAGCTATGTTACTCCTCATGTTTAAAAACAATAAATATGTAAAAAAACCAATGAAACACAAGACTAGAGGAAAACAGCTAGAGTGGAGAAATGAGCATGAAAAGTGTTTGATTAAACATATGAAATACACCCCTAAAACATGCTCATTGGACACTCATCACACCCCACCCCCACACTTACCTTTTTGCTTGTCCTCAAGCAAAACCAAGCACCCATGCAAGTAAGGAATGCTCAAGACTAACAAACCTAACATGAATTGTAGGATAAAAGAAAGAACAAAAAGTGATTAAAACCTTTGAGGAGTGTGAACCATCTCTTAGTGGTGCATGGTGTGCTTAGGGCAAAACAAAATCTAGAGTTTCGGGGTATGATCCAAGTGCTTCAAAGTTCTAATGATTAGGTGACTTGGAGAGCTTTTACCATGTCCAACTCTCTCAAGAATGGGCATTGAGAGGAAAAAAAAGGAAAAATAGATTTTATGCATTTGTTTCACTTTTGCATAAGAGATGAGAAGATAAAATTTTGGCATCAAGCCTTGCATTTAAGAACACTCAACTCTCATTGTTGTTAACAATGGCGTCTCACAAGTCCCTTGATGGATTTTCACAAAGAAGCACCCCTTAGCAATATCCCTAAGAAAGAAGACAGAAGGAACCCCAAAGCAATAAAAATCCAACCATACAAGATCACTTGGCCACACCGCATATAAAATGCTCCTCCAAGCAATCAAAATGAAAAATTTAAGCATTTATCCACAATTCATAACAGTATTTGTTCTTAATGAACAACTCACAACACAAGGGTCCAAGTTTTTTATTTTGGACAATCGCAAGATAAGCAGAGAGATCTAACATTTAAGCACACAATTCGCCGAAAGGTCACTCCCCCACACTTAAATTGAACAATGTCCCCATTGTTCACAAACAACCGGGAAGGGTTTCAGAAGACCTTTTCAGGAAGCAGGCAAAGAGGAAACCGCAAGGACATAAACACCATTATACCACAGCAGCTATCCCCAGATTTGTAGATTCAAAATTAGAGAAGAGAGAAACGAAAACTAAAAGAAACTAGTACTCCCCTGAGATTGCTATTGCTAACAGTTTTGTAGAACTCCCCTACACTTGAGCTTCAGCCTCAAGTAGCGTAGCTTGATTGCGGTGTGGACTGGAAGTTGCACCCGCATAAAACACTAGAAGCAACCAAACTACAACTGGAGTTAAGGGTTAGCAAAAACAAACCAAAGGAGAATGAAAACAAAACAGGAAATAAAAATATGGAGTCGTTGTGGGCAAATATTAAAGGATGAAACGAGTACTCCCCGAGAAGATGCGGATGGAAGATAGGGTGCCCGCACAATTGCAAGTGGGAGGGGTCGTTGAGGTGCTACCTTCATCGTTTGAGATGAAGGTCCTCTTGGAAAATTTCACCAGAGGTTCCTTTGTATGTGTTCCTAATTCCATCCCTTTTTCAGAGGGGCTTACCTGTTTCTAAAATATTCACAACACAAACGCCACCAATTGGGCGTAAAAGGGCAAGTCCAAAGAATGCCAAAATAGGCCCATTATTGAAAACAAAGCCAAATCTAAACTAACAGAATTTAAAAGACAGGACACGAAATGGAAATCCGGGTTGCCCTCCCGGTAAGCGGCCCTTCTTTAACGTCTTTGGCTAGACCATACCACCGTGAAGTCATCCGGGATCGAATATGAACGTTGAAGTTGGCTTCACAGGTGGGTTGGGCGGCATCATCTAGCAATGAAGAACGACCCGGATCAAAAGGAAATGTGGCCTCAACACTTAGGATGTGAAAGTGTAAACTCCACCGATCGTTCATCAGTGGAAGTGTTGAGGTGGGTGATCCTTGGTACGAGGATCAAACTGTGGTGGAGCCTCCTCTTCAAATTCAAGGATGTAAACATCCTTATCTTCAGTGAGCGTGCAGGGAGAACTCCGGAGCGGACTTTGTCTTCAATCTTTGGTCCCAGATCAAATGGGAAGGTGGCCTCCACACTTAGCGGGTGTACGTTGAGCTTCCACCCAACTTCATTAGTGCACGGGTGGGGGCCTTGATCCTTCAAATGAAGATCAAATTTAGTGGGCTCCTCCTCCTCAAATTCAAGGATGTAGACATCCTCGACCTCGGGTGAGGCTCATAGGAAGAGCCGAGGTGGACATCAACTTCAGAGGGGGGTAGCTCCTTGAAGTCGGTGGTGGTACTCTCCTCTGAGGAGTCAGAGGGAGACAGTGTCTCCCCTTCTCAAAGTTGAGGATGTGAGCATCCTCGTGATCTTGATGGAGCACGGAGAAGGCGGGGAAATATGGTAGCTGACTTCAGAGGGAGAAAGCTCCTTGAAGTCAGAGTGAAGACTCTCTTCTGATGAAGTGTCTTCATAGTCAAGCCGGGGGTGGAGTGGTGCTGGCTTTCAGATTCGCACAGGGGAGGAGTTGGAGAGTAGCTCAAGTCCTCAGCAGGCTGTTCCACATCATGAACTGTTTCGCTCTCAAGTCGTTGCGCAATCTGATCGATCTGAGCTTGAACCTTCATGTTGAAGGCATTTTGCTTCATGGTAAAAGTATCTTGCATAGTCGAGTTAGGCTTGCAAGAAGAGATAAGATCAGACTTGAGCTCCTCCAAATGGGTGAATCAACCTCTACTGTGATCACAGGACAGTGAGTGCTCTCGTGGTCTCCTCCACACTCTTGGCACACAAGCCTCCGGCAAACATATGAGTTGAGGTCCTCCATAAGAGCTCTCAATTCTGCCATTGTTGTTGGACATTGGGGGCTCTCATGGTACTCCCGCACCTTTGGCCATACACTCCAATAATCGGTGTTTTGCTCGGTGTAGTCGCCATGCCAACCTTCTGCTGGGGGAGTGACAGATGGTTCGAAGTTTTCCATAAGAGCTCTCAATTCTGCCATTGTTGTTAGACATTGGGGGCTCTCATGATATTCTCCGCACCTCTGACATACATCCCATTGATTGTAGTTCTCTGCGCCATAGAGTAACCGTACCAACCTCCTGTTTGATCGTAGTGACCATCCATCAGAATTAAGTACCTAAAAAAGAAACAAAAATTTATACACAAAATGGGCAAATAAATGAATGAAAATCTGCACAAAAACTAAATAGATAATAAACCAGATAGTTGGACCGAAGTCCCCGGGCAACGGTGCCAAAAACTTGTTGTGCAAAATAGTGGTGAGACTATCTTGCTAACTATGGGCAGTGAACCCAATCATTGTAGTACAACAAGGTCGTATCCACAGGGACTTCGTAACTATCTAGCTAATTATAAGCTTAGTAAATGTGCAAGAGGATATATACAAAGTGCATAAATTAAATTATGGGTTTTGGGTTTTTGGGTTGTAATTGGAGAAATAAAGAAAAGCAATAAACACTACTAACTATCTAGGATAGGTGTGCCCGGGATGGATATTTGCACCCGTCCTCCCCTTACTACCGATTGTCGAACCTCGAACTCATATCTAAACCACGGGAACGCTTATTAATTAGAAACCTAATCTAGGCCTACTAATCCTAACCAATTTAATCGAGACTTCTCATTCAGCTAAGCCCCGGTCAATCGATAGCACTAAGCTCAAGTTCCACTAAGGTTGCAATGTAGTCTAATCTCAAAATTATCGAAATCAGAGTACACTGTTTAGTCTCTAACAGTTTAGGATTCTATCTCTGAATACCATTTTGATAGAATCCCAAATAATGCTAAACTAATCGGTAGGCCAAACCAACCAATTTAACACATAGAAGACAAATTGAGCAAAACCCTTAACAAATCCCCAAATCATGAGCAACAAGTTTAGAAGTCATAAAACACTCCATAATCATCTTCATTACTCAAAGACTAAAATAAAACCATAAATGAGTTCAAGAATCTACAATGGAGTTTAGAGATTTTGGGACAAAATCCCCATCCCTAGCTACAATGATTCTACACAGCCATTGAGAAAAGAAAAGCATAAAAGGGAGAAGAAGAAGCCATTAATGGAGCCGCTTGGATAGCTTTGGAGAAGGTGAGCTCTTTCTTCTTCTGTTCCTCTTCTGTCTCTTCTTCTTCCCTTTTTTTCGCCCTCTTTCTCTGTGTTTTCTGCCTGGTCGAGTCGTGGTTCAAGAATGGGGAGAAGTGAAATACCCCTAATCTTTAAAATATAATTAAATGATTATAATGATCTAAGATGATTATTAAACATCTAAATATATTGGGGGAACAATCTAAAAGATCTCAACAAGGCAAAACACCGCCTTAAGATCGGTAAAGCCAAAAAAATGTGCTTTAAGACCCATAGAGTTGTATAACCTCAAATAGGATCCAAAGTGGATTCCTAAGTATTATAATGAAGTAAGGAACACAACAAAACGTTCTCAAGGAGAACTAAGCTCAGGAACACCCTGTGACACAAAATGTGCGCTAAAACTCCTTAAAGCACGTTTTTGTGAGATTGCCTTTTAAATTGATTTTTAATGGGCTAAAAAATTAATTATCCTTAAATATGATATTTAATTCATATTATATCATATTAGAATTAATTCCAGAAATTTATGAATTTTTACAAATTTAATATTAAAATATTAATAAAACCCTAAAGTGGGGCCCACATGAGTCAATTGAACAAGTATGGTCAAAGGTCAATTAATTGACCCTTTGGACCTTGGAGGCCGGCTGAAATAAGTGAGGAGGCAGCATAAGTCACTAATTGACAATAATTCCTACCTAATGTTCATTTGCAATAGTAACTTTACTTTTTTCAAGTTAATCAGCTTTTCCACTCATTCCTCCTTCCTGTCCGATTCCACCCTGCCCAGCCGAGTTCTCCTTCTTCCTTGGAGCTCTCAAGACTTGTTCTTGAGCTTGGAAGACAAACCTAGCTCCTAAGCTCCTAATGTAAGTGTTTTAATGTCATTTTTAGCTCTTTTCTTCATCTCTTCATTACCAACACCTAGATTTCGTGGCTCATCAGTTCCTATGGCTTATTCTCAGGGTTCTAAGGTTAGAACAAGAGCTAAACTCGGTTGAGACCAGTAGAGGGACCAAGGTTGTTCAAATCTACATTTTAAGGTAAAAATGTGCTTTAAGCATAACTTTTGATTCCCTTCGAGTTTGGCTGTGAAACTTTGGTCATAGCCTCATATTATTCTCCCTTTTCATGTAGAATCTGTTTGTTAGCCATTTGGAGCAAGGGTGACCGAGGATCCAAGAGAAATACTCTCTTTTAAGGCATTTTTTCCAAGGTAAAGCCTAATAACAAGGTAGTATTTCGAGATCTAGCTATTTCCTATGTTAATATGGTAGATCTAACACCTTGTGGTGGTTTGGTTCAGGTCGAAAATACCTAGAACTTCCCTTGCATTTTTAAGGTGATTTTGCCTTAAATCTTACATTATTATCCTTATGGTTAACTCAAGCTTGGAGTGTAAACCATATCTTGTTTTTGTGTATTAAACATGTCTAAATCATGGGTGGATTTTTCCTACAAGTGACCGAGCTCATACAAGGATAATCAAGGTATAAACACCTTAACACTTATGATTTTTATAATTTCTAAGCATATATATATATGGGGCCGAGAGTGAAACATATATATAGGTCATATTGACCTAAAAATGGAAAAAAATGGCTAAGATAAATTAGCTAGTCATTTAAGAGATTTAATTAACATAATGGTCAATTATGACATTATGTGGAAAAGTAATTAAATCTAAGTGAGGCCGAATATATATGCTATATTTGAGACATTTATTGTGTAATTTATTTGCAAGTTCAAGGTTGTAATAAGGCCTTGTCATTAGGCCATTTTAATTTAAGTTATAAGCTTATTTGGTTATTTATGCTTATAGTTAAAATTGGGGCCAATTTGTAATTACTAGGAAGTTAAAAGCCGTGGGCTTAATTAGAACATTTAGGGTTTTTAAAGGAATTTAATAAAAATCATAACATTTTATAAAGTTTTGGGTCAAAATTGTAAAAATAGAAAAGTATAGGTATTATTGGTAATTACCGAAAAATTGGTTCCCATTTGGTATTAGGAGTCAAAGTTGACCATATAGGAGACTTTGACCAAGTTTGGAGAATTAAGAAAAAATACTACCTTATAATAAGATACTTATTAAATTGTAAAAGATTTATAAGACTTGGGGTGGTATTGTGATTTCCGAAAACTTGGGGTACTAAAAGGAGTTTAGTACAAACCTTAGGTTATTAGGAATTTTTAGGAATTATTGGTTAAATTTGGAGTTGAAATGAATTAAATAGGTATAGTATAGGTATTTCATAATATTGTTACCAAATTGGTAACATAAGTGGAAAAATCGAGATTTAGAGAAAATACAAGGTTAGGAATAATGTTTATAACCTTTTGGTATAGTTTGATGATTTTTGGAATTATATATGAGGTCTTATAAGGACATATGTATAATATATGGTTTAATGAAATTAGGAAAACTATGTGTTATAAAGAGGGGAAATTGGTGAATATAGAAAGTTAAGTGGTGGAAAATAATTTAAATAGACCATGGGGTCTGTCCGGTTATTTTGAGGAAATATAACCATGGGTTATAATTATATCAAGGAATAAGGATTAAATATAAGGTTATACTATAAGTGTAACATGGAAAATAATTTGGGATTAAGTTGTAAATTATGGAAGTTTGGTGGAAATTAATTTATACCGAGAATTTTAAGTACTGTTTGTACTTATTAACAATATATATAACTATAGGTTATAATTGTATTAATGACATAGTTGTCAAAATATATGTTATATAACTATAATATAACATGGTATAAATTATGTGGTGGATTTTGTAAATAATTAAGGAACATAGGTACTGTTCGGAAATATTAAATATTTTGAATGAAATTTATAATATGGTTTTAATGTTATAAGAATTATAACATTTATATATAAGAGGTATTCATTAAAAAGAATGAATATATATTATAAGAATTGCCATATAAGAAATAGTTCCATGACTACATACACATAAATAAAATATGTGTTGTGGAGGAAAATATAATATGGTTTAATGACCATATATTTTCATAATTAAAATGACGTATGATAAAGGGAAAAGAATTACACAACATTGGATATGGAATGTTAGGACTGTACATGTGATAATAAGGATTGATAATGCAAAGTATTGTTTACCACATTGAAGTTGGAAAAAGAAAAAAAAAAGAGAGGGAAACAAACCTTAGAAAAATATATAAGGTGAAAATATGGTGTATGACAAGAATCATACATGCAATATAGAAACAAACTATATGATGTACAAAATACATTGGGTTACATGCGATAACAAAAGCTCAACTATAAAATATATTAATATACGAGACAAGACTACGCTTGTAAATAACACTTTTCCAATCTCGAGTTAAACCTAAAAACCCGACAAACATTGACAGTTAATAACGGGGGTTAACCGGGAGGTATTAGTGACGGTACGGGATACCGTAGGATTTTGTGTTGTTATACAGTATGCTAATCAGTAGCATTATGTATTGTATAGACTGTAGAGACGACGCACGGAGCGTAGGATCTTGCTGATTCATACTCCACCGTAATACTCAGCAGTGTGAACGGTAGGTTATTTATGGCTTGTGTGGCTGATGTCTTGAGGGTTTCCTTAGTTCAGACATTGTGTGAAAATCTGTGATAAGATTGAATGTCTGCTTGTGTGAATTAATATGTTTGAGTGTGTATTAATGCTGCTTTATTATTACTGTTGTGCGATAACAGTACCGTTCGTATATATGAACATATTATAAAACGAACTAGCGGCAATGATGCTATTATTGTGTAATAGTAAGGAACGTAAGTAAAACGTTGTAGCATGAGGATAATAAGATATATAAAATATCTGAGACTTATATACGGAGCATTGGCCTCTTTAACGCCGCTCTCGTATCTAGCACTGGATCCCGAGTCGACATACTCAGGATTGGACTACGATTGGTCTGCTGTGTTAGAAAAAAAAATAGTAAAGCGATGCGATGGTATAGATAAGTATATCAAGGATGTGGCTCTTGCTGTGAACTGTGATCCATTAACGATACTAGGACACCGTGTGGTAGCCGTAAGTATCTGGATACATTTCCAACGAACTACAGATTGTTCGTAGGACGGAGACTCTACCGCTGGAGTGGCTATTGCCGTGGGTGACCCGCCATAAGAGATGGGTAACTTAGAGACACGTCGTTCTAACGGACGTTGTCATTAGACATGACTGAACAAACGAACGACTATATAACTCGTACATTAGGCGAACATTATTTGGCTTGCATGCCAAAGACGAGAGTTCATACTCGTTTATAATTCTCGTTACTTCGCCTTGTTGTTCATGGTTGTGCTTTGTGGTTATGTGTGGTATGTTGGTGGATTTGTTTGAACGAGCCATTGTGCTCATACTGTGTGTTGTGAACTGGTTGTGTCGAGTCACCGTACTATGTGTGGATTGTGGTTGGGTGTCTGGTCGGTGAGGCGTGAACTCAATTATGAATTATTAAGTGTTTGTTGGAATGGAGTCTCTGTACTCATATAAGCGCTGTAAACGCTTTCAGTGGTTTATTACGATGCGATGTGTGAAGCCGGGGGCTTGTTTGTTATTTGAGATTACTGCAAATATATTGTTGCTTTACAGTTTCAACATTGAACTATTTGTATGGAAACGAATTGCATACTCTCGACCAATAATGAATGGTCCGAGGGCGCATGACAGTCAGGTAATAAACATACTCAGCAGGGCTGATTCCATACCACAAACTACCATTTTTGCAGGTACGCAACTTCGGTGGCGGCAAAGAGAGTGACGCGCTGGGTAGTTGTTTACAATTATTTAAACATGCATTGTTGCATTTTAATACGAACCTAGAAAACATGTATAGGTCTTGGATACGTAGAAAGTCACTGTGAATGTATTTTATATTGGTTTTGGGAGTTTAGATCTATATCTTGTTGTCACTGCGAGAAAATGTTCGTATTTAAGAGCTTATCAGGGAAGCACGTTATTACTCGTATGGGCGAGAAGAACGGTGACCAGTAGTCAATTGTTGAGATTACCGCTGCGATTATATTTTAAGTAAGATGATTAGGATTTGAATAGAGTAGGGTTTACAGAAGTGTCCCCAAAATTCCCGTTTTAAAACTCAATTCTGGGCAAATTTTACGACCGACCGACCTTGCGACCGGACTTGCAAGGTCGGTCGGAGTCAGTAGCGATTTTCGGGCGCGTTTTAAGTTCGACCGAACTTGCAAGGTCGGTCCTAAGGTCGGTCGATTCCAGTAGCTTGCAAAAACGCAAATCTGGGCAAAATTTCGACCCGACGACCTTGAGACCGGACTTGCAAGGTCGGTCGGAGTCAGTATAACTTCAAAACGCTGTATCTTCTTCGTTTTAACTCCGATTTTGGATCCGTTTGCGCCCACGCGTTCCTCTCTTCGTCTACTTTACTCCTAGCTATGTTACTCCTCCTGTTTAAACAATAAATATGTAAAAAAACCAATGAAACACAAGACTAGAGGAAAACAAGCTAGAGTGGAGAAATGAGCATGAAAAGTGTTGATAAACATATGAAATACACCCCTAAAACATGCTCATTTGGACACTCATCAGTCACTAAAACACTCGCGAAAGAAAAAAATTATAGTCGTCAAAGTGTTAGCGATCAATTTCACATTTAGTCACTAATGCATTGGCAATCAAGGTATTTGGTTGGTCGCAAAAGCTATTAGCGACGGACCTTTAGCGACCACTGGCGACAAACTCTATTTTTGGTCATTATTATCATTAATGACAAAAATTGTCATCATTAACGACCTATATTGTTGATCGCTAAAAGTCTTTTCCTGTAGTGTATATGGTCATTAATAAAAGTGCAAGTTTCATCAACTAAGCTTCTGATCTTCATATAAAGTAGAATGAGTTTGCTACTTGCTCTCTTTACTTCTAAATTCTATTTGAGATTCAAAAGACAAAAGTAGAATAGGATGAGGGAATCTTAGTGGTCTTTAACTATGTTGTTCTGAAAAGTGGGCAACATGACTTAAGATTGGAATTAATCTGTCTTTCTCCATTGTTCTATTCATTTCCGGGCATTTGACATGCACGGAGCAAATGTGAGTAATGAGTTCCTGTTATCAGACCCAGAAACAGGAAGTACCATTTACAATTTGAAGGTGCGGGTGTACTGGGGTGTTGATGTCTGACACATTCAAAGATTTTGAAGGTGCAGTGCATCTCTGTCCGGCATAACATCCGGCATAATCATTTTTGCCAGATTAATTTTGAAACTTTATAGTTTGACTTATGACTATACTTGTTATTATATTGAGTATCACCCTAAGTCAAAGATAATTTATTTAGTTAGGATTTTTAGTGTAGAATTGATATTTACATTTCCCCTCTGTTTTAGAATAGGCTATTACTAGGATTAGGACTAATTTTCTATTAAGTCCCTTGGGTTCGATACTCTCGGTCGTAATCTACTCACATTGTACTCCGACCAGGATTTTTGCTACCCGTATAGAGTTGTAGGGTTATTTTATTATTTATATTTCTTTCATTCTTCATTCTTTTATTCTTTTGTACATCCTTTTCCCCTACAAATCTTCAGCTAGCAAAATGGCGCCATTGCCGGGACTTGGAATTAGTCCAAGTCTTAAAATCAGAAAATGGCCTATTCTTTATTCTTTGATTCTTTTATTTAATTCATCCATTTTGTTTATTTGGTTGAATGTGCCGGGTGCATTGCCGAATGTCTGGTGTCTGGCACATTCAAGATTCCTTATCTCTAATTCTTTGATTTGTTGATTAAATTACCCATTGGTTTCACTAAGTTGAGTGTGTCGTGCACTATGCGGGTATCTTACGTCTAGCATCTTGGAGGAAGTCCGACGCCGGACAAGATTCACCCGGCACACTTAATTCTGACTCATATTTTTTATTTTCTATTCAAAGTATTAGAGTCGTATGTAAATAGTCTTTACTACTGCACCATTGTTTTATCTTTCCCTTTTCTTATTCTTTTTATTTATTTTCTTTTCGAGTTTGAACAACCCAGACTCAACGCCGGGTATAATCAACCCGACATTAATGGAGGAAGTCTAGTGCTGGACGCGCCACGCCCGGCATTATGTCCGGCATCTTCAAAAATTTTTTGAGTTTCGTAACATTCTTATTTTATTGCCTATCGTACTATACTTTGTTAAATTAATATTTTATTTTTTCTCCTCTTAAAGTCATAAAAGGTGAATGCTTCTCCGATCAAACAGTCTTCCTGAAGATTTATCCCACTTTGATCTGGAGATTGAGAGGACCCTTCTTCGCTCCCTAAGACAACGAAGGAACTTACAAAACATACTTCCTACACAAATGGCTACCCCAACCGTCCGCAACATTAACAGGCCTTCCAACCTAGCCCAAAAACCAGCAATCGACCTCCCTCTCCTTGCACAAAATGAATACGATGAATGGCAAAAACTTAAGCCATATCATCAAATTCGTTGTGTCAAAGAGTTGGGCATGTTTGATGGGTCGAATCCGGACGACACCTTGCTCCACATAACCAAATTCCTATAACACACAAATAGCCTAACCTCTTCAAATAATGTCCTCCAATATGCCAGACTTTTCCTCTTTGCCCAGTCTCACGGGAAATGCCAGCAAATGGTATCATAGTCTGACCCCCAGTACTATTTCCACATGGGAGGACATGACAACCAAGTTCTATGACAAGTTCCTCCCACAAGTCACCCTTGAGATGATCGCGAGATTTACAACTTCAGACAACCTGGCTCAAAGAACATCTGTGAAACTTGGGACAGATTCAAGGGGTTGCTCTGAACATGTCTTCATCACGGCCTCACCAAGGAACAACTATCTCAGTTGTTCTACAAAGGACAGATTCAAGGGGTTGCTCTGAACATGTCTTCATCACGGCCTCACCAAGGAACAACTATCTCAGTTGTACAAGGGATTGTAGAATTTTGAAAATGTTACAGTGTATATATATATATATATATGTCAAATGAGTTCAGCAGCTCTTTTGCAAACTGGAGTGATTGTATATTGAATGTGTGTAATAGACAATATTGATTGTTAATTGTAGGTATTTGGGTGAAACAGAAAAACAGATTTTTTTTCAAAAAAAATACATGTTTTATAACACGGTTGTGATAAAAAAAACCGAGTTATATAAATCATTTTAATTTTTGAGGGATGAGTACTTTATAACACGGTTTACAACCGCACCAGTGTTATAAAACTAGTTCCTTTTTGGCGGGATGAGCTGTTTTATAACACGGTTGATAGAATAACCGTGTTATAAAACTAGTCTTTATAACTCGATTCCAGGAAAAAACCGTGTTATATAATTAATTTCACTCTTCAGTAGTCAGCGTGCTAATCTATTATTTAACACGGTTTTTGTTGTTTCAACCGTGTTATAACATAGTTTTATAACACGGGTGGGAACCGTGTTGTAAAAATCAAAAGAATATGCGACCGCAATATATAACATGCTTGTGAACCGTGTTATATATAGAAAAATAACCATGTTATAAAATGTTTTTCTACTAGTGAGTGGTCGCTCTTAAAGATTTCATATTAAGGCACAGTTTGAGTTTCAGCCATTTGCTATTCTGTCATTTGAGCAGTTATTGTTTATTTATCACCTGGCCGTGATACTCTGCTTCATTGTTACTTGTTTCCCCAACTCAAAGTGAGACTGGAAAGCGTGTTTGAGCTTTCTGAATCGGGACGTAGAGCTTTCTTCATGTGGTCTGTAGTTTATTCTCTGTTCACAAACCCTTGGTGACTTAGTTTGGTTTTGAATTCATGTTTGGAGCTTCTGTATATCACGTTTTACTTCAGTACGGTTCTGTATCTCTATGTTGTTGTTCCTATTCAAAACTAACCCCCACAGGAGCCATAAAATCTGCCGAGGAATGTTGGATTACTCATCCCCTTTGTTGAGTTTGAGCTTCAGTTGTCTTTAACACCTCTATCCCCCTTTTATTTCATGTCGTCTGATCACTCACAGGTTACGAACTGATGTGCACTGTTGTCTGTTCTTTTTACCGTGTGCTTATTGTCTTGGCTGTCTTACAGGAAACTTCACCTCCTAGACCCAAGAGATCATTACTTGACATGGTCTAATCGACTCATTGTATTTTGTTCAGTTACTTTTCCTTTAGACTTTTCACTGCACCGTTTCATTTGGCCGTTAATATATATAGTTTATTACTAACTGTGTATATGTTGCTTATTTCTGCTATCTCATTGTGTTACAACAGGAAAACAGAAAGTATCTCCCCCTGGTATTTCATCTGCACCCTAACAGTTTCGAAAAATTGCTGAACGATTGTATTAAGTGTTTGGATCCATCTGATATCTGCTAAAGCATGTTTCAGGGGTTTGATGTTGAACTTTCGATTTTGCCCTAGAATCCTATACTCGCAGCTTATCTTTTCCTTCTTTGAATGATAATTTGTTTACATGTATGTGTGAGAGAAGAAGAGCTCTTAAAACTCATCATATCTTCCAGTTTTTGAAATAGACGATAAGAGTAGTGCTAGGCATGAGAGGTGACCTTGTCTTAGCCGGCTCACTCTTGTTTTAATTAGTCCTCCTGATCAGAAATAGGATGTTGAAATGCTGATTCAACTTGCAGATTCTGAATGACTTTGTAATTAGGAAACCTCAATAACCTCATATATAATCTGATATGTTTCTTCCAGCACTGTCAGTAACTTAAGTTGTAATCTATAAATCGGATAGGCCATTTCTGTACATATTGGGTCGATCAACGATTTAGGGTAGCAACTTTTTGATTAAATAATGTTAAGCGCCATGCTAGTTGTAGCTTTTACTTCCACCCACCTTCCCTCCAGGACAAATTGCTTAATTTTAGTTACCAATAACAAATAGGCAGGAATGAACAAACTAATTTGGCAGTCTAGTCTAGGTCCGTTAGGCTTGATTTCTGTGCTTAGATTAGAATCTTCACCAGTCTCCGCAAACAATGAATAAATTCGTCTCTTTGAGTTTAGTTAGCAGTTGATGCCAATTCTGACCTATATTCTTCATTGTGTTTGCTTTCTGAGTGTATTCTTGTATTATACGTGTGTATGATTGAATAGTTAACTTCATTGCATTTTTTAAATTCATTAATACTAAGCCCTAGTTATTAGACCTTAGGACCAAGCCTTAGGATAGAGGGTGAGCCCTTGCCAATGGTGAGCCATGGTCCCACCTAGTAAAGGGTGACCCCTAAACCCAACCACACTTTATTAACATTTTTGTAAATAACAAAAGCACATTCTCAAAACTCATTCTAGTTGGAGCCATCATTCCTTCTAAATCCTTCAAATCTTAACCAAGTCTCAAATTGTCTCTTTAATTTCATTCTTTATTTTTTGATCACTCGCTTTTATTCCAACTTTGATCAATTTTTTTCAAAACTTCTCTGATTTCTTCAAACCCATGGCCCAAGCCCAAAGCCCCTAACCCAAGACCCAAACCTGAAACACGAAGCCTGAAGTCCACAAAAATTCGTGACCCAACTCCACTATATCCGGCCCTTTAGTCCACACCCGACCCATTTACCCATACTCTGCCCATTAGCCCACACTCGGCCCATTAGCCCATACTTGGCCTGAAACCAATCTCAGTCCAAGCCCCAAATCTCGGCCCAGGTCCAATACAGAAACCAGCCCAATCCGACCTAAACCCATTTCAGCCCATTCTAACAGCCCAATTCAGGCCCAAATCCGAATAAGCCCAAAAGTCCATCTGGCCCAATCAGCAAATCCAGCCCACAAGCCAAATCAGGCCTAAGCCCAATTTGGCCCAGGCCCACAACCAATCTCAGCCCAAGTCCAACTCGGCCCAATATTCAAAACGGCCCAAATCCAAGCCCGGTTAGAATCCAAGCCCGGCCCACTACTCTATCCGGCCCACTACGCTTCAGACCCGACCCATTACTCAGCCCGACCCAATACCAAGCCCGGCCCAATAAAAGACCCGGCCCAAGTTCAACTCTGCCAATTACCCACATTGGCCCATTACCCAAATTCGGCCATTACCCACAACCCAAAACTCAAAGCCCATGGCCCAGAGTCGAAAATAGACCCAAGTCCACAAACCAACCCTTTAACCCAACACTTCAAGTCCAACCAAAATCAGATCCTCTCCAAATCTCAAAAGAAACTTACCCATGAAATGTTATCCCACTTTAATCTAATCCAAGTTCACAAAGGTAACCTAAATCCAAAAAAAAAAATCCAAGCCCCAAGCCTTGACCATCCGAATTTTGACTTGAACCTTGACCCAAACCCTTGACCACCTGAACTTTGACCTTGGACCAACTGAGCTTTGACCTTGACCCCACTTTGACTTGATCCCACTTTGACTTGGTCTAACCTTGACCCAATCCGCTCAAACCCAATTCATTCAGCTCAATTCAATTCAAACTCAAATCATGATTCATTTCATCCAATTCAAAATCAACTTGTAAATCCCATTCAGAAGTCCAAAAACGTCTCTCGTTTTCAGCTTTAACCTTAAAAATTTTCTTTCTCAAATTTCAAACAATTACTTTATTCAAATTTCATCAAGTTTTCTAAGAAACCATTTTGTGGAATTTTAGAAGGAAAAACTCTTCTCACATCACAGAAAACTCTTCTCAACTGTAGAAAGTTCTTCTCACATATACAGAAAGTTTTCTCCTAAAACATTTCCCAAAATCAGTGTTTCCTTACAGAGAATTCCGAACAACTTCAATAGTTTTCCAACTCAGTTTTAACTCAAATAAACCGTTTTCAGGGAGCAAGAAATGTCTAACCCCTTCAAAACATTTCCTCCATGGTTAGAACATCGCTTGTCTCCCTTCCCAAAATAAAAATCCGAGGCGGGGCACTGGGGTCATAACCTCCCTTGTCGCTGTCTAGATCTCTTTAGGTGGGGTATTAGGGTGACAAACCTCCCCTAATTGCAGCCTAGATTTTTACAAGGCGGGGTGCTAGTGAAGTAACGACCTTCCTAGTTGCACTCGGGATTTTAGAATCGTCTAACTCCCTTCCGCTCGATTTCAGTGTTTTTAATTTTTAACGTTTTAAAACCCGGGAGTTAGAGACGTTATCAGGGTTCGACCGAGAACATCTCATTCATGGTGTTTCTCTCTGAATCCTATTTTTCGACATAAATTCATTGCCCCATCTTTCGAGCCTCGGCGCTTACATTAATTAAGTGTCGTGTTCGAAGGGGTACATAGGGTAATCCCTCGGGATTATCCGCCCTTTTACAACAAAAATGATTTTTGGTTTTAAAATTTTAAGAGAGACAATTCAGAGTAAACCAATCCTACCCTTCCATTAGGGCTCCAAATCACATAGGATCTCCCATTCCCGAATACTCCCGAACAACCTTAGTCATCTTAAACTCGAAACATCTTCAAAATCTGAACACCTATAAACCAAATATCCTCTTTCACACTCCACCAACGCTTTCGACTTCCTAAAACACCTCAAAAAGTTGACCATTCAAAAATCCAAACTTTACAAACATGAAAACTCCTCAATTACACCAAAGAATCCGAACACCTCTCAATTTCACAAAATGACCACAATACCCCTAAACTCTACAAAATGACCAAAAACTCCTTAACTCCAGCAAATGATTCAAAACACCCCTTAACTATAATAACCAAAATGCCCTTTTTGCTCCTCAAAACTTCCAGCATCCTTTTAACCTCGTGATAGTTGAAACAACCTCAAACCTCTCACATTCAAACCAATTTCACCGACCAATATTTCAAGACCAGCCTATTTCTCCAAACTCTTGGAAATCATCTGTTCTTCAGTCCACACTCAATCCTATCATTTGGCTTTAAATTGAATCTCTCTAATAAGGTTTTGAAAGAAGGCAATCCCGACAATTGGAGACCAAGGTTTCCTCGGGCACCAATCCGAAGACGTGGTCGTTGCCACTTCTAAGGGGTGTAACCCAGTGTGAACCCACACAGAATCTTTGGTATGACCAGATAAGTCCAATCCATATCACAAAGTCAATTGACGGTTCTTAGAACCCTTTTCCTCCCTTCCTAGTTCCTTAGGTTAAACTAGGTGGCGACTCTAGTCAACTCCGCCTTATAGAGGCATAAGTCCGTGTGGAGCCCATCGAGAGGGGTGTAGTGCACACTTGCACTCCCATAAGCTTTCTGGGAAAGATGGACGATGTAGTAGGTATTTGAGGGATGCCAGAATAACGGGTTTTCACCCTCCACAGAATGGCATTTTCTAGGATCTAGGCTTTTCAGTCAAGAACCATTTAGATAGACCTCCCCCTCATACCGAAAAATCACCCTCCACACACGGCACAAGCATGGAGCAGAAAAGGAGCTTTGTCGGATCCAGTGCCGAGTACTTTTCATACAGCATAAGTGAAAAGTCGCCACGGTTGACCAAACGGTGGCCGTTATTTACAGTTGACGGATCTAACTGATGCCGGGTACAGTGCCGGACACTCCCTGTCCGGCACATGCAACGTTTCGCCTGACAGTTTTTACCGTTAACGGTTACCCACATTTAACACGTGGTGCTAGATGACCTGGACCCGGCATGCCACCCGGCACATGGAGATTTTGTTGCCTATAAATAGGCCGAAGGGCTGCACTTTTCCATACACTTCAACACCCTTATACACTCCACTCATATCTCCATTTCCACATCCAATCCATTGTTGGTGTCCAAGGAAGTTCTACAAATCCATCCACGCGAAGAGAAGAAGAAGATCTTGTCGGGTTAAGGCTATGACCATTTCCTTCTCCTCTTGTATTCTCTTCTTGTAGTTGTGTGGATGGTGAAGTAGAATTCCTTGTTAGTTTTTTATTAGGGATGATTTTCCTTGTAATTACTCCTATCACTACAAAAAAACTAGTCATTTGTGACCAACTATACGGCCAACAATGTAGTGTGGTCCGAAATAAATTAGTAATATGACCACCGGGCACATTTGTCTCTATAGTTGTCATATTAATGACCATAATCTTAATTCATCGTTAAAAAGTAACTTTTTGGTCAGTAATACAGTATCAAATTAGTGGCACACTAACTTTCCTCAAATGCCGTGGAGAAGCAAACTGACACATATACCTATACCCACGTTTCATTTTCTCCAATGCTAGAACTTTCTTTTAGAGAGTAAAAAAATCAAGCCTCAATAAACACTCCACCTACATTCGAAACTTTCTCCCATCAGAGACCGTCATTAACGTCTCTCCCACCGGAAATCTACTACCAACACCATCGCCAAATCTTCATTGCGTTTCATTCTCTTCTGCCTCACATCCGAGAAATACGTAAGCGATTATTTGTTGGCTTCTTCGTTAACTGTCGATTTTGAACTTGCTTTCCCTTTTCCTCTTCCTCTTCATCTTTGTTGTTTCTCGTTCTTTGTTGATTCTATCAACCAAGTGATCCGAATCGGTGATGGCTAAAACGAGAAAAAGATTTACGGTTGAACTCTTTTTTAAATTGAAATTCAAGAAGCGTGGAATCTTTGAGTTCTAGATTTTGTTCCCGTCCGTCTTATACCATTTATGCTTTCATTTCTTTTTTTTAAGTTTATATCTGAGCACTCGACAGATCTATGAAACTGTAATGAGGACATTCTTGATTATACTTCCTGTTGTAGATTATATCAGACTGGGTGACAATGGTGTTCTGTTCCTATTTGACTTTCCTGCCTAGGGGGTTATTGACCCTGGTAGCAAAATGCTTCTCGTTTGCAATTTTTAAATTGGCGACTAGTATCTTGCCAAGACACGATTTTCCTGCTATGTCTCGGCGACGCTGTTACAGCCGACTTTGTGGGTAATATAGTTTAGTAGTGAATGGTCTTTAAGCACCTTCTTGCATATACTATGATCTTAGTTACAGTTTTTCCTTTGCTGTCTTGCTTCGGTTGTGCGGTAAAAATGTAGCTGTTCCCCCATGTAGTTTCCCTGAAATGATGCACTTATATATGCTTAGCTTTATGACTAAAGTGATCCTCTTATGGACCTGTGTCTGTGTATTGTTACTTCAGCGAATGTTTCAAAAAGAGTTTCATGGGTCCATTACTATGCATTCAACAGAGCTTCATGCTAAAAGCTATGACTCTTTCATTAGTGTTTATATCTTCTTTTTTACAACGTCCTGGTTGATCTTTGTTTTACCTTTGTTGTTGTAACTTTTGTGCAGGTTCCCCAAAGAAGTTCCATGGGTCCGTTACCATGCATTTTATAAAAACCTTGATTTGAATGTCATGTGGTCTGGTAAAGATGCAACACAAGGTAATTGCATCCCATGACTCAATTCCTTGAGATTGTGAGGGTAGAGCAGATTCTAATCTTTTTACATAGAACCCATCTACAAAATTTCCTTGATTAATCAATTGCTATTATTTTGTTTTGAATTGCTCTTCTGCTCAAGTTTTCTTTTCTTATCCTGTTACTTGCTAGGTGTTGACAATTTTGATGGTTGTGTTGATGGACCAGACCAGTCTTTTTGTGCAGAATCAATCTTTATGGGCGTTGGTTCACCAGTTGCAGAAGAGTGTCCACCGATATATTTGGCACAGGTGATGGTCAATGCTCATGAGTGCTTCAGAATCACAGTTGCAGAAGAGCAGAATCAGCCCCAAAGATTAGAGAGTTAGCAAAATATAGTAAGAATTTTTTAATGTAATAACATTCAACAAAAAATTGTGAAGTTTCATCACCTTATATAGCATTTTTTGGAATGTCATTTTATTTACTTTTCTTAGTTCTTTTATGTAAAGTTTATGATATTATGTATTTAACTATTTTTATTGTATTATAGTCATATAGTTATCAATGGATGTCTAAGCATTTTTTATATAAAGACTTACAATGTTTTCAACATTTTACTAAAGGGAATGATACGGAAGATGAACAAAAAACACTAGTATGTGAATATAAAAAAAAACATATTACATACAAAATTTGGTCACTAAGATTCCATGTACAATTTGATCTTTAATAACATTAGCGACAAAATTGTTGGTCACCTATAACATTTTCTATTTTACCCTATAGACACAAATAATGGTCGCAAATGATGTTAATGACCAATTATATTGTCAGTCACTAAAACACTCGCGACAGAAAAAAATTATAGTCGTCAAAGTGTTAGCGATCAATTTCACATTTAGTCACTAATGCATTGGCAATCAAGGTATTTGGTTGGTCGCAAAAGCTATTAGCGACGGACCTTTAGCGACCACTGGCGACAAACTCTATTTTTGGTCATTATTATCATTAATGACAAAAATTGTCATCATTAACGACCTATTTGTTGATCGCTAAAAGTCTTTTTTCCTGTAGTGTATATGGTCATTAATAAAAGTGCAAGTTTCATCAACTGAGCTTCTGATCTTCATATAAAGTAGAATGAGTTTGCTACTTGCTCTCTTACTACTAAATTCTATTTGAGATTCAAAAGACAAAAGTAGAATAGGATGAGGGAATCTTAGTGGTCTTTAACTATGTTGTTCTGAAAAGTGGGCAACATGACTTAAGATTGGAATTAATCTGTCTTTCTCCGTTGTTCTATTCATTTCCAAGGCATTTGACATGCACGGAGCAAATGTGAGTAATGAGTTCCTGTTATCAGACCCAGAAACAGGAAGTACCATTTACAATTTGAAGGTGCCGGGTGTACTGCCGGGTGTTTGATGTCCGACACATTCAAAGATTTTGAAGGTGCAGTGCATCTCTTGTCCGGCATAACATCCGGCACAATCATTTTGCCAGATTAATTTTGAAACTTTATAGTTTGACTTATGACTATACTTGTTATTATATTGAGTATCACCCTAAGTCAAAGATAATTTATTTAGTTAGGATTTTTAGTGTAGAATTGATATTTACATTTCCCCCTCTGTTTTAGAATAGGCTATTACTAGGATTAGGACTAATTTTCTATTAAGTCCCTTAGGTTCGATACTTTCGGTCGTAATCTACTCACATTGTACTCCGACCAGGATTTTTGCTACCCGTATAGAGTTGTAGGGTTTATTTTATTATTTTATATTTCTTTCATTCTTTTATTCTTTTGTACATCCTTTTCCCCTACAAATCTTCAGCTAGCAAAATGGCGCCATTGCCGGGGACTTGAAATTAGTCCAAGTCTTAAAATCAGAAATTGCCTATTCTTTATTCTTTGATTCTTTTATTAATTCATCCATTTTGTTTATTTGGTTGAATGTGCCGGGTGCATTGCCGAATGTCTGGTGTCTGGCACATTCAAGATTCCTTATTCTCTAATTCTTTGTTGTTGATTAAAATTACCCATTGGTTTCACTAAGTTGAGTGTGTCGTGCACTATGCGGGTATCTTACGTCTGGCATCTTGGAGGAAGTCCGACGCCGGACAAGATTCACCCGACACACTTAATTCTGACTCATATTTTTATTTTCTATTCAAAGTATTAGAGTCATATGTAAATAGTCTTTACTACTGCACCATTGTTTTATCTTTCCCTTTTCTTATTCTTTTTATTTATTTTTTTTCGAGTTTGAACAACCCAGACTCAATGCCGGGTAAAATCAACCCGACATTAATGGAGGAAGTCCAGTGCTGGACGCGCCACGCCCGGCATTATGTCCGGCATCTTCAAAATTTTTTGAGTTTCGTAACATTCTTATTTTATTGCCTATCGTACTATACTTTGTTAAATAATATTTTATTTTTTCTCCTCTTAAAGTCATAAAAGGTGAATGCTTCTCCGATCAAACAGTCTTCCTGAAGATTTATCCCACTTTGATCTGGAGATTGAGAGGACCTTTCTTCGCTCCCTAAGACAACGAAGGAACTTACAAAACACACTTCCTACACAAATGGCTACCCCAACCGTCCGCAACATTAACAGGCCTTCCAACCAAGCCCAAAAACCAGCAATCGACCTCCCTCTGCTTGCACAAAATGAATACGATGAATGGCAAAAACTTAAGCCATATCATCAAATTCGTTGTGTCAAAGAGTTGGGCATGTTTGATGGGTCGAATCCGGACGACACCTTGCTCCACATAACCAAATTCCTACAACACAAAATAGCCTAACCTCTTCAAATAATGTCCTCCAATATGCCAGACTTTTCCTCTTTGCCCATAGTCTCACGGGAAATGCCAGCAAATGGTATCATAGTCTGACCCCCAGTACTATTTCCACATGGGAGGACATGACAACCAAGTTCTATGACAAGTTCCTCCCACCAAGTCACACCTTGAGATGATCGCCGAGATTTACAACTTCAGACAACCTGGCTCAAAGAACATCTGTGAAACTTGGGACAGATTCAAGGGGTTGCTCTGAACATGTCTTCATCACGGCCTCACCAAGGAACAACTATCTCAGTTGTTCTACAAAGGATTGGTCAACCAATGCAAAACGATGATCCTATCCTCCCTTGGTGCTGACATCTTGAAAAATCCTGGAGATCAATTCCTTAGTGGAATTGAATCTCTTTGCGAATAGATTCGAGATTGGGCCACAGGTGGATCCAGGGGCTGTACCACTGGTCTATATCAAGTGGGCGAGGGAGACGCCAAATTTGATAGACTAATGAAAAGTCATGAGCAGTTGTTGGAGAGCAACGCTTAAATGTCAACGAAGGTTAGTGCTCTGCAAAAGGTGGTGGAGCAAATAGCAATGAATAACCTTCCTCGACAGGCGAATGTGGTTAGTGCACGACCACACGCTCAGGGCCCTGAATTGTAAGACTTTTAGAATGTTGAGGAAGTCAATTACGTGAGCAACACCAAGGGTGCAGGTAGCCGTGGCAGCAGGGGACAACCCACTTCACAAGCCGCCGGTCCCAAGCAAGGCCGCTCAAGCCGGCGTCCAAGGAGGCAGAGGCATGCAGACAGACAGCAGAGGTATCTTATACCACCAACCACCTCCTGCATCTTCATCAGAGGTCGAGATGGTTGAATTGCACGACATGATGTTGGCCCTGATGAACAAGACCTAGGATGCTCACAACGAGATCTCAACCATTCGCAAGGAGCACAAAACATTGCAGTTGCAATTACAGCAACTTCTGGCAAACCTCGACAACCAGGTCAACTCCCGTCTCAAACTCAAACTAATCCAAGGGAGCATGCGAATTCGGTCACCATCCTGTATAAGATCTCTGACAATACCAAGTAGCTAAAAGGCTAAGTGTAGGATGGGCCCTCCTCACGTTCACACAGGGGAGTCTCTCTTTCTTTACTTTTTTTCCTTTTTCTCTATTTTTTATTTTTTTATTTTTATTATTTGGTTTGTGGTAAAAGTTTTTCTTTTAATTTTGTAAGTTTCATAAAAAAAAATCTAATTCTTCTTTCCCATTTGAACACTGGGGACAGTGTTCCTGCCAAGTGTAGGGCATGGATTCCCTTAAAAAAAGAAAAAAACAGTATATGTTTATAAATAATATGTATAAGTTGAGAGTTTTATCAATGTTTTACTAATATTTTTACATGTTTTTTATTGAAATTAGATTAGGAATGAATAAATTCTTGTTCTCTCAAGTGGTAAGCTTTCTGATGACTTGTAGATTCCTGTTTTAACTTCTTGATTCTCTTTATAAACATGAGTATATGATCTATCTCATAATTCTTCCCTTTATTTACTTTTGGGTAATATTTTCTTTTTTTTTCAACCTATGAAAAGTCTTTTGGGTGAAAATCTTAAAAAGGGTTTGTGGAAAAGAAAGAAGAAGAAGAAAAAAGTAAGAGGAAAAAAAATCTTCTTCCAAAGGAAAAACATTATATTCCTTGAGGTTGCATAAATGGCCTCGGAATAAAAGCAACAACGAGAGTTTTTCCTTTTGTTTTTCTCTTAAATTCCCCGTTCTTAATGCAAAAAAATCATGGTTGAGTCATAAACCCTGAAAAATAGGGCTGAGTCATAAAAACCATTGACGAGGGTCTTGGACACATTCAGAAACTCTTGAAAAATAAAGCTGCGTGGGGGAACTGGAAAAAGGAGAGATTACAAAATCCCTTATGCAAAATAGCCCAAAAGTTTTTGATCGGTTTTGAAATTCTTTTAATTTTATACCCATTAGTATGTTTTTGATAGATAAGGAAGATTAAGGGATACTTATGAATTAGAGTTAGACAGTTGGAAATGTTTATCTAATTGTCATTCTAGAGATTATCTGCATAAACAATTACTCCTTTTTAATCTAGTTTTGCTCGAGGACTAGCAAAGGTAAGTGTAGGCCTTGATAAGCCACAGACTTATCATATTTTATATACTAGATTTATAAGTATATTAGTCTAAATAAGGTTAAATAGATAGTATTTATGTTAAATTATGTATTAAAGTGTTTTATTTGTGCAGACTTATGTTTTTATATGTTTTCAATGCAAGAAACGAATTCCTAGTCAAAAGTTTAAGTAATGCCGGACATGATGTCGGATGCCTCCTGCACGACACAAGCATGGAGCAGAAAAGGAGCTTTGCCGGATCCAATGCCAGGTACTTTTCATCCAGCATAAATGAAAAGTCACCATGGTTGACCAAACGGTGGCAGTTATTTACAGTTGACGGATCTAACTGATGCCGGGTAAGGTGCCGGACACTCCCTGTCCGGCATGCAACATTTCGCCTAACATTTTTGACCATTAACTGCTACCCACATTTAACACGTGGTGTCAGATGACCTGGACCCGGCATGCCACCCGGCACATGGAGATTTTGTTGCCTATAAATAGGCCGAAGGGCTGCACTTTTCCATACACTTCAACACCCCTATACACTCCACTCATATCTCCATTTTCGCATCCACTCCATTGTTGGTGTCCAAGGAAGTTCTACAGATCCATCCACGCGAAGAGAAGAAGAAGATCTTGTCGGGTTAAGGCTATGACCATTTCCTTCTCCTCTTGTATTCTCTTCTTTAGTTGTGTGGATGGTGAAGTAGAATTCCTTGTTAGTTTTTTATTAGGGATGAGTTTCCTTGTAATTACTCCTATGGTCATTAATAAAAGTGCAAGTTTCATCAACTAAGCTTCTGATCTTCATACAAAGTGGAATGAATTCGCTACTTGCTCTTTTTACTTCTAAATTCTATTTGAGGTTCAAAATACAAAAGTAGAATAGGTTGAGGCAATCTCAGTGATCTTTAACTGTGTTGTTCTGAAAAGTGGACAACATGACTTAAGATTGGAACAAGGGAAGGAGGGAAGCTCAAAACTAGCTAATTTGAGGTAAAAACATGCTTAATGCATGTAAGCCTGTCCCTCTTCATTTCTAAAATTTCTCTTACATTCCTAAGCTTATTCCCTTCCTTCTTGCATGAAAAATCAGAGGAGACACCAACTCCATGAATGGTTAGCTCATTTGGAGTTAAGGAACCTCTAAAAATTCCATTTCATAAGGTAAAACCCTAGGTTTACTACTCTTGTCACTTCCGGTTTTGTTCCCTAACTTAAGTAGTGTTTTACTACTCTTTGGTGCTATATAAATCAGGCGAGAACAGCCCTAAATCATACCACACCAAGGTAAAGATTATGACATTTTAAGCTTAAATACTCCTTAATTAGTTACTAATGTCATAAGCTAACACATGTTTCTTTTCCTTGCATTAATGCTGGCGAAAACACTTGGGAACCTTGGATATAATTTGCACAAAATAGAGGAATCGAGTCCAAGTTGTGAAATTACCAAAGTGAGTAATTTACCTTAATAACATGGATTAAGTAAGATATGTGAATAAATGTTCAAATACTAACCTAAACTGCTTAGTAATTAGGCCGAGAGTTTAAGGAGCTGAGTGGCTGATTTTATTTGCCTAAAAACCAAGTGAGTACACTAAACCTGCATATTATAAAGTTTTTATATCATATGTTACAAACTAATGAAAGTCGTGGGTTTATAAGGGATGATATGACCTAGATATGTATTAAAATGTTTAATAACATTTTTTGTTAGTAACTTAGTGTTTTAAATTACCTATAAGGTCAAGGGAATAATAAGTGATTAAAATGCAAATTATAAAAATAAATGGGTAGGTATGTGTAAAGCCGTAAGTTTCCTAGCTAGATTGTGACATTAAATGTAATTTTTACTATATGCTAAATGTTGTAATAAGGCCATGCACTTTAGGCCATTTGTTTTATGTTTATATTAAGTTTAAATTAGTTTAGAATGCGATTAAATATTACCACAATGAAATTGGGGTTGGTTTGCAATTAATAAAAATTAGAGGCTAAATATAAATTATAGCCGAAAACTATACTTTAAAAGCTATTAAAATGAATTTTATAAAGTTTTAAAAAAATTGGGGTCAAAATGTAATTTTTAGAAAGTTGGGATCAAAACTGCATTTAATAAAACTTATGGTCAAACTAGTAGTCAATAGGTCAATATTGACCATATTAGGAGCCTTGACCAAAATTATTCACATAAATAATTAAATTATGATCATATAGTAACATTATAAGCTAAATATCAAATTTACAAACTTTAGGGGTGAGTGCAATTACTGAAAGTTTTGGGGTTTAAAACAGTAAATATAACAGTTTATACATTTGTATTAAAGTTTGGTGATTTTTAGAATGATATAAAAGGTTATAATAAGAAATGTGTATAATATATAGTTTTTTATACATTAGAAATTATGTATTATAAAACTGGTCAAAACTGTAAATTTAAAGTATGTGGGGTGAGAAATAAATTAAAATGCTAGGGCCTGTTCGCAAATTTTATAAACCTAAAACTATAGGTTATATAACTTATAGATATTAAAATGATATAACATATGATCATATATAATATATTTATCTCATATGTTAGAGCATTTTAAAGACTATAAGTTATATTAACCTATAGTTTTGGTTTAAAATTTGCGAACAGGCCCTAAGCCATTTAATTTATTTTCTCACCCCACATACTTTTAAATTTACAGTTTTGACCCAGTTTATAATACATAATTTCTAATGAAAAAAACTAGATTATACCACTATTCTTATATACCTGGTAGATCATTCAAAAAATCACCACACTTTATACAAAATGTAAAACTGTTATATTTACTGTTTTAAACCCCAAACTTCAGAGTTGCACTCATACCCCTAAAGTTTTGAAATTTGATATTTAGCTTATAATGTTACTATATGATCATAATTTAATTATTTTTATGTGAATAATTTGGTCAAGGCTCCTAATATGGTCAATATTGACCTATTGACTACTAGTTTGACCATAAGTTTTATTAAATGCAGTTTTGATCCCCAACTTTCTAAAAATTACATTTGGACCCAATTTTTTTAAAACTTTAATAAAATTCATTTTAATAGCTTTTAAAAGTATAGTTTTCGGCTATAATTTATTTTATTTAGCCTCTATTTTTATTTATTGCAAACCAACCAAATTTCATTGTGGTAATATTTAATCGCATTCTCAACTTAATTAAACTTAATATAAACATAAAAATCAAATGGCCTAAAGTGCATGGCCTTATTACAACATTTAGCATAGTAAAAATTACATTTAAATGTCACAATCTAGCTAGGAAACTTACGGCTTTACACATACCTACCCATTTATTTTTATAATTTGCATTTTAATCACTTATATTATTCCCCTTGACCTTATAGGTAATTTAAAACACTAAGTTACTAACAAAAAATGTTATTAAACATTTTAATACATATCTAGGTCATATCATCCCTTAAACCCACGACTTTCATTAGTTTGTAACATGATATAAAAACTTTATAATCATGCAGTGTTAGTGTACTCACTTGGTTTTTAGGCAATAAAATCAGCCACTCAGCTCCTTAAACTCTCGGCCTAATTACTAAGCAGTTTAGGTTAGTATTTGAACATTTATTCACATATCTTACTTAATCCATGTTATTAAGGAGTAAATTACTCACTTTGGTAATTTCACAACTTGGACTCGATTCCTCTATTTTGTGCAAATTATATCCAAGGTTCCCAAGGTGTTTTCGCCAGCATTAATGCAAGGAAAAGAAACATGTGTTAGCTTATGACATTAGTAACTAATTAAGGAGTATTTAAGCTTAAAATGTCATAATCTTTACCTTGGTGTGTAGGTATGATTTAGGGCTGTTCTCGCCTGATTTATATAGCACCAAAGAGAGTTAAAACACTACTTAAGTTAGGGAACAAAACCGGAAGTGACAAGAGTAGTAAACCTAGGGTTTTACCTTATGAAATGGAATTTTTAGAGGTTCCTTAACTCCAAATGAGCTAACCATTCATGGAGTTGGTGTCTCCTCTGATTTTTCATGCAAGAAGGAAGGGAATAAGCTTAGGAATGTAAGAGAAATTTTTAGAAATGAAGAGGGACAAGGCTTACATGCATTAAGCATGTTTTTACCTCAAATTAGCTAGTTTTGAGCTTCCCTCCTTCCCTTGTTCCAATCTTAAGTCATGTTGTCCACTTTTCAGAACAACACAGTTAAAGATCACTGAGATTGCCTCAACCTATTCTACTTTTGTATTTTGAACCTCAAATAGAATTTAGAAGTAAAAAGAGCAAGTAGCGAATTCATTCCACTTTGTATGAAGATCAGAAGCTTAGTTGATGAAACTTGCACTTTTATTAATGACCATAGGAGTAATTACAAGGAAACTCATCCCTAATAAAAAACTAACAAGGAATTCTACTTCACCATCCACACAACTAAAAGAAGAGAATACAAGAGGAGAAGGAAATGGTCATAGCCTTAACCCGACAAGATCTTCTTCTTCTCTTCGCGTGGATGGATCTGTAGAACTTCCTTGGACACCAACAATGGAGTGGATGCGAAAATGGAGATATGAGTGGAGTGTATAGGGGTGTTGAAGTGTATGGAAAAGTGCAGCCCTTCGGCCTATTTATAGGCAACAAAATCTCCATGTGCCGGGTGGCATGCCGGGTCCAGGTCATCTGACACCACGTGTTAAATGTGGGTAGCAGTTAATGGTCAAAAATGTTAGGCGAAATGTTGCATGTGCCGGACAGGGAGTGTCCGGCACCTTACCCGGCATCAGTTAGATCCGTCAACTGTAAATAACTGCCACCGTTTGGTCAACCATGGTGACTTTTCATTTATGCTGGATGAAAAGTACCTGGCATTGGATCCGGCAAAGCTCCTTTTCTGCTCCATGCTTGTGTCGTGCAGGAGGCATCCGACATCATGTCCGGCATTACTTAAACTTTTGACTAGGAATTCGTTTCTTGCATTGAAAACATATAAAAACATAAGTCTGCACAAATAAAACACTTTAATACATAATTTAACATAAATACTATCTATTTAACCTTATTTAGACTAATATACTTATAAATCTAGTATATAAAATATGATAAGTCTGTGGCTTATCAAGGCCCTACACTTACCTTTTGCTAGTCCTCGAGCAAAACTAGATTAAAAAGGAGTAATTGTTTATGCAGATAATCTCTAGAATGACAATTAGATAAACATTTCCAACTGTCTAACTCTAATTCATAAGTATCCCTTAATCTTCCTTATCTATCAAAAACATACTAATGGGTATAAAATTAAAAGAATTTCAAAACCGATCAAAAACTTTTGGGCTATTTTGCATAAGGGATTTTGTAATCTCTCCTTTTTCCAGTTCCCCCACGCAGCTTTATTTTTCAAGAGTTTCTGAATGTGTCCAAGACCCTCGTCAATGGTTTTTATGACTCAGCCCTATTTTTCAAGGGTTTATGACTCAACCATGATTTTTTTGCATTAAGAACGGGGAATTTAAGAGAAAAACAAAAGGAAAAACTCTCGTTTGTTGCTTTTATTCCGAGGCCATTTATGCAACCTCAAGGAATATAATGTTTTTCCTTTGGAAGAAGATTTTTTTTCCTCTTACTTTTTTCTTCTTCTTCTTTCTTTTTCCACAAACCCTTTTTAAGATTTTCACCCAAAAGACTTTTCATAGGTTGAAAAAGAAAAGAAAATATTACCCAAAAGTAAATAAAGGGAAGAATTATGAGATAGATCATATACTCATGTTTATAAAGAGAATCAAGAAGTTAAAAACAGGAATCTACAAGTCATCAGAAAGCTTACCACTTGAGAGAACAAGAATTTATTCATTCCTAATCTAATTTCAATAAAAAACATGTAAAAATATTAGTAAAACATTGATAAAACTCTCAACTTATACATATTATTTATAAACATATACTGTTTTTTTCTTTTTTTTAAGGGAATCCATGCCCTACACTTGGCAGGAACACTGTCCCCAGTGTTCAAATGGGAAAGAAGAATTAGATTTTTTTTTATGAAACTTAACAAAATTAAAAGAAAAACTTTTACCACAAACCAAATAATAAAAATATAAAAAAATAAAAAATAGAGAAAAAAGGAAAAAACGTAAAGAAAGAGAGACTCCCCTGTGTGAACGTGAGGAGGGCCCATCCTACACTTAGCCTTTTAGCTACTTGGTATTGTCAGAGATCTTATACAGGATGGTGACCGAATTCGCATGCTCCCTTGGATTAGTTTGAGTTTGAGACGGGAGTTGACCTGGTTGTCGAGGTTGTGCCAGAAGTTGCTGTAATTGCAACTGCAATGTTTTGTGCTCCTTGCGAATGATTGAGATCTCGTTGTGAGCATCCTAGGTCTTGTTCATCAGGGCCAACATCATGTCGTGCAATTCAACCATCTCGACCTCTGATGAAGATGCAGGTTGGGATGGTCGGTTAGAAGGGACTCCTCTGTAAGGAGTCTGCATGTATTGCCTCTGACCTCCTTGGTAGCCGGCTTGACTTTGGAAATTGTGAGGGGGTTGGTTCCCCTGCTGCCACGGCTACCTGCACCCTTGGTTGTTGCTCACGTAATTGACTTCCTCAACATTCTAAAAGTCTTACAATTCAGGGCCCTGAGCGTGTGGTCGTGCACTAACCACATTCGCCTGTCGAGGAAGGTTATTCATTGCTATTTGCTCCACCACCTTTTGCAGAGCACTAACCTTCGTTGACATTTAAGCGTTGCTCTCCAACAACTGCTCATGACTTTTCATTAGTCTATCAAATTTGGCGTCTCCCTCGCCCACTTGATATAGACCAGTGGTACAGCCCCTGGATCCACCTGTGGCCCAATCTCGAATCTATTCGCAAAGAGATTCAATTCCACTAAGGAATTGATCTCCAGGATTTTTCAAGATGTCAGCACCAAGGGAGGATAGGATCATCGTTTTGCATTGGTTGACCAATCCTTTGTAGAACAACTGAGATAGTTGTTCCTTGGTGAGGCCGTGATGAAGACATGTTCAGAGCAACCCCTTGAATCTGTCCCAAGTTTCACAGATGTTCTTTGAGCCAGGTTGTCTGAAGTTGTAAATCTCGGCGATCATCTCAAGGGTGTGACTTGGTGGGAGGAACTTGTCATAGAACTTGGTTGTCATGTCCTCCCATGTGGAAATAGTACTGGGGGTCAGACTATGATACCATTTGCTGGCATTTCCCGTGAGACTATGGGCAAAGAGGAAAAGTCTGGCATATTGGAGGACATTATTTGAAGAGGTTAGGCTATTTGTGTGTTGTAGGAATTTGGTTATGTGGAGCAAGGTGTCGTCCGGATTCGACCCATCAAACATGCCCAACTCTTTGACACAACGAATTTGATGATATGGCTTAAGTTTTTGCCATTCATCGTATTCATTTTGTGCAAGCAGAGGGAGGTCGATTGCTGGTTTTTGGGCTTGGTTGGAAGGCCTGTTAATGTTGCGGACGGTTGGGGTAGCCATTTGTGTAGGAAGTGTGTTTTGTAAGTTCCTTCGTTGTCTTAGGGAGCGAAGAAAGGTCCTCTCAATCTCCAGATCAAAGTGGGATAAATCTTCAGGAAGACTGTTTGATCGGAGAAGCATTCACCTTTTATGACTTTAAGAGGAGAAAAAATAAAATATTAATTTAACAAAGTATAGTACGATAGGCAATAAAATAAGAATGTTACGAAACTCAAAAAAATTTTGAAGATGCCGGACATAATGCCGGGCGTGGTGCGTCCAGCACTGGACTTCCTCCATTAATGTCGGGTTGATTTTACCCGGCATTGAGTCTGGGTTGTTCAAACTCGAAAAAAAAATAAATAAAAAGAATAAGAAAAGGGAAAGATAAAACAATGGTGCAGTAGTAAAGACTATTTACATATGACTCTAATACTTTGAATAGAAAATAAAAAATATGAGTCAGAATTAAGTGTGTCGGGTGAATCTTGTCCGGCGTCGGACTTCCTCCAAGATGCCAGACGTAAGATACCCAGCATAGTGCACGACACACTCAACTTAGTGAAACCAATGGGTAATTTTAATCAACAAATCAAAGAATTAGAGAATAAGGAATCTTGAATGTGCCAGACACCAGACATTCGGCAATGCACCCGGCACATTCAACCAAATAAACAAAATGGATGAATTAAATAAAAGAATCAAAGAATAAAGAATAGGCAATTTTCTGATTTTAAGACTTGGACTAATTTCAAGTCCCCGGCAATGGCGCCATTTTGCTAGCTGAAGATTTGTAGGGGAAAAGGATGTACAAAAGAATAAAAGAATGAAAGAAATATAAAATAATAAAATAAACCCTACAACTCTATACGGGTAGCAAAAATCCTGGTCGGAGTACAATGTGAGTAGATTACGACCGAAAGTATCGAACCTAAGGGACTTAATAGAAAATTAGTCCTAATCCTAGTAATAGCCTATTCTAAAACAGAGGGGGAAATGTAAATATCAATTCTACACTAAAAATCCTAACTAAATAAATTATCTTTGACTTAGGGTGATACTCAATATAATAACAAGTATAGTCATAAGTCAAACTATAAAGTTTCAAAATTAATCTGGCAAAAATGATTGTGCCGGATGTTATGCCGGACAAGAGATGCACTGCACCTTCAAAATCTTTGAATGTGTCGGACATCAAACACCCGGCAGTACACCCGGCACCTTCAAATTGTAAATGGTACTTCCTGTTTCTGGGTCTGATAACAGGAACTCATTACTCACATTTGCTCCGTGCATGTCAAATGCCTTGGAAATGAATAGAACAACGGAGAAAGACAGATTAATTCCAATCTTAAGTCATGTTGCCCACTTTTCAGAACAACATAGTTAAAGACCACTAAGATTCCCTCATCCTATTCTACTTTTGTCTTTTGAATCTCAAATAGAATTTAGTAGTAAAGAGAGCAAGTAGCAAACTCATTCTACTTTATATGAAGATCAGAAGCTCAGTTGATGAAACTTGCACTTTTATTAATGACCATATACACTACAGGAAAAAAGACTTTTAGCGATCAACAATATAGGTCGTTAATGATGACAATTTTTGTCATTAATGATAATAATGACCAAAAATAGAGTTTGTCGCCAGTGGTCGCTAAAGGTCCGTCGCTAATAGCTTTTGCGACCAACCAAATACCTTGATTGCCAATGCATTAGTGACTAAATGTGAAATTGATCGCTAACACTTTGACGACTATAATTTTTTTCTGTCGCGAGTGTTTTAGTGACTGACAATATAATTGGTCATTAACATCATTTGCGACCATTATTGGTGTCTATAGGGTAAAATAGAAAATGTTATAGGTGACCAACAATTTTGTCGCTAATGTTATTAAAGATCAAATTGTACATGGAATCTTAGTGACCAAATTTTGTATGTAATATGTTTTTTTTTATATTCACATACTAGTGTTTTTTGTTCATCTTCCGTATCATTCCCTTTAGTAAAAATGTTGAAAACATTGTAAGTCTTTATATAAAAAATGCTTAGACATCCATTGATAACTATATGACTATAATACAATAAAAATAGTTAAATACAATATCATAAACTTTACATAAAAGAACTAAGAAAAGTAAATAAAATGACATTCCAAAAAATGCTATATAAGGTGATGAAACTTCACAATTTTTTGTTGAATGTTATTACATTAAAAAATTCTTACTATATTTTGCTAACTCTCTAATCTTTGGGGCTGATTCTGCTCTTCTGCAACTGTGATTCTGAAGCACTCATGAGCATTGACCATCACCTGTGCCAAATATATCGGTGGACACTCTTCTGCAACTGGTGAACCAACGCCCATAAAGATTGATTCTGCACAAAAAGACTGGTCTGGTCCATCAACACAACCATCAAAATTGTCAACACCTAGCAAGTAACAGGATAAGAAAAGAAAACTTGAGCAGAAGAGCAATTCAAAACAAAATAAAATAGCAATTGATTAATCAAGGAAATTTTGTAGATGGGTTCTATGTAAAAAGATTAGAATCTGCTCTACCCTCACAATCTCAAGGAATTGAGTCATGGGATGCAATTACCTTGTGTTGCATCTTTACCAGACCACATGACATTCAAATCAAGGTTTTTATAAAATGCATGGTAACAGACCCATGGAACTTCTTTGGGGAACCTGCACAAAAGTTACAACAACAAAGGTAAAAACATAGATCAACCAGGACGTTGTAAAAACAAGATATAAACACTAATGAAAGAGTCATAGCTTTTAGCATGAAGCTCTGTTGAATGCATAGTAATGGACCCATGAAACTCTTTTTGAAACATTCGCTGAAGTAACAATACACGACACAGGTCCATAAGAGGATCACTTTAGTCATAAAGCTAAGCATATATAAGTGCATCATTTCAGGGAAACTACATGGGGGAACAGCTACATTTTTACCGCACAACCGAAGCAAGACACGCAAAGGAAAAACTGTAACTAAGATCATAGTATATGCAAGAAGGTGCTTAAAGACCATTCACTACTAAACTATATTACCCACAAAGTCGGCTGTAACAGCGTCGCCGAGACATAGCAGGAAAATCGTGTCTTGGCAAGATACTAGTCGCCAATTTAAAAATTGCAAACGAGAAGCATTTTGCTACCAGGGTCAATAACCCCCTAGGCAGGAAAGTCAAATAGGAACAGAACACCATTGTCACCCAGTCTGATATAATCTACAACAGGAAGTATAATCAAGAATGTCCTCATTACAGTTTCATAGATCTGTCGAGTGCTCAGATATAAACTTAAAAAAAAGAAATGAAAGCATAAATGGTATAAGACGGACGGGAACACAAAATCTAGAACTCAAAGATTCCACGGCTTCTTGAATTTCAATTTAAAAAAGAAGTTCACACCGTAAATCTTTTTCTCGTTTTAGCCATCACCGATTCGGATCACTTGGTTGATAGAATCAACAAAGAACGAGAAACAACAAAGATGAAGAGGAAGAGGAAAAGGGAAAGCAAGTTCAAAATCGACAGTTAACGAAGAAGCCAACAAATAATCGCTTACGTATTTCTCGGATGTGAGGCAGAAGAGAATGAAACACAATGAAGAATTTGGCGATGGTGTTGGTAGTAGATTTCCGGTGGGAGAGACGTTAATGACGGTCTCTGATGGGAGAAAGTTTCGAATGTAGGTGGAGTGTTTATTGAGGCTTGATTTTTTTACTCTCTAAAAGAAAGTTCTAGCATTGGAGAAAATGAAACGTGGGTATAGGTATATGTGTCAGTTTGCTTCTCCACGGCATTTGAGGAAAGTTAGTGTGCCACTAATTTGATACTGTATTACTGACCAAAAAAGTTACTTTTTAACGATGAATTAAGATTATGGTCATTAATATGACAACTATAGAGACAAATGTGCCCGGTGGTCATATTACTAATTTATTTCGGACCACACTACATTGTTGGCCGTATAGTTGGTCACAAATGACTAGTTTTTTTGTAGTGATAGGAGTAATTACAAGGAAAATCATCCCTAATAAAAAACTAACAAGGAATTCTACTTCACCATCCACACAACTACAAGAAGAGAATACAAGAGGAGAAGGAAATGGTCATAGCCTTAACCCGACAAGTCTTCTTCTCTTCGCGTGGATGGATTTGTAGAACTTCCTTGGACACCAACAATGGATTGGATGTGGAAATGGAGATATGAGTGGAGTGTATAAGGGTGTTGAAGTGTATGGAAAAGTGCAGCCCTTCGGCCTATTTATAGGCAACAAAATCTCCATGTGCCGGGTGGCATGCCGGGTCCAGGTCATCTAGCACCACGTGTTAAATGTGGGTAACCGTTAACGGTAAAAACTGTCAGGCGAAACGTTGCATGTGCCGGACAGGGAGTGTCCGGCACTGTACCCGGCATCAGTTAGATCCGTCAACTGTAAATAACGGCCACCGTTTGGTCAACCGTGGCGACTTTTCACTTATGCTGTATGAAAAGTACTCGGCACTGGATCCGACAAAGCTCCTTTTCTGCTCCATGCTTGTGCCGTGTGTGGAGGGTGATTTTTCGGTATGAGGGGGAGGTCTATCTAAATGGTTCTTGACTGAAAAGCCTAGATCCTAGAAAATGCCATTCTGTGGAGGGTGAAAACCCGTTATTCTGGCATCCCTCAAATACCTACTACATCGTCCATCTTTCCCAGAAAGCTTATGGGGAGTGCAAGTGTGCACTACACCCGCTCTCGATGGGCTCCACACGGACTTATGCCTCTATAAGGCGGAGTTGACTAGAGTCGCCACCTAGTTTAACCTAAGGAACTAGGAAGGGAGGAAAAGGGTTCTAAGAACCGTCAATTGACTTTGTGATATGGATTGGACTTATCTGGTCATACCAAAGATTCTGTGTGGGTTCACACTGGGTTACACCCCTTAGAAGTGGCAACGACCACGTCTTCGGATTGGTGCCCGAGGAAACCTTGGTCTCCAATTGTCGGGATTGCCTTCTTTCAAAACCTTATTAGAGAGATTCAATTTAAAGCCAAATGATAGGATTGAGTGTGGACTGAAGAACAGATGATTTCCAAGAGTTTGGAGAAATAGGCTGGTCTTGAAATATTGGTCGGTGAAATTGGTTTGAATGTTGAGAGGTTTGAGGTTGTTTCAACTATCACGAGGTTAAAAGGATGCTGGAAGTTTTGAGGAGCAAAAAGGGCATTTTGGTTATTATAGTTAAGGGGTGTTTGAATCATTTGCTGGAGTTAAGGAGTTTTTGGTCATTTTGTAGAGTTTAGGGGTATTGTGGTCATTTTGTGAAATTGAGAGGTGTTCGGATTCTTTGGTGTAATTGAGGAGTTTTCATGTTTGTAAAGTTTGGATTTTTGAATGGTCAACTTTTTTGAGGTGTTTTAGGAAGTCGAAAGCGTTGGTGGAGTGTGAAAGAGGATATTTGGTTTATAGGTGTTCAGATTTTGAAGATGTTTCGAGTTTAAGATGACTAAGGTTGTTCGGGAGTATTCGGGAATGGGAGATCCTATGTGATTTGGAGCCCTAATGGAAGGGTAGGATTGGTTTACTCTGAATTGTCTCTCTTAAAATTTTAAAACCAAAAATCATTTTTGTTGTAAAAGGGCGGATAATCCCGAGGGATTACCCTATGTACCCCTTCGAACACGACACTTAATTAATGTAAGCGCCGAGGCTCGAAAGATGGGGCAATGAATTTATGTCGAAAAATAGGATTCAGAGAGAAACACCATGAATGAGATGTTCTCGGTCGAACCCTGATAACGTCTCTAACTCCCGGGTTTTAAAACGTTAAAAATTAAAAACACTGAAATCGAGCGGAAGGGAGTTAGACGATTCTAAAATCCCGAGTGCAACTAGGAAGGTCGTTACTTCACTAGCACCCCGCCTTGTAAAAATCTAGGCTGCAATTAGGGGAGGTTTGTCACCCTAATACCCCACCTAAAGAGATCTAGACAGCGACAAGGGAGGTTATGACCCCAGTGCCCCGCCTCGGATTTTTATTTTGGGAAGGGAGACAAGCGATGTTCTAACCATGGAGGAAATGTTTTGAAGGGGTTAGACATTTCTTGCTCCCTGAAAACGGTTTATTTGAGTTAAAAACTGAGTTGGAAAACTATTGAAGTTGTTCGGAATTCTCTGTAAGGAAACATTGATTTTGGGAAATGTTTTAGGAGAAAACTTTCTGTATATGTGAGAAGAACTTTCTACAGTTGAGAAGAGTTTTCTGTGATGTGAGAAGAGTTTTTCCTTCTAAAATTCCACAAAATGGTTTCTTAGAAAACTTGATGAAATTTGAATAAAGTAATTGTTTGAAATTTGAGAAAGAAAATTTTTAAGGTTAAAGCTGAAAACGAGAGACGTTTTTGGACTTCTGAATGGGATTTACAAGTTGATTTTGAATTGGATGAAATGAATCATGATTTGAGTTTGAATTGAATTGAGCTGAATGAATTGGGTTTGAGCGGATTGGGTCAAGGTTAGACCAAGTCAAAGTGGGATCAAGTCAAAGTGGGGTCAAGGTCAAAGCTCAGGTTGGTCCAAGGTCAAAGTTCAGGTGGTCAAGGGTTTGGGTCAAGGTTCAAGTCAAAATTCGGATGGTCAAGGCTTGGGGCTTGGATTTTTTTTTTTGGATTTAGGTTACCTTTGTGAACTTGGATTAGATTAAAGTGGGATAACATTTCATGGGTAAGTTTCTTTTTGAGATTTGGAGAGGATCTGATTTTGGTTGGACTTGAAGTGTTGGGTTAAAGGGTTGGTTTGTGGACTTGGGTCTATTTTCGACTCTGGGCCATGGGCTTTGAGTTTTGGGTTGTGGGTAATGGGCCGAATTTGGGTAATGGGCCAATGTGGGTAATTGGCAGAGTTGAACTTGGGCCGGGTCTTTTATTGGGCCGGGCTTGGTATTGGGTCGGGCTGAGTAATGGGTCGGGTCTGAAGCGTAGTGGGCCGGATAGAGTAGTGGGCCGGGCTTGGATTCTAACCGGGCTTGGATTTGGGCCGGTTTTGAATATTGGGCCGAGTTGGACTTGGGCTGAGATTGGTTGTGGGCCTGGGCCAAATTGGGCTTAGGCCTGATTTGGCTTGTGGGCTGGATTTGCTGATTAGGCCAGATGGACTTTTGGGCTTATTCGGATTTGGGCCTGAATTGGGCTGTTAGAATTGGGCTGAAATGGGTTTAGGTCGGATTGGGCTGGTTTCTGTATTGGACCTGGGCCAAGATTTGGGGCTTGGACTGAGATTGGTTTCAGGCCAAGTATGGGCTAATGGGCCGAGTGTGGGCTAATGGGCAGAGTATGGGTAAATGGGTCGGGTGTGGACTAAAGGGCCGGATATAGTGGAGTTGGGTCACGAATTTTTGTGGACTTCAGGCTTCGTGTTTCAGGTTTGGGTCTTGGGTTAGGGGCTTTGGGCTTGGGCCATGGGTTTGAAGAAATCAGAGAAGGTTTTGAAAAAAATTGATCAAAGTTGGAATAAAAGCGAGTGATCAAAAAAATAAAGAATGAAATTAAAGAGACAATTTGAGACTTGGTTAAGATTTGAAGGATTTAGAAGGAATGATGGCTCCAACTAGAATGAGTTTTGAGAATGTGCTTTTGTTATTTACAAAAATGTTAATAAAGTGTGGTTTGGGTTTAGGGGTCACCCTTTACTAGGTGGGACCATGGCTCACCATTGGCAAGGGCTCACCCTCTATCCTAAGGCTTGGTCCTAAGGTCTAATAACTAGGGCTTAGTATTAATGAATTTAAAAAATGCAATGAAGTTAACTATTCAATCATACACACGTATAATACAAGAATACACTCAGAAAGCAAACACAATGAAGAATAATAGGTCAGAATTGGCATCAACTGCTAACTAAACTCAAAGAGACGAATTTATTCATTGTTTGCGGAGAACTGGTGAAGATTCTAATCTAAGCACAGAAATCAAGCCTAACGGACCTAGACTAGACTGCCAAATTAGTTTGTTCATTCCTGCCTATTTGTTATTGGTAACTAAAATTAAGCAATTTGTCCTGGAGGGAAGGTGGGGTGGAAGTAAAAGCTACAACTAGCATGGCGCTTAACATTATTTAATCAAAAAGTTGCTACCCTAAATCGTTGATCGACCCAATATGTACAGAAATGGCCTATCCGATTTATAGATTACAACTTAAGTTACTGACAGTGCTGGAAGAAAACATATCAGATTATATATGAGGTTATTGAGGTTTCCTAATTACAAAGTCATTCAGAATCTGCAAGTTGAATCAGCATTTCAACATCCTATTTCTGATCAGGAGGACTAATTAAAACAAGAGTGAGCCGGCTAAGACAAGGTCACCTCTCATGCCTAGCACTACTCTTATCGTCTATTTCAAAAACTGGAAGATATGATGAGTTTTAAGAGCTCTTCTTCTCTCACACATACATGTAAACAAATTATCATTCAAAGAAGGAAAAGATAAGCTGCGAGTATAGGATTCTAGGGCAAAATCGAAAGTTCAACATCAAACCCCTGAAACATGCTTTAGCAGATATCAGATGGATCCAAACACTTAATACAATCGTTCAGCAATTTTTCGAAACTGTTAGGGTGCAGATGAAATACCAGGGGGAGATACTTTCTGTTTTCCTGTTGTAACACAATGAGATAGCAGAAATAAGCAACATATACACAGTTAGTAATAAACTATATATATTAACGGCCAAATGAAACGGTGCAGTGAAAAGTCTAAAGGAAAAGTAACTGAACAAAATACAATGAGTCGATTAGACCATGTCAAGTAATGATCTCTTGGGTCTAGGAGGTGAAGTTTCCTGTAAGACAGCCAAGACAATAAGCACACGGTAAAAAGAACAGACAGCAGTGCACATCAGTTCGTAACCTGTGAGTGATCAGACGACATGAAATAAAAGGGGGATAGAGGTGTTAAAGACAACTGAAGCTCAAACTCAACAAAGGGGATGAGTAATCCAACATTCCTCGGCAGATTTTATGGCTCCTGTGGGGGTTAGTTTTGAATAGGAACAACAACATAGAGATACAGAACCGTACTGAAGTAAAACGTGATATACAGAAGCTCCAAACATGAATTCAAAACCAAAACTAAGTCACCAAGGGTTTGTGAACAGAGAATAAACTACAGACCACATGAAGAAAGCTCTACGTCCCGATTCAGAAAGCTCAAACACGCTTTCCAGTCTCACTTTGAGTTGGGGAAACAAGTAACAATGAAGCAGAGTATCACGGCCAGGTGATAAATAAACAATAACTGCTCAAATGACAGAATAGCAAATGGCTGAAACTCAAACTGTGCCTTAATATGAAATCTTTAAGAGCGACCACTCACTAGTAGAAAAAACATTTTATAACATGGTTATTTTTCTATATATAACACGGTTCACAAGCATGTTATATATTGCGGTCGCATATTCTTTTGATTTTTACAACACGGTTCCCACCCGTGTTATAAAACTATGTTATAACACGGTTGAAACAACAAAAACCGTGTTAAATAATAGATTAGCACGCTGACTACTGAAGAGTGAAATTAATTATATAACACGGTTTTTTCCTGGAATCGAGTTATAAAGACTAGTTTTATAACACGGTTATTCTATCAACCGTGTTATAAAACAGCTCATCCCGCCAAAAAGGAACTAGTTTTATAACACTGGTGCGGTTGTAAACCGTGTTATAAAGTACTCATCCCTCAAAAATTAAAATGATTTATATAACTCGGTTTTTTTATCACAACCGTGTTATAAAACATGTATTTTTTTTGAAAAAAAAATCTGTTTTTCTGTTTCACCCAAATACCTACAATTAACAATCAATATTGTCTATTACACACATTCAATATACAATCACTCCAGTTTGCAAAAGAGCTGCTGAACTCTTGACATATATATATATATACACTGTAACATTTTCAAAATTCTACAATCCCTTGTACAACTGAGATAGTTGTTCCTTGGTGAGGCCGTGATGAAGACATGTTCAGAGCAACCCCTTGAATCTGTCCTTTGTAGAACAACTGAGATAGTTGTTCCTTGGTGAGGCCGTGATGAAGACATGTTCAGAGCAACCCCTTGAATCTGTCCCAAGTTTCACAGATGTTCTTTGAGCCAGGTTGTCTGAAGTTGTAAATCTCGGCGAACATCTCAAGGGTGTGACTTGGTGGGAGGAACTTGTCATAGAACTTGGTTGTCATGTCCTCCCATGTGGAAATAGTACTGGGGGTCAGACTATGATACCATTTGCTGGCATTTCCCGTGAGACTATGGGCAAAGAGGAAAAGTCTGGCATATTGGAGGACATTATTTGAAGAGGTTAGGCTATTTGTGTGTTATAGGAATTTGGTTATGTGGAGCAAGGTGTCGTCCGGATTCGACCCATCAAACATGCCCAACTCTTTGACACAACGAATTGATGATATGGCTTAAGTTTTTGCCATTCATCGTATTCATTTTGTGCAAGGAGAGGGAGGTCGATTGCTGGTTTTTGGGCTAGGTTGGAAGGCCTGTTAATGTTGCGGACGGTTGGGGTAGCCATTTGTGTAGGAAGTATGTTTTGTAAGTTCCTTCGTTGTCTTAGGGAGCGAAGAAGGGTCCTCTCAATCTCCAGATCAAAGTGGGATAAATCTTCAGGAAGACTGTTTGATCGGAGAAGCATTCACCTTTTATGACTTTAAGAGGAGAAAAAATAAAATATTAATTTAACAAAGTATAGTACGATAGGCAATAAAATAAGAATGTTACGAAACTCAAAAAAATTTTGAAGATGCCGGACATAATGCCGGGCGTGGCGCGTCCAGCACTAGACTTCCTCCATTAATGTCGGGTTGATTATACCCGGCGTTGAGTCTGGGTTGTTCAAACTCGAAAAGAAAATAAATAAAAAGAATAAGAAAAGGGAAAGATAAAACAATGGTGCAGTAGTAAAGACTATTTACATACGACTCTAATACTTTGAATAGAAAATAAAAAATATGAGTCAGAATTAAGTGTGCCGGGTGAATCTTGTCCGGCGTCGGACTTCCTCCAAGATGCTAGACGTAAGATACCCGGCATAGTGCACGACACACTCAACTTAGTGAAACCAATGGGTAATTTAAATCAACAAATCAAAGAATTAGAGAATAAGGAATCTTGAATGTGCCAGACACCAGACATTCGGCAATGCACCCGGCACATTCAACCAAATAAACAAAATGGATGAATTAAATAAAAGAATCAAAGAATAAAGAATAGGCCATTTTCTGATTTTAAGACTTGGACTAATTCCAAGTCCCGGCAATGGCGCCATTTTGCTAGCTGAAGATTTGTAGGGGAAAAGGATGTACAAAAGAATAAAAGAATGAAAGAATGAAAGAAATATAAAATAATAAAATAAACCCTACAACTCTATACGGGTAGCAAAAATCCTGGTCGGAGTACAATGTGAGTAGATTACGACCGAGAGTATCGAACCCAAGGGACTTAATAGAAAATTAGTCCTAATCCTAGTAATAGCCTATTCTAAAACAGAGGGGGAAATGTAAATATCAATTCTACACTAAAAATCCTAACTAAATAAATTATCTTTGACTTAGGGTGATACTCAATATAATAACAAGTATAGTCATAAGTCAAACTATAAAGTTTCAAAATTAATCTGGCAAAAATGATTATGCCGGATGTTATGCCGGACAAGAGATGCACTGCACCTTCAAAATCTTTGAATGTGTCAGACATCAAACACCCGGCAGTACACCCGGCACCTTCAAATTGTAAATGGTACTTCCTGTTTCTGGGTCTGATAACAGGAACTCATTACTCACATTTGCTCCGTGCATGTCAAATGCCCCGGAAATGAATAGAACAATGGAGAAAGACAGATTAATTCCAATCTTAAGTCATGCTGCCCACTTTTCAGAACAACATAGTTAAAGACCACTAAGATTCCCTCATCCTATTCTACTTTTGTCTTTTGAATCTCAAATAGAATTTAGAAGTAAAGAGAGCAAGTAGCAAACTCATTCTACTTTATATGAAGATCAGAAGCTTAGTTGATGAAACTTGCACTTTTATTAATGACCATATACACTACAGGAAAAAAGACTTTTAGCGATCAACAATATAGGTCGTTAATGATGACAATTTTTGTCATTAATGATAATAATGACCAAAAATAGAGTTTGTCGCCAGTGGTCGCTAAAGGTCCGTCGCTAATAGCTTTTGCGACCAACCAAATACCTTGATTGCCAATGCATTAGTGACTAAATGTGAAATTGATCGCTAACACTTTGACGACTATAATTTTTTTCTTTCGCGAGTGTTTTAGTGACTGATGAGTGTCCAAATGAGCATGTTTTAGGGGTGTATTTCATATGTTTAATCAACACTTTTCATGCTCATTTCTCCACTCTAGCTTGTTTTCCTCTAGTCTTGTGTTTCATTGGTTTTTTACATATTTATTGTTTAAACAGGAGGAGTAACATAGCTAGGAGTAAAGTAGACGAAGAGAGGAACGCGTGGGCGCAAACGGATCCAAAATCGGAGTTAAAACGAAGAAGATACAGCGTTTTGAAGTTATACTGACTCCGACCGACCGCAAGTCCGGTGCAAGGTTCATCGGTCGGGTCGAAATTTTGCCCAGATTTGCGTTTTTGCAAGCTACTGGAATCGACCGACCTTAGGACCGACCTTGCAAGTTCGGTCGAACTTAAAAACGCGCCCGAAAATCGCTACTGACTCCGACCGACCTTGCAAGTCCGGTCGCAAGGTCGGTCGGTCGTAAAATTTGCCCAGAATTGAGTTTTAAAACGGGAATTTTGGGGACACTTCTCCCCATTCTTGAACCACGACTCGACCAGGCGAAAACACGAGAAAGAGGGCGAAAAAGAAGGGGAAGAAGAAGAGAAAGAAGAGGAGAAAGAAGAGAGAAAGAGCTCACCTTCTCCAAAGCTTCAAGCTCCATTAATGGCTTCTTCTTCTCCCTTTTATGCTTTTCTTTTCTCTATGGCTGTGTAGAATCATTTGTAGCTAGGGATTGGGGATTTTGTCCCAAAATCTAAACTCCATTGTAGATTCTTGAACTCATTTATGGTTTTATTTTAGTCTTTGAGCTTAATGAAGATGATTGAGTGTTTATGACTTCTAAACTTGTTGCTCATGATTTGGGGATTTGTTAAGGGTTTTGCTCAATTTGTCTTCTATGTGTTAAATTGGTTGGTTTGGCCTACCGATTAGTTTAGCATTATTGTGGGATTCTATCAAAATGGTATTCAGAGATAGAATCCTAAACTGTTAGAGACTAAAACAGTGTACTCTGATTTCGATAATTTTGAGATTAGACTACATTGCAACCTTAGTGGAACTTGAGCTTAGTGCTATCGATTGACCCGGGGCTTAGCTGAATGAGAAGTCTCGATTAAATTGGTTAGGATTAGTAGGCCTAGATTAGGTTCTAATTAATTAAGCGTTCCCGTGGTTTAGATATGAGTTCGAGGTTCGACAATCGGTAGTAAGGGGAGGACGGGTGCAAATATCCATCCCGGGCTACACCTATCCTAGATAGTTAGTTTAGTGTTTATTGCTTTTCTTTATTTCTCCAATTACAACCCAAAAACCCAAAACCCATAATTTACATTTATGCACTTTTGTATATATCCTCTTGCACATTTACTAAGCTTATAATTAGCTAGATAGTTACGAAGTCCCTGTGGATACGACCTTGTTGTACTACAATGATTGGGTTCACTGCCCATAGTTAGCAAGATAGTCTCACCACTATTTTGCACAACAAGTTTTTGGCACCGTTGCCGGGGACTTCGGTCCAACTATCTGGTTTATTATCTATTTAGTTTTTGTGCAGATTTTCATTTCATTTATTTGCCCATTTTGTGTATAAATTTTTGTTTCTTTTTTTAGGTACTTAATTCTGATGGATGGTCACTACGATCAAGCAGGAGGTTGGTACGGTTACTCCTATGGCGCAGAGAACTACAATCAATGGGATGTATGTCAGAGGTGCGGAGAATATCATGAGAGCCCCCAATGTCAACAACAATGGCAGAATTGAGAGCTCTTATGGAAAACTTCGAACCATCTGTCACTCCCCCAGCAGAAGGTTGGCATGGCGACTACACCGAGCAAAACACCGATTATTGGAGTGTATGCCAAAGGTGCGGAGAGTACCATGAGAGCCCCCAATGTCCAACAACAATGGCAGAATTGAGAGCTCTTATGGAGGACCTCAACTCATATGTTTGCCGGAGGCTTGTGTGCCAAGAGTGTGGAGGAGACCACGAGAGCACTCACTGTCCTGTGATCACAGTAGAGGTTGATTCACCCATTTGGAGGAGCTCAAGTCTGATCTTATCTCTTCTTGCAAGCCTAACTCGACTATGCAAGATACTTTTACCATGAAGCAAAATGCCTTCAACATGAATGTTCAAGCTCAGATCGATCAGATTGCGCAACGACTTGAGAGCGAAACAGTTCATGATGTGGAACAGCCTGCTGAGGACTTGAGCTACTCTCCAACTCCTCCCCTGTGCGAATCTGAAAGCCCAGCACCACTCCACCCCCGGCTTGACTATGAAGACACTTCATCAGAAGAGAGTCTCACTCTGACTTCAAGGAGCTTTCTCCCTCTGAAGTCAGCTACCATATTTCCCCGCCTTCTCCGTGCTCCATCAAGATCACGAGGATGCTCACATCCTCAACTTTGAGAAGGAGGAGACACTGTCTCCCTCTGACTCCTCAGAGGAGAGTACCACCACCGACTTCAAGGAGCTACCCCCCTCTGAAGTTGATGTCCACCTCGGCTCTTCCTATGAGCCTCACCCCGAGGTCGAGGATGTCTACATCCTTGAATTTGAGGAGGAGGAGCCCACTAAATTTGATCTTCATTTGAAGGATCAAGGCCCCCACCCGTGCACTAATGAAGTTGGGTGGAAGCTCAACGTACACCCGCTAAGTGTGGAGGCCACCTTCCCATTTGATCTGGGACCAAAGATTGAAGACAAAGTCCGCTCCGGAGTTCTCCCTGCACCGCTCACTGAAGATAAGGATGTTTACATCCTTGAATTTGAAGAGGAGGCTCCACCACAGTTTGATCCTCGTACCAAGGATCACCCACCTCAACACTTCCACCTGATGAACGATCGGTGGAGTTTACACTTTCACATCCTAAGTGTTGAGGCCACATTTCCTTTTGATCCGGGTCGTTCTTCATTGCTAGATGATGCCCGCCCAACCCACCGTTGAAGCCGACTTCAACGTTCATATTCGATCCCGGATGACTTCACGGTGGTATGGTCTAGCCAAAGACGTTAAAGAAGGGCCGCTTACCGGGAGGCAACCCGGATTTCATTTCGTGTCCTGTCTTTTAAATTCTGTTAGTTTAGATTTGGCTTTGTTTTCAATAATGGGCTATTTTGGCATTCTTTGGACTTGCCCTTTTACGCCCAATTGGTGGCGTGTTGTGAATATTTTAGAAACAGGTAAGCCCCTCTGAAAAAGGGATGGAATTAGGAACACATACAAAGGAACCTCTGGTGAAATTTTCCAAGAGGACCTTCATCTCCAACGATTGAAGGTAGCACCTCAACGACCCCTCCCACTTGCAATTGTGCGGGCACCCTATCTTCCATCCGCATCTTATCGGGGAGTACTCGTTTCATCCTTTAATATTTGCCCACAACGACTCCACTATTTTTATTTCCTGTTTTTGTTTTCATTCTCCTTTGGTTTTGTTTTTGCTAACCCTTAACTCCAGTTGTAGTTTGGTTGCTTCTAGTGTTTTATGCGGGTGCAACTTCCAGTCCACACCGCAATCAAGCTACGCTACTTGAGGCTGAAGCTCAAGTGTGGGGGAGTTCTACAAACTGATAGCAATAGCAATCTCAGGGGAGTACTAGTTTTTTAGTTTCGTTCTTCTCTCTTCTCTAATTTTGAATCTGCAAATCTGGGGATAGCTGCTGTGGTATAATGGTGTTTATGTCCCTTGCGTTTCCTCTTTTGCCTGCTTCCTGAAAAGGTCTTCTGAAACCTTCCCCGGTTTGTTTGGTGAACAATGGGGACATTGTTCAATTTAAGTGTGGGGGAGTGACCTTTTCGGCGAATTGTGTGCTTAAATGTTAGATCTCTCTGCTTATCTTGCGATTGTCCAAAATAAAAAACTTGGACCCTTGTGTTGTGAGTTGTTCTCATTAAGAACAAATACTGTTATGAATTGTGGGATAAATGCTTAAATTTTTCATTTTGATTGCTTTTGAGGAGCATTTTACATGCGGTGTGGCCAAGTGATCTTGTATGGTTGGATTTTTATTGCTTTGGGGTTCCTTCTGTCTTCTTTCTTAGGGATTGCTAAGGGGTGCTTCTTTGTGAAAATCCATCAAGGGACTTGTGAGACGCCATTGTTAACCAACAATGAGAGTTGAGTGTTCTTAAATGCAAAGGCTTGATGCCAAAATTTTATCTTCTCATCTCTTATGCAAAAGTGAAACAAATGCATAAATCTATTTTTCCTTTTGTTTTCTCTCAATGCCCATTCTTGAGAGAAGTTGGACATGGTAAAAGCTCTCCAAGTCACCTAATCTTTAGAACTTTGAAGCACTTCGGATCATACCCCGAAACTCTAGATTTTGTTTTGCCCTAAGCACACCCATGCCACCACTAAGAGATGGTTCACACTCCTCAAAGGTTTTAATCACTTTTTGCTTCTTCTTTTATCCTACAATTCATGTTAGTGTTTGTTAGTCTTGAGCATTCCTTACTTGCATGGGTGCTTGGTTTTGCTTGAGGACAAGCAAAAAGGTAAGTGTGGGGGTGTGATGAGTGTCCAAATGAGCATGTTTTAGGGGTGTATTTCATATGTTTAATCAACACTTTTCATGCTCATTTCTCCACTCTAGCTTGTTTTCCTCTAGTCTTGTGTTTCATTGGTTTTTTACATATTTATTGTTTAAACAGGAGGAGTAACATAGCTAGGAGTAACGTAGACGAAGAGAGGAACGCGTGGGCGCAAACGGATCCAAAATCGGAGTTAAAACGAAGAAGATACAGCGTTTTGAAGTTATACTGACTCCGACCGACCTTGCAAGTCCGGTCGCAAGGTCGGTCGGGTCGAAATTTTGCCCAGATTTGCGTTTTTGCAAGCTACTGGAATCGACCGACCTTGCAAGTTCGGTCGAACTTAAAAACGCGCCCGAAAATCGCTACTGACTCCGACCGACCTTGCAAGTCCGGTCGCAAGGTCGGCCGGTCGTAAAATTTGCCCAGAATTGAGTTTTAAAACGGGAATTTTGGGGACACTTCTCCCCATTCTTGAACCACGACTCCACCAGGCGAAAACACAGAGAAAGAGGGCGAAAAAGAAGGGGAAGAAGAAGAGAAAGAAGAGGAGAAAGAAGAGAAGAAAGAGCTCACCTTCTCCAAAGCTTCCAAGCTCCATTAATGGCTTCTTCTTCTCCCTTTATGCTTTTCTTTTCTCTATGGCTGTGTAGAATCATTTGTAGCTAGGGATTGGGGATTTTGTCCCAAAATCTCTAAACTCCATTGTAGATTCTTGAACTCATTTATGGTTTTATTTTAGTCTTTGAGCTTAATGAAGATGTTTATTGAGTGTTTATGACTTCTAAACTTGTTGCTCATGATTTGGGGATTTGTTAAGGGTTTTGCTCAATTTGTCTTCTATGTGTTAAATTGGTTGGTTTGGCCTACCGATTAGTTTAGCATTATTGTGGGATTCTATCAAAATGGTATTCAGAGATAGAATCCTAAACTGTTAGAGACTAAAACAGTGTACTCTGATTTCGATAATTTTGAGATTAGACTACATTGCAACCTTAGTGGAACTTGAGCTTAGTGCTATCGATTGACCCGGGGCTTAGCTGAATGAGAAGTCTCGATTAAATTGGTTAGGATTAGTAGGCCTAGATTAGGTTTCTAATTAATTAAGCGTTCCCGTGGTTTAGCTATGAGTTCGAGGTTCGACAATCGGTAGTAAGGGGAGGACGGGTGCAAATATCCATCCCGGGCTACACCTATCCTAGATAGTTAGTTTAGTGTTTATTGCTTTTCTTTATTTCTCCAATTACAACCCAAAAACCCAAAACCCATAATTTACATTTATGCACTTTTGTATATATATCCTCTTGCACATTTACTAAGCTTATAATTAGCTAGATAGTTACGAAGTCCCTGTGGATACGACCTTGTTGTACTACAATGATTGGGTTCACTGCCCATAGTTAGCAAGATAGTCTCACCACTATTTTGCACAACAGTGACTGACAATATAATTGGTCATTAACATCATTTGCGACCATTATTTGTGTCTATAGGGTAAAATAGAAAATGTTATGGGTGACCAACAATTTTGTCGCTAATGTTATTAGATCAAATTGTACATGGAATCTTAGTGACCAAATTTTGTATGTAATATGTTTTTTTTTATATTCACATACTAGTGTTTTTTGTTCATCTTCTGTATCATTCCCTTTAGTAAAAATGTTGAAAACATTGTAAGTCTTTATATAAAAAATGCTTAGACATCCATTGATAACTATATGACTATAATACAATAAAAATAGTTAAATACACAATATCATAAACTTTACATAAAAGAACTAAGAAAAGTAAATAAAATGACATTCCAAAAAATGCTATATAAGGTGATGAAACTTCACAATTTTTTGTTGAATGTTATTACATTAAAAAATTCTTACTATATTTAGCTAACTCTCTAATCTTTGGGGCTGATTCTGCTCTTCTGCAACTGTGATTCTGAAGCACTCATGAGCAATGACCATCACCTGTGCCAAATATATCGGTGGACACTCTTCTGCAACTGGTGAACCAACGCCCATAAAGATTGATTCTGCACAAAAAGACTGGTCTGGTCCATCAACACAACCATCAAATTGTCAACACCTAGCAAGTAACAGGATAAGAAAAGAAAACTTGAGCAGAAGAGCAATTCAAAATAAAATAAAATAGCAATTGATTAATCAAGGAAATTTTGTAGATGGGTTCTATGTAAAAAGATTAGAATCTGCTCTACCCTCACAATCTCAAGGAATTGAGTCATGGGATGCAATTACCTTGTGTTGCATCTTTACCAGACCATATGACATTCAAATCAAGGTTTTTATAAAATGCATGGTAACGGACCCATGGAACTTCTTTGGGGAACCTGCACAAAAGTTACAACAACAAAGGTAAAAACAAAGATCAACCAGGACGTTGTAAAAACAAGATATAAACACTAATGAAAGAGTCATAGCTTTTAGCATGAAGCTCTGTTGAATGCATAGTAATGGACCCATGAAACTCTTTTTGAAACATTCGCTGAAGTAACAATACACAGACACAGGTCCATAAGAGGATCACTTTAGTCATAAAGCTAAGCATATATAAGTGCATCATTTCAGGGAAACTACATGGGGGAACAGCTACATTTTTACCGCACAACCGAAGCAAGACACGCAAAGGAAAAACTGTAACTAAGATCATAGTATATGCAAGAAGGTGCTTAAAGACCATTCACTACTAAACTATATTACCCACAAAGTCGGCTGTAACAGCGTCGCCGAGACATAGCAGGAAAATCGTGTCTTGGCAAGATACTAGTCGCCAATTTAAAAATTGCAAACGAGAAGCATTTTGCTACCAGGGTCAATAACCCCCTAGGCAGGAAAGTCAAATAGGAACAGAACACCATTGTCACCCAGTCTGATATAATCTACAACAGGAAGTATAATCAAGAATGTCCTCATTACAGTTTCATAGATCTGTCGAGTGCTCAGATATAAACTTAAAAAAAGAAATGAAAGCATAAATGGTATAAGACGGACGGGAACACGAAATCTAGAACTCACAGATTCCACGGCTTCTTGAATTTTAATTTAAAAAAGAACTTCACACCGCAAATCTTTTTCTCGTTTTAGCCATCACCGATTCGGATCACTTGGTTGATAGAATCAACAAAGAACGAGAAACAACAAAGATGAAGAGGAAGAAGAAAAGGGAAAGCAAGTTCAAAATCGACCGTTAACGAAGAAGCCAACAAATAATCGCTTACGTATTTCTCGGATGTGAGGCAGAAGAGAATGAAACGTAATGAAGAATTTGGCGATGGTGTTGGTAGTAGATTTCCGGTGGGAGAGACGTTAATGACGGTCTCTGATAGGAGAAAGTTTCGAATGTAGGTGGAGTGTTCCTTGGGGCTTGATTTTTTTACTCTCTAAAAGAAAGTTCTAGCATTGGAGAAAATGAAACGTGGGTATAGTAATATGTGTCAGTTTGCTTCTCCACGGCATTTGAGGAAAGTTAGTGTGCCACTAATTTGATACTGTATTACTGACCAAAAAAGTTACTTTTTAACGATGAATTAAGATTATGGTCATTAATATGACAACTATAGAGACAAATGTGCCCGGTGGTCATATTACTAATTTATTTCGGACCACACTACATTGTTGGCCGTATAGTTGGTCACAAATGACTATTTTTTTGTAGTGATAGGAGTAATTACAAGGAAAATCATCCCTAATAAAAAACTAACAAGGAATTCTACTTCACCATCCACACAACTACAAGAAGAGAATACAAGAGGAGAAGGAAATAGTCATAGCCTTAACCCGACAAGATCTTCTTCTTCTCTTCGCGTGGATGGATTTGTAGAACTTCCTTGGACACCAACAATGGATTGGATGTGGAAATGGAGATATGAGTGGAGTGTATAAGGATGTTGAAGTGTATGGAAAAGTGCAGCCCTTCGGCCTATTTATAGGAAACAAAATCTCCATGTGCCGGGTGGCATGCCGGGTCCAGGTCATCTAGCACCACGTGTTAAATGTGGGTAACCGTTAACGGTAAAAACTGTCAGGCGAAACGTTGCATGTGCCGGACAGGGAGTGTCCGACACTGTACCCGGCATCAGTTAGATCCGTCAACTGTAAATAACGGCCACCGTTTGGTCAACCGTGGCGACTTTTCACTTATGTCGTATGAAAAGTACTCGGCACTGGATCCGACAAAGCTCCTTTTCTGCTCCATGCTTGTGCCGTGTGTGGAGGGTGATTTTTCGGTATGAGGGGGAGGTCTATCTAAATGGTTCTTGACTGAAAAGCCTAGATCCTAGAAAATGCCATTCTGTGGAGGGTGAAAACCCGTTATTCTGGCATCCCTCAAATACCTACTACATCATCCATCTTTCCCAGAAAGCTTATGGGGAGTGCAAGTGTGCACTACACCCGCTCTCGATGGGCTCCACACGGACTTATGCCTCTATAAGGCGGAGTTGACTAGAGTCGCCACCTAGTTTAACCAAAGGAACTAGGAAGGGAGGATAAGGGTTCTAAGAACCGTCAATTGACTTTGTGATATGGATTGGACTTATCTGGTCATACCAAAGATTATGTGTGGGTTCACACTGGGTTACACCCCTTAGAAGTGGCAACGACCACGTCTTCGAATTGGTGCTCGAGGAAACCTTGGTCTCCAATTGTCGGGATTGCCTTCTTTCAAAACCTTATTAGAGAGATTCAATTTAAAGCCAAAGGATAGGATTGAGTGTGGACTGAAGAACAGATGATTTCCAAGAGTTTGGAGAAATAGGCTGGTCTTGAAATATTGGTCGGTGAAATTGGTTTGAATGTTGAGAGGTTTGAGGTTGTTTCAACTATCACGAGGTTAAAAGGATGCTGGAAGTTTTGAGGAGCAAAAAGGACATTTTGGTTATTATAGTTATGGGGTGTTTGAATCATTTGCTGGAGTTAAGGAGTTTTTGGTCATTTTGTAGAGTTTAGGGGTATTGTGATCATTTTGTGAAATTGAGAGGTGTTCGGATTCTTTGGTGTAATTAAGGAGTTTTCATGTTTGTAAAGTTTGGATTTTTGAATGGTCAACTTTTTTGAGGTGTTTTAGGAAGTCGAAAGCGTTGATGGAGTGTGAAAGATGATATTTGGTTTATAGGTGTTCAGATTTTGAAGATGTTTCGGGTTTAAGATGACTAAGGTTGTTCGGGAGTATTCGGGAATGGGAGATCCTATGTGATTTGGAGCCCTAATGGAAGGGTTGGATTGGTTTACTCTGAATTGTCTCTCTTAAAATTTTAAAACCGAAAATCATTTTTGTTGTAAAAGGGCGGATAATCCTGAGGGATTACCCTATGCACCCCTTCGAACACGACACTTAATTAATGTAAGTGCCGAGGCTCGAAAGATGGGGCAATGAATTTATGTCGAAAAATAGGATTCAGAGAGAAACACCATGAATGAGATGTTCTCGGTCGAACCCTGATAACGTCTCTAACTCCCGGGTTTTAAAACGTTAAAAATTAAAAACACTGAAATCGAGCGGAAAGGAGTTAGACGATTCTAAAATCCCGAGTGCAACTAGGAAGGTCGTTACTTCACTAGCACCCCGCCTTGTAAAAATCTAGGCTGCAATTAGGGGAGGTTTGTCACCCTAATACCCCACCTAAAGAGATCTAGACAACGACAAGGGAGGTTATGACCCTAGTGCCCCGCCTCGGATTTTTATTTTGGGAAGGAGACAAGCGATGTTCTAACCATGGAGGAAATGTTTTGAAGGGGTTAGACATTTCTTGCTCCCTGAAAACGGTTTATTTGAGTTAAAAACTGAGTTGGAAAACTATTGAAGTTGTTCAGAATTCTCTGTAAGGAAACATTGATTTTGGGAAATGTTTTAGGAGAAAACTTTCTGTATATGTGAGAAGAACTTTCTACAGTTGAGAAGAGTTTTATGTGATGTGAGAAGAGTTTTTCCTTCTAAAATTCCACAAAATGGTTTCTTAGAAAACTTGATTAAATTTGAATAAAGTAATTGTTTGAAATTTGAGAAAGAAAATTTTTAAGGTTAAAGCTGAAAACGAGAGACGTTTTTGGACTTCTGAATGGGATTTACAAGTTGATTTTGAATTGGATGAAATGAATCATGATTTGAGTTTGAATTGAATTGAGCTGAATGAATTGGGTTTGAGCGGATTGGGTCAAGGTTAGACCAAGTCAAAGTGGGATCAAGCTAAAGTGGGGTCAAGGTCAAAGCTCAGGTTGGTCAAAGGTCAAAGTTCAGGTGGTCAAGGGTTTAGGTCAAGGTTCAAGTCAAAATTCGGATGGTCAAGGCTTGGGACTTGGATTTTTTTTTTTGGATTTAGGTTACCATTGTGAACTTGGATTAGGTTAAAGTGGGATAACATTTCATGGGTGAGTTTCTTTTTGAGATTTGGAGAGGATCTGATTTTGGTTGGACCTGAAGTGTTGGGTTAAAGGGTTGGTTTGTGGACTTGGGTCTATTTTCGACTCTGGGCCATGGGCTTTGAGTTTTGGGTTATGGGTAATGGGCCGTATTTGGGTAATGGGCCAATGTGGGTAATTGGTAGAGTTGAACTTGGGCCAGGTCTTTTATTGGGCCAGGCTTGGTATTGGGTCGGGCTGAGTAATGGGTCGGGTCTAAAGCGTAGTGGGCCGGATAGAGTAGTGGGCCGGGCTTGGATTCTAACCGGGCTTGGATTTGGGCCGATTTTGAATATTGGGCCGAGTTGAGCTTGGGCCGAGTTGGACTTGGGCCGAGTTGGACTTGGGCTGAGATTGGTTGTGGGCCTGGGCCAAATTGGGCTTAGGCCTGATTTGGCTTGTAGGTTGGATTTGCTGATTGGGCCAGATGGACTTTTGGGCTTATTCGGATTTGGGCCTGAATTGGACTGTTAGAATTGGGCTGAAATGGGTTTAGGTCGGATTGGGCTGGTTTCTGTATTGGACCGGGGCAAGTAATGGGCCGGGTTTGGATTGGACATGAGCCAATTTCGTGGGCTTTTGGGTTGGTTTGGGGATATTGGGCCGGGTTAGACCTGGGCCGAGATTTGGGGCTTGGACTGAGATTGGTTTCAGGCCAAGTATGGGCTAATGGGCCGAGTGTGGGCTAATGGGCAGAGTATGGGTAAATGGGTCGGGTGTGGACTAAAGGGCCGGATATAGTGGAGTTGGGTCACAAATTTTTGTGGACTTCAGGCTTCGTGTTTCAGGTTTGGGTCTTGGGTTAGGGGCTTTGGGCTTGGGCCATGGGTTTGAAGAAATCAGAGAAGGTTTTGAAAAAAATTGATCAAAGTTGGAATAAAAGCGAGTGATCAAAAAAATAAAGAATGAAATTAAAGAGACAATTTGAGACTTGGTTAAGATTTGAAGGATTTAGAAGGAATGATGGCTCCAACTAGAATGAGTTTTGAGAATGTGCTTTTGTTATTTACAAAAATGTTAATAAAGTGTGGTTTGGGTTTAGGGGTCACCCTTTACTAGGTGGGACCATGGCTCACCATTGGCAAGGGCTCACCCTCTATCCTAAGGCTTGGTCCTAAGGTCTAATAACTAGGGCTTAGTATTAATGAATTTAAAAAATGCAATGAAGTTAACTATTCAATCATACACGTATAATACAAGAATACACTCAGAAAGCAAACACAATGAAGAATAATAGGTCAGAATTGGCATCAACTGCTAACTAAACTCAAAGAGACGAATTTATTCATTGTTTGCGGAGAACTGGTGAAGATTCTAATCTAAGCACAGAAATCAAGCCTAACGGACCTAGACTAGACTGCCAAATTAGTTTGTTCATTCCTGCCTATTTGTTATTGGTAACTAAAATTAAGCAATTTGTCCTGGAGGGAAGGTGGGGTGGAAGTAAAAGCTACAACTAGCATGGCGCTTAACATTATTTAATCAAAAAGTTGCTACCCTAAATCGTTGATCGACCCAATATGTACAGAAATGGCCTATCCGATTTATAGATTACAACTTAAGTTACTGATAGTGCTGGAAGAAAACATATCAGATTATATAAGAGGTTATTGAGGATTCCTAATTACAAAGTCATTCAGAATCTGCAAGTTGAATCAGCATTTCAACATCCTATTTTGATCAGGAGGACTAATTAAAACAAGAGTGAGCCGGCTAAGACAAGGTCACCTCTCATGCCTAGCACTACTCTTATCGTCTATTTCAAAAACTGGAAGATATGATGAGTTTTAAGAGCTCTTCTTCTCTCACACACACATGTAAACAAATTATCATTCAAAGAAGGAAAAGATAAGCTGCGAGTATAGGATTCTAGGGCAAAATCGAAAGTTCAACATCAAACCCCTGAAACATGCTTTAGCAGATATCAGATGGATCCAAACACTTAATACAATCGTTCAGCAATTTTTCGAAACTGTTAGGGTGCAGATGAAATACCAGGGGGAGATACTTTCTGTTTTCCTGTTGTAACACAATGAGATAGCAGTAATAAGCAACATATACACAGTTAGTAATAAACTATATATATTAACGGCCAAATGAAACGGTGCAGTGAAAAGTCTAAAGGAAAAGTAACTGAACAAAATACAATGAGTCGATTAGACCATGTCAAGTAATGATCTCTTGGGTCTAGGAGGTGAAGTTTCCTGTAAGACAGCCAAGACAATAAGCACACGGTAAAAAGAATAGACAGCAGTGCACATCAGTTCGTAACCTGTGAGTGATCAGACGACATGAAATAAAAGGGGGATAGAGGTGTTAAAGACAACTGAAGCTCAAACTCAACAAAGGGGATGAGTAATCCAACATTCCTCGGCAGATTATATGGCTCCTGTGGGGGTTAGTTTTGAATAGGAACAACAACATAGAGATACAGAACCGTACTGAAGTAAAACGTGATATACAGACGCTCCAAACATGAATTCAAAACCAAAACTAAGTCACCAAGGGTTTGTGAACAGAGAATAAACTACAAACCACATGAAGAAAGCTCTACGTCCCGATTCAGAAAGCTCAAACACGCTTTCCAGTCTCACTTCGAGTTGGGGAAACAAGTAACAATGAAGCAGAGTATCACGGCCAGGTGATAAATAAACAATAACTGCTCAAATGACAGAATAGCAAATGGCTGAAACTCAAACTGTGCCTTAATATGAAATCTTTAAGAGCGACCACCACTGAATGTGGGCTTTTCTTTTCTGAACCAAAACCAACTGGTTTGTTGGAGGTAGCAAACGCAGTCAAAAGAACAGATGGAAGACCAAAAACGGGTAGAGTTGAAAATCGAGTCAGAGAAAAAGAAATACAAGGGAGGGAGTATTCGATCGTCAGTACTGATATGAGCGAGTAATCAAAAGAATATTTCGAATTCTTCGTGGCTTGAGCGCAAACACAAAAGAAGGAGTAATCAGTAAGGCAATCATAGGTTGAACTACACACATAAAGTTATTTTCATGACTAGAGATAGACCAGTCTAACAATCATTTACATACCGTCACGTACAACAGCAAATGAACAGATAGAAAATAATGAACTGATGCAGAAACTTACACCAACTCTAGTAAACCCCTGAACCCATGTTGGGGCCGGTATTCAACTGGTTGACAGATGTGGTGAAAAAATGTGTGAAAACCGAACGGGGAGTAGGAATCCGTTCACAATATCTCAGGTGTGGGAAAGAGCAGTAAGGGAAAACAGACTAAGCAAAATTCCACATATGAAGTGTGACAAAAGCAAAATAAAGGGGAGACCAGATTTTTCGACATTAGTTCATGCGTTGCAATAACATCCGTCAGTGTGAAATACAAAGACGGAAAGGTAAACAAATTGAACGAGTGAGCAACCAATGACACTAGCATCGAGCGATCTCGACGACGTCGTTCTTAAGGAACCGTCCGCCTTCATCGGCTTCCTCCGGCGACGAGCAACAAAACAGAAAAGACAGAAAAAAGAGGGAAACAGAAAGGGATTCGAAAGTGATTTCGACTGAAGAAAGGATGAAAAATCACTTACACTGCTCAAGGATAATGAAACGGGTGATTAGTAGTGAGGATTGCAGAAGAATGACCTAATATCGAAGGGAGTTTCGATGGAGGTAGCGAGAGTTTTTTCCGACGTGATGAGGATGTGAGGAAGAGGGGAAAACGAAACGAGGCCGTGGTCGAAGGATCAAGGCGAGATGGGAGTTTTTTGAAGGGCGTTCGCCACCTTCTTTTAATACCGAGGAAGGAACCATGCAGAGAGTTTTGGGAGGGATGATCGGTTCTTTCATGAACCATGCCCATACCGTGGGCTAATCGAGATTGGAGTGGAGCTTGAGATGGTGAGCTTCGAAAATGGAGGAGCGTTGAGATTTTCAGGCGTGGGTCTCTGTAGACAGAAGAGAAAGGTAGACGACTTGGGGAAGAACGACAGAAGACCATGCCCATACTGTTGTGTTTTGACCGGCTCTTTAAAAAAAAATAGACCCATACTGTAGTGTTTTTTTTGGGTTTTATGATGGGGTAGACAGATGGCATACTAGGGCTTTATTTGAGGCATTTGGGTTAAAAATGGGTCCAAACTAGAGCAGGCTGCATCAGGTCCAAAAGTTACATGCTATGAAAAATAAAATAAAATAAAAAACACTTGTGTTGAGTCTCGAACCCGAGAGACCTCCACCCTCCTTTCCTCTCATACTCTACCAGTTGAGCTGTGATGACTTTCAATAAGTAGTAGCAGGGAAATCAAATAAAATTTATGCCTCGTACTGAGATAAATAAAGAAAATGATTTCAGCCTGTACCAAGAATCGAACCCACGATCTGCAGGTTGCATGGTGGGCACCTTAACTAGCCACACTAGGTCGGATTTCAGTATATCCACGGGAGAAGTATTAAGAGAACTCTAATTTCGACAAGATAACTCTTCTAAAAAGCTACTAATCCAAGAGAAAGTATGCGACGGGATATGAGGAGATTAATCTAAAGGCATGAAATTATGGAATATAATTAAAAATAAGACCCAAAACGTAATGAGATATAAAATAAAAGGAAAGCATGAGTACATGAAATAATGAAAATTAATGCACGTAATGAAGATAAAACACTTAAAATAAATGGAAAATAATAGTAGTAAAAGGACACACGAAATAATAAAAATAGAGACGATAAAACAGAGAAGCCAAAAGGAAGTAACAAATAATAATAAAAGTATAAATCGATCGAGTACATAAAATAATACAAGGTAATAACAAAGCCGTGAAATATTTTTAAAACAAAAATCAATAAAATAAGTATACAAAATGAAGTCATTTTAAAAACAGATTACAATAAAATAAATAAATAAAAATAAAATGAAAATAAATAAAAATAAATAAAATAATATAAAAAAGGGCTCGTGCTCCTGTTCCATAGGAATGTGAGATTTTAAATGTCGGAGGAAAAGAAATTCCTTTAGTTGAAAACGGGGATGACCACCCTATTTCTAGAAGCATGTTTATTCTTGTATTTTGGTTTTAATATAAAACGGGAGAGAATTTTTGGTGTCTACACCGTGTAGGAGGCATCCGACATCATGTCAGACATTACTTAAACTTTTGACTAGGAATTCGTTCCTTGCATGAAAAACATATAAAAACATAAGTTTGCACAAATAAAACACTTTAATACATAATTTAACATAAATACTATCTATTTAACCTTATTTAGACTAATATACTTATAAATCTAGTACATAAAATATGATAAGTTTGCGGCTTATCAGCGCGCATACACAAAAATCCTTTTAAAACCCCACATTAACCGCAAGTCTCAAACTTGAAGCCAATACATCCATACAACCAATGATTAAATAGGGTGATAAAGGATCCCCTTGGCTAAGCCCCCCTCCCGGGGAAAAGGTTTGACCGAATTCCCATTGATTATGACCGCCATAGTAAATGTCTCCAGGAACTTTCGAACAAGATATCCCAATTCTGATGAAAACCCATCCTTCATAACACCTCCCAAGACAAAACTTCAATCAACTTGTAGACACCAAAAATTCTCACCCCATAAAATAAATTCCGAAATAATAAATAAAATAAGAGGGGTCATCACCTTTTCTTTTTCAAAATGTATTAACGTGCGTGCCAAAACGAAACCATTGTTTTATAACTTCTTAAATCAATTTTCAAAGCATTTTAGAAAAACACAGTTCTTTGAAAATGAATTTCAGACTACAATCGGTTTTAAACCTATCCATTTTGTTTTATTTACTTATCTTACTATTATATATTCTATTTTTATTGCTTATTTGTTTACCAAACTTCCTCTTGTTTCATTTTATTTTGTTACTTGTTTATTCCATCTTATTTCCTGCTACTCATGCATATCTCATCTGATTTTTATTTTATTGCATTTTACGTGTATTTTTACCGCCACTATATTAATACTATTTCATTATTTTATATACATATTATTTTTCTAAATGGTACTTTATTATTGTTATTATTATTATTACATTTTTGTTACTTTATATCTATTCTAAACGCCGATGTTTGTATAGAATTCATTCGGTTGAAATCGGAGCTTTGGTATTATTTCTCACATCTGAGACGTCGGTTTGATCCGTAGAGGGAATGCTAGAGCATTTTATTTGAATAGACATATATATCGAACATGTAGTATCATAAGATCCTATGAGCTAACTGCGGGGGTTCAGGATCCAAAGTTAATCTACATGAATATCACATTTACAACAAGAATATATAACATTTTCGCATACATTTAAATATTTCAATAACATATAAGCCAGTTCGTAAGAAACAAAAATAAAAATGAGGCAACTAAATAGTGCATAAGTTATCTTGCTTGCCAATACTAAGTATACACTTCTCGAATAAGGAACAATCTTCAACTCTGAAGCACTCCATAGTAATGAGTACAGAACGGTGATCTGCACAACGATAAAGCTTCGGAGGTTCTACTAATTACTCGATCCAAAACATTCGTGTGTTTTCTCTTCCTCTGTGGAAGATAAAAAAACAATATATTCATTTAAAAAAAAAAACAGTATCATCGATTTAATTTTTTTAAGCAATTAAGCACATGTAAAAAAAACACTTACTTCTCTTTGTCAGTGCTGCTGATCAGCTTTGGGATCATCCATGGCAGCAGCCACAGCATGTTGATGAGAATCTACGACCTGACATGCCGCCTGTGCATTGATATCATGTCGACGAGGTGGAGGAAGGGAAGAGTGTGTCTCCGGACCTCTGTAATCAATGTCATAAACTAGTCCTGGACTCGAATCAACATCACTATCCTGCAGTTGCCCTACATATACATACACATACATATTATGCTCTAAGTAATGAACAACCAAAGAAAGGCACTTCACAACGTTTGTCAAATTCTCGAACCCAGTGAAGAAATGAATGACTCTCACTAGAGGTAACAAAAGCTGCAGAGATAATTAGCTGGAGAAGAAGGAACCCTGCTGTAACAGCCATGCGAACCCTAGGGCGGCAGCTGGGCTTCATCATCATCAATCGCAGTTTGAACTGATCAAATTACAATCTACCTCACTGATTGATTCTGTAATTTGCTATTACGTACAGTAGCAAGAAGAGAAACTTCGTTTGACTACAAGAAAGGAATAATTATAAAGATTGATCGTCGAATGATGAGGAGGGTGATGATTTATTATATTGGACGAAACTAGCTAGCATTAACTAGAAGCTATCTAGCTGATCACTGTGCAGATCAAAATTGACCCGGCCCGACCCAGAAATAAAACCTGAAAAGCCTGTTCATAAAAAATTTCGGACGGGTTTGGACAACAAATCAGGTTTGAATGAAAAATCGGACCAGATTTCGGTAAAATTTTAGGTCGTAACTAAGCCCGGCCCGGTTTATTATTATTATATATATATTTATAAATATAATATAATACTGCCCTTGTTGTATATGATTTGTTAGATTCTTTCACTAGTTTCAAAATAAAAGATGTTCTACCTTTTTTGTGATCTACTTTAGAATTCTACCTCCCATCTTTTATTTTACAACACTAATTTTTAAATTATTTCAATTCTTAATGTAAAAAATAAGGGTAAAATAGTCTAAACTTTTCCTTTTTAATTCTTATGCCTAAAGTTAGAAAATTAAGTACTAAATGGTAAGAAGTATATATTTAAATTAATTTTATATAATACCTTGTATTATTTATTTAAATTATATATAATATATTAATAACACACAACATATATTCATATTAATTTAATATATATAATATATATATTCTATATATTTTTTCAAAAAAACTAAAAATATTATAAAAAAATTATAAAATCGGGCCAGACAGACAGACAATGGTAAAGATTAAAATAAATGCAGGTTAACCAGCACAGTCTGAAAAATTTAAAACAAATTTGGACAAAAATATTCAATATTGGCCCTACTCAAACACGGCCAAACTTCCCATTTGATCAGCATTACTGATCAGGATCAATGAGGAGGCGCGGTACCTTTCCATCTTTTCGGTATTGAAATGGCTAGCTGGTTAGCATCATTCATCAGCAATCAGATCGGCCGTGGGGTTGGACAGACGTCAGGAAGCTGTGAATATGGTAATTAATTGCTCTCTATCGCCAGCTAGAGGCTAACCCCAGTAAAGTGACGTGTTGCATGTGCTCCTGTTGGAACCGCACATTTAATTTTTGATTGTACGTATATATATATAGCTCTCATATTTATATGCTACAGTTCTTTTTTTAAGGAAATTAATTAGTCAGTGGGTTACAGACCACCTATGAACATTAATACATACAGACGGTATGTTTGGCTCCACTGGCATGTACATAATTTTTATGGCCACTAGTACTGCCCGAGAAACATTTTTATTTTTGCTCACTGGATTCAAATTCGTAGGGCATTGCATGTAGTATAATTAAAACGAGTTTCATCATCATTCTGGACACCCAACTTTCTTCAATCCAAGAAAAATTGGTACCACGACAAGACACGACTGGTATTAAGTAATTTGGCGCCCTTCCGTTAATCGTTTAAACCTGAATCACGAATAAATTGGATAATGTGTAGTTGTAGATTAAGCTTAGCAATCTCGATCAACAGGTGACCTAATGTGAATCCAACTAATTTATTGTGATCAGAGTCAACATTGGGGTCGCTTTGGGACAGCTGCTAGCCGTGGCGGACCGAGAAGTCAAAATCTTATGGGGTCCAAATTTTTCGATAGTAATATCTATTAATTTGAAGGTGTTATAAATGTTGTGGTCATAATAAATTTATTGAGTTACAATCTCACATGTAGGACACATGTTTCTACCACTAAATTATTATCAATTGTTATTAGTATTTTACTTAATTTACTTTATTAAAACTATACTTTAAAAAAATATTTTTTATTATCAGAAAGCTATGGGTCCGGGGACCCCGCGGGAACCCGCCTCGGTCCGCCCCTGGCTGTAGGGCTGCGTTGTGTTTTGCTGTTGGAAATTGAGAAATTGTCTGATGATGGTTTTGTAGAAGTTATCAGCTGTTGGTTTTGGTGTTTGGTGGAACGTCTGCTGATGGTTTTAAAAAGCAGAAGCAATTGTTAAGTCCTGCTGGTGAAAATTGAGAAGCTATCTGCTGATGATTTTGCAGAAGCTTGTCAGCTACTGGTTTTAGGTGTTAGGTAGAAACCTGCTGATTTTAGGAATTGAGAAGTTGACAGCTCCTGGAAGCCGTTCTCCAAACGAGCTCATTATTGAAAAATTTTAGTAACTCGTTTAAATCTCTAATAAGATTTTTTTTTATTGGGTCAATTTGAATCCATATTGTTTATTGTGAATTGGGTTAAAGCAGTGAATTGGGTTAAGACTGATATTCTTATCTAATTATCTGGGCAGGTTTAGATTGAAATAAACGCCACCCATCAATCTTGATTTTGTGATCCAATAATGTCAGTGGAATTCAAACAAATTAAAGCTGACTATTGCGGAAACTCGTACTTAATTTTGCTAAATTGTGATATCGCGATTATAGCGGGAGACGTTAACAGGCAATAATTACTACAATAAATGGTGACAGGATAATGATCCAGCTGCCCACCTTAAATTTCCAGATTGTTGTAAAATCGTCTTTCCATCCAAGTTGAAAGGAAGTTGCAGCAATACAAGTGAAAGGACACTGCTAACGCGTTATATGACAAGATATGCATATTATATGCGTAGTAGTTAGGCATTTTATTTATTACCAGCAATAAGGTTACATGATTTACTACTAGAGTTTACTACTTGGGCTATACTGTTTTTAAGGTTCTTGAATGACGACGAAAGCATAATACCGTCTCCATGGAGTTCGAGTAGAGAAGAGTCCATCTACCATAGCTATCTCCCTCCCAGCTTCCCCTTTCACAAAGCTACTACAGAATCCTATCCTACTGGAATGGGGGAGTGATAGATCAATCACGGATATGGAACGATAGATCATGGCTATGGCTACTTGGGCGGCTGGGCTGGTCTGAATTAGCCAAAAGAAATGCGTCCTGCTCATCCAGGATAGGGAGATCAGGGCAGACTACATTGACCGGTTAAGGGTTGTCAAAGATCTATCGAAAATATCCCTGTGGTCTTCAGATACTCAAGTGGAATCCAGAATCGCTAAAGTAGTCATTCACGGTGTCCCATTGCAAGGATGGGGGTATGAGAATTTTAAAACTGTGGCAAGCACTGTTGGGGAAGTTATCTTGGTGGTCGACGACGAAGAAAAGCTCATGAGGCATGGCGAGGCTTGTGCGTGGGTTGAAACCTCAAACGTATTGTCGATCCAGGTCAAAAGAAGGATCCATGTGGACGACACGATCTCTTGGGTTTCAATATGCGAGACAGAGGAGGATAGGGACTGGCATTTTACCCAAAATTCACCCGCGGGGAATCCAGTCCTAGTTCAGGCCACCGATTCACGACATTCCTCTCCGGCCACTGAGGCGGTGTCACCTACAGGCAACGATGACACGGTTGAGGCAAACGTGGCTGACGTGGACGCAAGGCTAGGGGAACAAGAAAATATTGGCCTAGAGGGTTTGTTAGCGGAGTGGGGGTCTGAAAAGCAGCCCGTACCTACTACTTTGATCGGCGTGGAAGCTTCCGACGCTGGTGATAAGATGAAGTGTGCGGCTCAAAAAATCTGTAATGATGACTATAAAATCCTAGAGAAAGAGGTGAATGATCAATCCACAAAAAGAGTTACCGATGGGGAAAGTCAAACTAAAGGAATGGGCGTAAGCGAGCACGTTGGAGAATGGGATAAGCTCCCTCATAATCTTAGGGGTGATGGCGGGTTGCTGGAGGGGAGGCCCGATGGTTGTTCAGGGGAAAGAAGGGGCGTGGTGAGAGGAGAAAAGGTGGGGGTGTTGGGAACTGTTCATGTAATGGCTGGTGAGGGTTATGTGGTTGGTGGGGATAGGGAACATACTGGTCAATTTAATAGACGCGTGGGGTAGTGTGGTTTTAGGGGCGATGAAATAGGAATAAAAAATTCCTCGTTTGGCAAGACCGTGGAGTGTGAGGTGGATATTTCTGGGTCCAAAGCCCAGTCTCAAAAATAAATGATATTTTACCTATTGAGGAGGAGGTCCAGCTTTACATTGATCTCTCTTCGGTGGTGAATTGCATGGTACCAAACCCTGTAGCTGCTTTCAGTAACATCCAAAATATATTAAAGAGTAACTCCTTCAGGAGATTTAAAAGACTGGCGGCGAAACAAGGAGAGCTGCCTTGCGATGTGAGTGGCCCTGTTAAATGTAGGAGGCCTTGGCAGGATGGGGAAGAGGTGGAAAATAAAACAGGAAGTGAAGACGCTGAAACTGGTAATGCTGGCATTGGTGGAAACACAATGGGCCACGTCGGGAGCTGACAGGCTGGAGTGTTCGTGGGGGGCAGGCAAAAGCCAGGGATGTATCAAAGTTACGGTGGAGGGTAGATCAGGGGGACTAATATTGGTGTGGGACGAATGTCAAATTAAGGTGGTGCAAGAATGGAGTAGAGAGAGATGGGTTGCAGTCAAAGCGAAGGCTGCGGGTTACAAATTTGAAAGCCTCTTTCTGTTTGTATATAGCCCGACGCGGGAAACTAGTAGAAGGACTATTTATGAAGAAACACTAGCTTGGAGAAGAGCCGAAGTGGGGGATGTTCTGTGCTTGGGTGATTTTAATGAAGTTCGAAACCCAAACCAAAGAACTAATACCACCTATGGGCCCCAAAGATCGGTCACGGGAGGTATGAGAAGATTTAAAAATTGGATTCAAGAGAGGGGGTTGATCGAGTTGGTTTGTCAAGGAGTAGAATACACATGGAGAAGGAATAGTTGTATGAGCTGGTTGGATAGAGCATTTGTAAGTGGGGGCTGGTGCTCACAATTTAAACATTTGAGACTGGATGTACGCCCTTGGGGCATCTCTGACCACCGCATGCTTGTGGTCTATACAGATCATGATGTTTGTTGGGGGAGGAGGCCGTTCAGGTTCCTTGATATGTGGTTAGATAACAAAAGCTTCAAGCCCTTGATTGAGGCACAGTGGGCACAAACCGGTGGCGGCTTCTCTAACAGATTGAAAGGAATTAAAAAGGTGATAAAAGTGTGGCATAGATATGTTTTTGGGTGGGTGGATAAGAAAATAGAAGGTTTGGAAAAAATGATCCAGGAGCTGGATACTCTTGCGGTTAGGAGTGGTCTATCATCGACGCAATTAACTCAGAGAAGAGAGGCCAATATCGACCTTCTTCATGCTTGGATAATACAAGAAAGACTATGGAAACAACTATCAAGAGATAAACACTTGAAGCTGGGGGACCGGAATATAAAATACTTCCACACGAGGGCTTCCATTAATAGAAAGTTCAACAGAATAAGTAAATGGCAAGTGTGTGGCAGCTGAGTGGAGGACCTAACGGTGATCAAGAATGCTATCGTGGGGGAGTTCCGAAGTCAGTTTGCTCACAAGGCTACGTCGAAGATGGAACCTCCTCATGGAGGGCGGCCAAAACTGTCGTATGATGAGGCATTGGCTCTAGAACACCCACCTTCGGAAGAGGAGATCACAACCATTGTTATGCAGATTAACGGCAACAAAGCACCGGGTTTTGATGGTTTCAACTTTACTTTCATCAAAAAAATGTGGGAGATCATCGGGAAGGATTTTATCCATGAGGTAACCTCCTTCTTTATCTCTAGAAAAATTCCATCGGGGTGTAATATGACATGGATTACTATTATTCCAAAAAAGTGTGGCGCTTCTAAACTGGATGGGTTCAGGCCCATAAGTATGGTGGGATGTGTGTATAAAGTTATAGCTAAGGTGCTGGCCCAAAGACTGAAAGATGTGCTACCTAAGCTCATTGACGAATCTCAAACTACCTTTGTGGTGGGGAGAAACATTCTAGATGGGCCGCTGATCGCGAATGAGGTAATTCGGTGCTATAAGAAGAAGCACATGAAAGGTGCAATCCTCAAAATCGACTTTAGAAAGGCATATGATTCGGTTGCATGGGAGTTTGTGGATTGTATGGGGAGATTGATGGGGTTCCTACCCAAATGGGGAAGCTGGATCATGGAATGTATTTGTTCGGTGGACATGTCAAACCTCATTAATGGTGTTCCCACTCACCCCTTCAAGCCAAGAAGAGGCCTCAGACAAGGCGATCCATTATCTCCCCTTCTCTTTGTTATGGTGGTCGAGGCTCTCTGTAACACCCCTACTAATTCGGTTCCTAATTGTCGTATAAACATCGTACTTAATAATTAAATCGCAACGGTAAATAACAGACAGTCATACTACGGTGTTACCATTACCACTCGCCCATACGAGTGATAACGCGTTACATGATAATCAACATACGAAACATATTCCCGCAGTGATCACAAGAGATAGATAGCAGTTTAGATAATACCAAAACAAATACAACATAATACCGTCTTATACATAAGTCCGTACACGTGAGCATCAAACGATTACACCTCGCACCTCACCGTTCACATACCCGAGTCCAAAATAACCACTGTATCAATTCCGCAAAGTCTATACCAAAGTGTCGCGCCCCGCGTCGACAAATACTAGTCTCCGAAAAATAAACATGGTTGTGGTATGGAATCAGCCCCTGCTGAGTATGTTATCACATGCCCCGGCTCATGCCATCCTCAACCACCCCCAGTTAATTGGTCGAGAGCATGGGATTCATTACATGCAATACCGTTTTAATATTTAAACTGTAAACAATATATATAACCATACAGTACACAACCATTAACACATATAATATAATCCACACAGCCACCATGAACAACATGCAAAACAACGAGAATAATAACGAGTATTAATTCTCGTCCTTGGCATAAAAGTCTAGTATTGTTCGCCAATATACGAGCTAACAAGCTGTTATAATTGTTCAGTTATACCTAGTGACAACGTCTCGTTAAAACGACGTGTCTCTAATTACCCATATATTATGGGGTCACCCACGGCAGTAGCCACTCCAGCGGTAGAGTCTCCGACCAACAAACCGTTCTAGTTCACGGGAAATTTTCTTGATACTTGCGGACCCGTACGCGGACATCTTAGTATCGTTTTTGTGATCACAGCGCGCACCAAGAGCCACATCCTCCTGGCTTTGTTCATCTATACCATCGCATCGCATTACCAATTTTTCTAACAAAGCAGACTAAGGTCGTTAGTCCAATCCGGAGTATATAAACTCAAAATCCAGTGTTAGATATGAGAGCGGCGTTAGTAAGGCCAATGCTCCGTATTTAAGTCTCGGATAATATATATCTTATTATCCTAATGCTACAGCGTTTTTCTTACGTTCCTTATATTACACATATAAGATAGCATCATATAGCCGCTAGTTCGTTTTATATATAGGTTCATATATACGAACCGATACTGTTATCGCAAAAACAGTAAATGATAAGCAGCTTAAATATACAGTTCATGCGTATTTATTCACACATTCAGACATTCAATCTTATCATAGAATTCACAGAAGTCTGAACTGAGGAAGACCTCAGATACAATCAGAGACACATAACAACATACCGTTCACCCTGATTTTAGAACGGTGGAGTATGAATCAGCTAGATCCGGTGCTCCTCGTCGTCTCTAACAATCTAATAATATGTATAACACTACTCATCAGCACCTCGTATAACAACATTAATCTACGGTACCCCGTACCGTCGCTAATCCCTCCCGGTTCATTCCCCGTCATTTATTAACAACGTTTGTCGGGTTTTCGGTTTAACTCGGGATTAGTAAACGCTTTATTACATGCACGGTTACGTCGTGGTATATTAATATACTTAACTTAAACATTTGTTATCGCATGTAATTTAATATACATTGTATATTATATAGTTTGTCACTATATTGCGTGTATAGTCTCGATCATATATTATACATCTCACCTTAGTATTTATTTCCCTAAGGTTAGATTTTTTTCCAAGTGTAATGTTGTATAATCCATACTTAAAATATTTTGAATTATTTACTCCTTATTATCCCATGTACAACATAACATTAGAATTTCCTTAACTAATGTTTATAATTCTTTTCCTCTTATCTTATATCATTTTAATTATGATATTATATGGTTACTGAACCATATTGTATTTCTCACACCATAACATATATTTATATATATGTATGTATTATGGGACCATTTATTATATGGTAATCCTTCATAATATATTCATTCTCCCTTAATGAATATTCCTTAAATTATAAATGTTACAACCCTTATAACATTATAAACCATATTATAAATTCTTATTCTAAAATACTTATTGTTACCGAACAACACTTATGTTCTCTAATATTTACAAAATCCACCATATTAATTATATAATGTTACATTATAGTTATATAACATATATTATATAATTTATATCATTAAATCATTTATAACCTATGGTTATAAAATGTTATAAAATACCAAACAACCCATATGGTTGTCAGTTTTTATTTAATTTCACTAAACTTCCAGAAATTACAAGACAACCCCAATTTATATTTCTTTGTTACACTTATAATATATACCTTATATTGTAATCTTTAAACCTTAATTTTATTATAACCTATGGTTATAGCTTCTTAAAATAGCCGAACAGACCCCATGGTCTGTTCTAATTTAATTTCCACCACTTAACTTTCTATATTCACCAAATCACCCCATTTTATAATATATAGTTTCCTAATGTCATTAAAACTATACATTATACACATATCTTAATAAAACCTCATATATAATTCCAAAAATTACCAAACTATACCAAAAGGTTATAAACATCATTCCTAACCTTATATTTTCAGTATTTATGGTTTTTACCCCTTATGTTACCCAAATGTAACAATGATATAAAATATCATATATTACTTAAATAATTCATACTAACTCTAAATTTAACCAAATAAATTCCTAATAACCCAAGGTCTGATATAAACTTCATTTTGTACCCCTAACTTTCAGAAATCACCATTTCACCCCAATACTTATAAATCTTTTACAATTTCATACTTAACTTATTATAAGTTAGAATTTAATTCCATAAATTCCCAAACTTGGTCAACGTCTCCTATATAGTCAACTTTGACTTCTAAATTCTATTTTGAGCCCAAACTCCCAGTAATTACTACTTATACCCCAAACTTTCATATTTTTACAATTTAACACAAAACTTTATAAAATGTTATAGTTTTTATTTAAATTCATTTAAAACCCCAAATTTCATTTATAATACGGTTATATATATATATTTTTAATATTTACCGGTTTGACCCCAATATTTATGCTAAGTGCATAAATTAAATTAAATATGCTTTTAAACTTAGATAAAATGGCCTAATGACATGGCCTTATTACAACCTTGAACTTGTAAAATAAATTACACTTTAAATGTCTCAAAAATACTATAAACTCTCGGCTTACCTCCAATTTTTCCATATTTACCAATTTTCCACATAATGTCTTAATTTGACCATTATGTTAGTTAAATCTTTTAAATGACTAGCTTATATTAACTAAGTCATTTCTGGTCACACTTAGGTTTGAATTAACCATTTTAACCAGTCCACTCTCATCACAATATATAATATAAGCTTTAAAGCATATAATATATTGTTAAGAGTGTTATACCTTGATTTATAAGCCTTTTAAAGCTTGAATGGTCACGGAAGCTTGGGAGTTTGGTTTAGACAGCTTCTAATTAATTTCTAACAACAAGAGTAAGATATAGTTAGGTTCCAAAAACTGAAGCAACTATAAGAGTAATTTTAAGCCATGAAAAGTTAGATTTCTCACCTTAAAAAAGACTTTAACCAACCTATCACTCCATGTACTGTCACGGAAGTTTGGAGGTGTGTTTATACACCTCTTAACATGCATTAAACAGATAGGAAGTGTTATGGCTCAGCTTAAAACAGAAACTAACCATAAGAGTCATTAAAGGTCTTAAAACATGGATTTTTACCTTAAAATTTGAAGCTGTTCCCAAGTGTTCCACAGCCCTATTTTCCAGAGGAATGAAGGGTGTTAATCCCTTAATAAAATCATGCCAAAGTGGTGGATTAACTCATCCATACAGAGGCTATAAGACTTACTCTTTAAACCCCATTTTTAAGAAGTTTTTGGGCGGTTTTGGCCAACTTCAAGGGGATGAAGGTTCACCAACAGTTCTAGCATGTAAATACTAGGATTATAGAAGGTTTAGTTGATAGGAATCATATAGAACAACAATAGAAAGGAAGGTAGGTGCTTAGAGCATATTTTTACCTTAAGGAATGACTTTGCTTTACTTCTTCCCCAAGTTTAGTTCCAGCCAAAAATCACCCCTTTTTTGCAACTTGGATTCAGCCTAGATTAATGGGGCAAAGGAGTTGAAACCTAGATCAATGGATAGCTAGTGAAAAGAGGAAGAGAATGAACTATCATAAAACTTACGAGCTTACTTTATGCCTTAGGAATGGATTTCTTTCCAAGCTTGTTCTTTGTTGTCTAGTAGCAGAATAAGAGGGGGTGAAGGTGGGAATTTTCGGCAGCCAAGGGGAAGTGAGGAGGAGAGAGAAGAAAGAAGACTTTTAAGGCATTATGGTAAGGTATGGGTCTAGCATAGTACTTGGTGCCCAAACCACCTAAAGAAGATATTTTGGTTCAAATTTAGCAAGGTGGCAGCCAAGGGAAGGGAGATTTCCGCTATGGGTGTCAAAATTGGGTTTCGGGTTGGGTTGAGCTCAACCTGAACCCGACCCGAAAATAGTTTTGGTCAACCCGAACCCGACCCGAACCCGGAGCGGGTTGTACTTCTTTAACCCGAACCCGGAGCGGGTTGACCCGAACCTGACCCATTTTTTCAAAAATTTATTTTATTTTAAAAATTTTAGATTATTTAATATAAAAAGATACTATAATATTAATTAATTATTACGTACAATATATAATCATATGTTATCGATTAAATGTTTATTTTAGTCATAAGTTAATCATTAAATACTAATTAAGTCATTAAATATAACATATTTTCTATTTTTAATTAAATTTTTTCCGGGTTACGGGTTAGCGGGTTCAACCCGAACCCGAAACGGGTTTCAATGACCCAACCCGAACCCGACCTGAAAATCATTTCGGGTCAAAAATCTCAACCCGAACCCGGCTTTTTATGGGTCAGTTTCGGGTCAGGTTTCGGGTTCGGGTCAAGATTGACATCCCTAATTGTCGCTCAACTTTTTCCTCCAAGGGTAATATAGTCTTTTTGCTTCTTTTTTTATGTTATGACTTATAACTTGTACATTTGGACTTATATCATGTGTTAGTTTGTTACCAACATGATTTCTTTGTCCTAAAGTGTGTAAATATGTATTCTTCAGAAATTGGTATACTTTACTATTCCTTAAAACTAGTAAAAATGTATACTTTGATTCACCATTGATATTGATGTTCTTTTCGCACATCATGTATATCTTGGACTTGTTTAACGTGTTAACATGTGTAACATGTGTTATTTAGTGTCCAAGGGTGTATACACTTGTGTTACAAGTGATATTTTACTCACTAGTCATTTTGACTTCTTAAGGTACATGTTTCCTTAAGTGTTTGTGTTCTTTGTTCATGAAGATGTGTATATCATGATAAATCAATTGTAGGTTGATTTTCCTCCTTTACTATGCTCCACTTATGTCCATGTGTTTATATAAGGTTTAGTAACCTTCATGGAGTATATATTTTTATTTATATAAGTGTGCTTAGGAGTTTTCATGATTCATGGTTCGTTAAGGCTTATTAGCCTTCTTAACTCATTAATTGTCTTTTAATTTAGTTTATGAACCTTAGGGGTATTTCACTCTCACTGGCTTCTTGATGAAGGTCGGGTGGTGGGAGTTCGAAAATGAATGATGGTGGAAAACGAAAGGAAAAGCATTTCACATTTGCAGTTCGTCGATGACACGTTGATTTTTTGTGATGCATCATTGGAGTAGATAATTGTAACAAAAGGACTGGTTATTTTATTCGCAGAGATGTCGGGGCTGCATATCAACTGGAGTAAATCTAGGTTGTTTTGCATTAACATGGAGGAGGATGATAAGTTGGTGTTTTGCCATTGGCTTGATGTGGAGGAAGGCTCACTCCCTTGTAGATACCTCGGGTGTCCCCTTGGTGCCAACCCGAGGAAATGCTCAACTTGGCAGCTGGTCATTGATAAAATTAGAGGGAGATTGAGTGGGTGGAAATCAGGTGTTTATCGAAGGCGGGTAGGCTGATCTTAATCAAGACGGTTATGGAAACGATACCGACGTACTACAAGAGCCTATTCCGAATCCCAAAAAAAGTAATCAAGTAAATAGAATCGCTCCAAAGGAACTTCTTCTGGGGCGGTACAGACCAGAAAAAGATGGCACTTATTGCTTGGAAAAAAGTGGTACCCAAAAGAGTGTGGTGGTCTCGACTTGGTAAACCTGGAATGTAAGAATGCTGCCCTCCTTATTAAGTGGTGGTTTCGATTCCAGAATGAGAGGAGAAACATGTGGAAGGAGCTCTTGTGTGCAATATACAAGTGAAACTTGGATGATTGCCTTGACAGCCAGTCAATTGCGGAGTATAAAGGAGGTGGACCATGGGGTGAAATCTGTAAAATATTCGAGTGGGACATTGTTAAAGATAATGACATCCATTCCAAACTGTCCTGGTCGGTGGGTGATGGCAGGAAACTAAAATTCTGGCATGATAGTTGGCTTGGTGATATACCCCTCAAAGACACCTTCCCAAGGCTCTTTCTATTGGCGGTAAGCAAAGAGGCCAGAATTGGAGATATGTTTAGTGTTGAACAAAATGTGGTCACTTGGGCGTTTCAGTGGAGGAGAAAATTTTTCAGTTATGAAGAGCTCATGCTTGAGTCTCTAATGAACCAACTGCAGCTTCGAATCAATCCTTGCAAGCAGGATACCCTTAGATGGGTAGGTGCGGGTAACAATAGATACTTGGTACACATTGGCGTCCGTGCAATGCAACAGATGACTAACGTGAGCTGGCCAGCTGGAAGAATTATCTGGTCAAAACCTACGCCACCGAGAGCCACTATCCTGATGTATATGCTGTTCTAGGAGAAGCTTTGCACCCGTGAGCTTTTGTTTGAGAAAGGAATGATCAGTATTAATGGTTGCCTATCTCCCCGATGTCATGGTGGCATGGAAACGGCTAGCCATGCGCTAGTCTGGTGCCAAAATATTCACAGCCTTTGGATGGGAATTACTCCACTGGTGGGGAGTGTTTATCACCATCCCGGGTAACATAAACGATGTAATGATTCAGTGGGAATCTGCAGTAAAAGGGAAAGAAATTCGGGATGCTTGGCGGTCAACGTTATGAATCCTGCTGCTTATCGCTTGGGAATCTAGGAACAAAACAATTTTCAAACAGCAAACTACTCCCGTGGAGGTGTTATTAGATAGGCTGAAGGTGGTGGTTTAGAGATGGATAGCCAGCCTTGGGATCAAGCCTCCAATGACGATGCATTCGTTTGTTCATGACAGAGGCCTTCTTCAAAGATGGATTCTGCTGTGTAGTATCGGATAAATGATCTGCTGGATAAATGTGTAGTGTAGTGTAAATGTGTAGTTAATGAATGAACTGATGAATCACCTATGGTAGGATTTAAGCGGTTAATTCCCCTGTTGGGTTTACTGGTGTGGAACATGATGTTCCTGGCTAGTTATACCGGTACTCTAATGTGGAGCATGTACAAAATTTTTTGCCCATCCATTTATATAGGCCTGACGCCAAGCATTACAAATCAATATATATATATATATCAAGGATAATAAGTAGCATAACATAAGATACATAGAAGTCCTATATATCTGACTACTAAGCGAGGGCATTACGACTAAGGAAGGAGAGGGTGTACAAAAACCTCCCAAGCGGTAAACAAAAATAGCCTAGAGATAGCAACAAAAAAACAACCCAATGATCAATAACAACAAAACCTCTAGATTTACAAAAAAACCTACTACTAGGAGCAAAGAACCCTATCAAGCTAGTCAAAGTCAGTGTTGGAGCTTTTCTTCTTTGTCCATATGATAGGTTTGATAGCAGCTTTGATGTCAGAAATAATGAGAGAGGGGTTTTTGGCTTGGTTGGCCATGGCTCGCTTACATCATTCAATCCAGAGGTAATAGACAACGTTGGCGACGACTGCTCTTTTCACTAAGTCAATTGGGCGATGCCTCTTGCAGTAGTGGATAATCCAGGTTGAGCAGCTACGTAGACTTTTCCTGTTGGTAGGGATTCCCAGGCAGTCACAGATAGTCCACTAAACCCTGCTAGAGTACCTGCAATTGAAGAAAAGATGGTTGCTTGTCTCTTGAGCACGCTCACAAAGCCAACATCTGTTAGCAAGACATATGCCCCATGATTGGATCTTATCACATGTTTTAAGTCTACCTTTCAGTGTAATCCACAAGATAAATTTAGCTTTGGGAATAGACCAAATTTTCCAACAAACATTGTACCAGTAAAAGTTCTGAGAAGGAGTGGAGGCAACATTATAGAACGAGCTGACCCTGGGTTGGATGGGGTAGGAATTGAAGAGAGAAATGGCATCATTAGATGGCCCACACTGCTCCATCCACCAGTCCCTGGTATGGAGGATAGCTTTCCAGGTCCATGGGTCATTACCTTTAGCAGTGGTCGTCCAGATGTTGTTAAGGCCAGGTAAAAAGAGCTCGTGGATCCATTGGATCCAAAGGCGTTCAGAGTCATAAATAATGGCTGAGATGCTCTTGAGCATGAAGCACATATTCCATTTGTGGATGTCTTTTAGCCTGAGACCACCATTTTTCTTGGTGATTTCATCCAGATTTTGTTCAGTGTAAGACATCCATCCATCGAATATGGAGGGTTTTTTTTCTGAAATAAAATATGGAGGTTATTAAATGGCTAAACGAGAAAATTTTCTTTTTATACGGACAGTAAAGCGAGGTAATTTCACCAAAAAAATTGCTTATGAGAGCAAAAAGTAGAAGTAAACAAATTATTACTCCATATATTCACTTTTATAAAATAATTATAAAACTTTAGTCGCTTATATATAACCATTTATCTATAAAATTTATCGAAAGCTTAGATTCTTGTTGCTCTCAAAAAATCTATAAAAATGAAAAATTTGTCAAAAATGAAAAAAAAAAATGCAGCCACTGGGCGGCTAGGGCACCCGTAGCCACAAGGTGGCTCTATGCAAGGCCAGCAGCTAGGCGACCCATATTTATAATTTTTTTAAGTTATCTAACATTGCTTTCTTTTCTGACTTATCCAACGACCATAAACCCTAAACCACAAACCCTAAAAATCTACCAAGTCACTAGTAACATTATAAGTAGTTTATAATGAGTTAAAAACCCACCCTAGGACAGTTAAAATGTCGAAGGCTTATTTTATAACCCACAAACCCTAAAATCTGTCGAGCTAAGAGCGACATTATAAAGTATAGAACACGTTAAAAAAGATTACCATATACCACACACCCTGAAAACCACCATAGGAGAATTAAAAGGTTGAAGACTTATTTTAGGGTTTGTAGTAAAGGGTTTCCGGCCTAACGACCCTGAACCACAAACCCTAAAAATCTGCCGAGTCAGTGGTGACATTATAAAATATAGAATGTGTCAGAAAAAAAGATTACTCTATACCACACACCCTAAAACCATGATAGGGAAGTTAAAACGTCGAAGGCTTATTTTAATGTTTGTAGTGAAGGGACCCTAAACCACAAATCCTAAACATCTCTGACGACAATATAAAGTATAGAACGAGTTAAAAAATACCCTATACAACACATGTAATACAATCTAAATCTGAGTTCTATTAATGGTAGTGGACACCATATTAATCCTGTGTGTTACCGCCACGCTCTAAAGAGGGCTAAGGCAAGGCGTTAAAGTATGTTGTCTTATAAACAATATCAAAGTATACATACTACTTAAGAGGAACTATTTATGATTATCCAAGGACATAATTCAAACTCGTTCCCTACTTTTAAATCCAAAACAACCAAACCGAAACATAAGTTAATGAGTGGTATATATTATTATATAGTGCTGGTAATAATACTTAAGCCTTCAAGGCAATTATTTCTTTCTTGATTGTAAATCTCCTTAGATTTCTCTTTCTATATATGTGTATTTGTACACTTTAGGGATATTATAGATTTTGTCTCATACTATTTATAACATTAATGTGTTTATAAAACACAAGTCAATCCTTTTTAATATGTGTAGTATTTTAGACACAATACATAAACAACTTGAATAATTCACATAAAGAGTAAAACTCAAGCATAAGATATCATTTCTCATAAATATGCACTAGGAGAGAATATGATTCACATCAATAAGCTTAAGCAGAACATTTTATGATTCTTTAAAGGATTTATGAGTCTCATTTGTTATCTCATAATATTTGTTTATGTATGCATTTACTGTACATCATTTTAGATTCTATTATATATTTTACCTATAACCCTGATGTGCCCCCATGTTAGAAGATGTCACATCTCCCCTCTTATAAAGCGGCATGCCTGTAGGTAGTAACCAACACCAGACGGGGTGACCTGACCAACGATCAATTAGACTCATTGGATTTCCAACCTGTGTATGAACATTTTATAACCATCCACTAGTGTACACAACGTGCAACCAAGTTTTCCATCTTGAATTTCTCACATATAATAACAAATACCCACCATTCAATAATGGCCTCAATTATAGTTACCTAATAAATGTACTTTGGTATTGCATTCCATTGATATTCCATTGATATGCGATTCAATACTCTCCATTTGATAATGGATTAACCACCTAAGGAATGTACTTAGGTAATTTACACAGTGGAAACTTGATTCAATAGCTCACATCATAGATTCTCAATTCATTAAGGTCAGGAATATCATAATCCTTAGATTGATTGATATTATAATTTCATAGTATGTAATTCGTGTATTAAGTATATATAAATAATACTTGCATACATATACATATAAATACTTCATGCATTCTTGGATCAATAAATTACCGTATCTTTCGGAAGTATTATATTCCTTATATAGTACATACTAATGTTTGTATTATACACTCAGATATATTAATATGTATGTATTTATGTTACGAGTTCTTGATCCAATAGGTTATCATATCTTTTAAGGAATATCTTATCTTTGTTAGATTGTTCATACAATGTATAGATAGTACTAGCTTGTATATGTACATAGTTGTACAAGCTTTAAGTCATTTCAATTTCTTTCTTTTCAAAAGCATGGATAATCATAATCCTGAATTTACACCATATGTTCTTTTTAGACAATTATTTAGCGAGAATAAACACGCATATCTTTTTTTTCATTAAATCAAACAAGCACACAAACCCAAGGTAACCCTCGAGATTATTCAGACTACACAACACCATACCTGGAATATGTAGCATTATATATTGTCCTGGTCATGTGTATCCAATCATCCAAATCTAGTCATGTGCATCGATCCCATTATCTAAACTTAGATTGAAAACAAAAGATAATTATAAATTTTCATTTATCCACTCGTTTAAAATATATTATTCATTTACTTGTCCCACCGAATCTACCATTGATATCCATAAAATATTCCATTTTTAGGTTGATTGTATTTCCCCAAAATTCTTGATTCCACAACATAAGAATAGTCAGGCCAATCCTATAAGGACCTTAATCATTTCTTTCTTGGTTAAGTATTGAGTCCTACTTTGTTTCTAGCCCAAAACATATTTTTTCTTACTAGACGATCCATATTTTCTCTAAAGGTGGACTTTTCTTCTAGTCCAGATCAATTGTCTAAACCAAAGTTAAGGTTTAACCCTTAGCTCAATTTCATTTCATATTATTCTGATTAAGTTAGTTTAAAAATTATAATCAATAGCTAAGAGAATCCTTTTTATTTGGCCCAATTTTAATTATCGCTTCTAATTATAGTCCTTATTCATTTTATGATGGGTCTTTCTCTAGGGCCATACTCTCTTAGTGTGGTCCAAAGCTTATATTTAATAAGTCAAGCTTATAATTAATAAGTCTTTTAGTCTATTTGAGTTTTGGTCAACAGATTTTTTTCAACCTAATTATGGTGGATCGAGTCTCAATTTGGGTCTGGAAGGCCCAATAGGGCATGGGTCCAGACCTTTTATGCCAAGCTGGCTAAAGATGGGTTAGACTACCCAACCCATTAACCTGTTAAACTATCACATTAAAAAGTTAGGTTAGTTCATGTATAAGCAAACAAATACATCTTATAATGAAATATTAGTCAACCCAAAACTCAATAAGGATATAACAAAACAATATAAAACATATATACAAATCTGCCTTATTTAATTTAATCCTACATCATAATTACATTCTGGTGACCTATTATTCTTCCATTTTAAACACAATAATTTAAATCATCTAACTTATTAATTAATGAATGTAACACATTAATTGCTTCTTTAATTTCTCCTAACTTACAAGTTACCATCTCACATATTTAATATCATTGTCCATTATACTATAATTAACCTAACCATATGTGTAATTACTAATGGGCTATTTTCTCCTTATGAATCATATTATATCATTCTAATTAAAGCCTTAATACTATCAAGAGTTGTACACTGAATACTTAAACTTAACCTTTTTTTAACGTAAAGTTCCAAAATCAACTTTCAACATATACTAATCCCAAAATAGCTCAAATCAATCGGAAACACAACAAATCATTAAGTTATGTGTTTAAGTCTAATATATATATATATTTCTATTTTATTCAATTAACTCTAGATTAACTTAGAAATTAATATCAAATCTTCAAAACACTTATAATCATTAAAACTTCCACAAGTAACCATTTAACACACTCTTTGATCCTCTCTAATTTATACCAATCGTTTAGGCTTTATTTTCCAACTTAACAACTTGTAAAGCGATGATAAGTATGAAATACATCTATTTTTTGGGCTTTAATTCTTCCTATTTTCATAACAATTCATGTCGTATTTCTCACTTATCATATATTTTTCCTTAGATTTACGTTTTAATGTGAACTGATACATTTTAGGTGTCTAATGTAGTAAAAAGTCTAGGAAATGCATAGAATTTCTCATGAGGATTCCAACGCAACAAACGGGAAGTAAAACGGAGCTAAAACGAAGAATCTAGGCCCCGTCAAAGTTAACAGAGCACTCCTCGCTATGTTTTATCAAGATCTTTAGAAGATAAAAATATTTTATCAACTGATAAACACCATAGCTGCTATATATTCACCCATCCAGAGCCATATTGAATACATCCCACGCCTAGAGGGGCTTACGCCTCTTTTCCATCAATTCCTTTCACACGTTTCCAACCCTTCAAGGCATCATCGTCATCACATCATCCACCACCACCATTCACCATAACACCATCATCCACAATCATCACTTCCACCACGTTCACCTCCATCCGTTCACTTCTCCACGCGCACACCATCACTCACCAGACCACACCATTGTCCACCACCGCTTCCATATATTATTTTTTGTTATGTTTGTTATTTTTTTAATTATGTTTGAGTAGTTAGTTTAGCTCCCCGGGTTGGGGTAGCAAACCGAATCTTTATGTTTATTTTGTAATCTTTTCTCTGATTATAATTGCAGTAGTTTAATTCCTATTCTTCATGCGCTTTAATTTTCTAGCTAATTATTAAAGCAATATTTGTAGTTTTCTAATCGAAATGCGGCGCTGAGATTAGTTAACAAGACATAGGAAGTTAAACCGGATTAACGACTAGAGGCATGGTTTGCCTATAGGTTAATCTGTCTCCAATAGGAATTATGTTTAATGCTATTAACTTGATAACTTGGGAATGGTTTGCGGCTTGTTATTTCAGTTAGTTAGGGTTCGTTGTACAGGGACCGGTCAACGAACTATATATAATTCCTGAGTTTATTGCAGAATTAGGAAAGAGTTTATTGATAGATTAATAAAGTGAAGGTTTACTAAACAATCCGGGGTGCTTCTTTAGATTCAATCTTTATTTTTTTTATTTAGTTTATTTTAATCTGTTTACTGTTTCATTATTTTATGTTAGTTTGTTTAGTCATTCTTTTTATTAAATTAAATAAAACCTGAAAAAGTGATGTTTCCTATTTTCTTAGTTTAGTTTTCTCGGTTAGTAAATAAATTATCAATTAATTGAACGAGGTCCCTGAGATCGACAACCCCACTCAATTCACTATTCCACAAACCGATAGGTACACTGCCTAAGTAGAAGTATAGTAACATATATTTCTGCTAACAAGCAACACCTAAATTATAAATAACATATCCCTTATGTTCTTGAAGGTGGACGTTGGTAGATGACTAAACCCTAAATAGAACAAAAAAAGTGATTAACTAAGCCTTGGTTCTGATTAGGTCGGTGTGCCAGTAGCCCACGAGGGTGCTGTGCTCCCAAGGGGGTGGGTGTAATACCCCTGAGGTTTACCGTCCACATCGATTGGAGGGGAGAAGAAACCACTTCTTATAGGGGTGTGGATACCTCTCTTTGTTATGAGGCCTCTAGAGAGGTGTATATGTTGACCCTCCAAAACAAAACCCCACTAGGGACAATATCCACCATGGCCAGGGCTTTCCGCTTCCGTTGGGCCACTCTCGTGTTAGGCCTTTTGAATAGGAATGGACCCTTTAGAAATAAAATAGTTAGCTCCGGAAAAACGGACAATATCACAACAGTAGGATACTGGGCTATTACACCAAGAGTTAAAACATCACCTTAAGGTCAAGAATGACATTTTAGCGCACTTAGGGCAAATTGGTAATTTTGACTGAAGTTAAACTTGGGTTTACCAAAATAATTATGAATTCATTCTCATGACCCTAAAGAATGATTATAAGCAACCCAAACTCCAATTTTAGCTTTTGAAAAAATTACCAATATGCCACTGTGTCATCAAAGTCAACCCTATGTCAAAATGACCAAATACTCTTTTGGCTCAACTTAAGGAAAATGACAATATAAACCCAATGAAACACATCCCATCCCTCAAAAACACTTCCTTAAGGGTATGTTCCCCCATTTCCCCTAAAAAGAAACTGCAAAACTGTGATTTAAGGTCTTAAGCACAAAAATATCAAAGACTTATTTTAGGGTTTGTAGTGGAGGGTTGATAAGTTCAGAATTTATCCATATTTCTACGCTTAACTTGATTAATAATATTATTAAAGTATGTGATAAATTCCTCTACTTGTGTGTTAGTTTATACTATATGCGAAGAACTCCCCTTACTTGTGGTTTTATGCTTAAACAGGTGAAAACGCTAAAGAAAGGATAAAGAAATGTGTGCCAAGAGCTTAACGAACAAGATGAGACCAAACAGGAGTTAAAACGAGGTTTCTATAGCATTTTGAAGTCGGTCTAGACCTTTTTCCGGACCTATAAACCTAGACCATCCCCAAGAGAAACCTACTGCCAAGATTCATGAGTGGTCCGGGTATGTGTCCTAATCTATAGACCCGGACCACACTTGTGTTACATTCTGCCTATTTTAGAGCCTGGTCCGGGTCTGCATCCTGGAAATAAACCCGAACCAAACTTAGAGTTCGGGAATCATATTTTTGTGGCATCCAGATCAAGACGTGGATCTTCTCACGCGAACCAACTCTGTGAGTGGTCCGGGTATTAAAGCCGGGCGTAACACCCGGACCACATCTTTTCCGTAGTGCGGCATATTCCAATGTGAGATGTCCAGGTATACAACCTGGTCGTAAATCCTGACCAATGGAGAAGTAGCACAGCACGTCATTTCTTTAAGTCAGTAGAGGGTATAAAATATGTTATATTAGCTTCCGATGGAGTATCTTGATTCTTTTGCAACCCTAGCCGCCAAGTCAACATAGAAAGAGACAGAAAACAATAGATCGGAAGTAGCAGAGGAGGGTGGGGTTTCTACATTAGTTCTCATTACAGATTTGATGGCGACTTCCCTTCCTCTTATTGTTGTTTCCGTTTCTGCTATGTCTGAGTAGTCGTTTAGAATTCTTGTTTACTATGAAACTCTAGTATATGATTTCTTCGTGATGTGTTGAATATTAATTTTATACAGATTGTAGTTTCATTCCTTGTTTAATATTGAATTATTTTGTGATTTATTATTGATTGAGTTTTTCTAGTTTGAATTGCTTACAAGAAAGAACTGTGGCATTCATTGGACCATAGAAATACTACCAAGAAAACTTGAGAAAGTAATTACTTGGCATTAGCTTACTAAAAATCAGATGAATTGTGAACACTACTAGTTTATTAATTAAATCATGAGGAGAGTTAGGATTTACGAATTGCTAATAAGAGTCTATTTTATGGGAGACCATGAATAGATTATTTTAGATCCGAGGTTTCAATCTAGAATTCAGAAAACACTCAGCAAAGGAATTGAAGAACTAAGAGGAGGTAGTAAACCAGAATTCGTTATTAGAGTAGTTAAAAAGATCACTTTTGATTGTTTTCAATTTAATTAATTAATTTACTACAATCAAAACCCCCAAAATATTACTGTTGTTTTCTTTAGTTCATTAGTTAGTTTATTAGATAGAGATTAAACTAGACACTGCCTCCGTTTGTCGATAACCTAGAGGGATACTTCTAGGAAAACTTGTTGTGAAGACCGGTACACTTGCTGTTAGTTTAAACCTGTACAACTTTTTGGCACCGTTGTCGGAGAGACACAGTTATTTAGTTTAGTCTTTATTCTATATTTCTTTTATTTATTTATTTTTTGTTTAATTTATTTTTAGTTTATTTTTGTTTTTTGTTAGTTTGTTTATTTGTTCTTATTCTCTTCAATATTTAATTTTGTTTGATTATTTTTTATTTGTTTAGTTATTTTAGTTTTTAGGGTTTTAATTTTGTTAAACTAGTTTATTTATCATTTTGTTTAGTTGAGTTTAAATTTATTTTATTTGTGTTTATCTTCTTTAGTTTGATTTCAGTCTTTTTAATTTTCCCTGTTTTGCATATTATTTAATTCTTCTATTATTGTTATTTAATTTTTGTTTATGGTTGTGACTCGTTCTTCAGGAGAACCATAATTTGAGTAGAATCCAAGATATGAGCGATTAGCAAGAATAATTCGGCAGGGACTCAATCTAAATCCAGAAGGGGAAGAAAACAGTTGTTGTGCAGAGTCACCGACTTATTTGGTTGAACCAGAGGTAATCATTATGAGTGCAGTATTTGATCCAGAAAGGTTGGTGAAGGATTATGTTTGTGAGGGACTCATGCTGCCTATAGTGATCCCTACACTACCGCTAGGAGTTGAATGGACATTCCAAACCCATTACATTACAATGGTTTTGAATGCGCCACAGTTTAGTGAGACAGTGACAGAAGATCCTAATGTTCACCTGACGTCATTTATGCGATTAGTAGGAGCTTGCTCGACCCCAGCTTCTCAGGAAGTAGTGAGATTAACTATTTTCCTCTTTTTATTACAAGATAGAGCTGTATAATGGTTGAACTCCTTATCTCCCAACAATATCACCACTTGGACGGAGTTGGCTAATACTTTTCTTGCAAAGTACTTCCCACCTTCTCGAATGCTTACAATGAGGGGTGAGATTACAAATGTTAACTAGTTAAGTGGAGAAACTTTATCTGAAGCCTGAGAGAGATTTAAAGGAATTGTGAGAAGAGTTCTTCATCACGGGTTAGGAGATGAAGTTGTTCTACAGTCTTTCTACAAAAATTTAGATCCACAAAGCCACATCTTGGTGGATACTTGTGCTAAAGGAAGTCTCATGGAACTCCTTATCTCCCGAATGAAAGAGCTACTAGAAACTGTTACAAATTCAGCCAATAAATGTTGAGGTGCAAGAGTTGCTTTTGTGGTCCCTTCAAAGAAAATGGCAGACATTTATGAGGTAAATTCTCACACTCTTCTGACTGCAAGGATGGAGAGCATGTCAAAACAATTTGAAAAGATGTGCATCATGATGAATTCAAAGCTTAATGTAGCATTTTTTCCTGATTCATGTACGCCTTGCGAGTTTGGCGGGAGGAATGCCAACATGTTCCAGTGTCCCCCTCAACAAGGAAAAGAAGTAAATTATCTAGGTAATAGACAAGGAAACTTCTTTGGCAATCAGAACAAACAAGGGTATCTTTAGCAGCAACAAAATTATCAAAACAACAATTTCAATGATAGATGGGCTCAAAACCAGCGGGTGCAAATAATGAAGCTGATACTTCTTCGAAGCTAGAGGCCGCTATGCTTGAATTTGTTGCAAGTGACTAATGCCCGATTCACAAAGTGGGACATATTCAACAACAGAATAGAGAAGTGTCTAGATGATATTTTGCAGCAGCTCGCTCAGCATCCTATAGGGACGACATTGCCAAGTCAGCCAGAGAGGAACCCACGAGAGTAAGCCAAGGCTATTTTTATTATAGAAGATGAAGCTCCAGTGGCTGCTTCAGTTTCCTCTATTCAAGCCGCGGTAGATTAGATGAATTTTGATGATTATCACCCATCCCACATGGGTTGGGCGATGTCTATCTCTTACACTAGGAAAGCGGTGGCCAGAGCTGGTGAGAGTTCCTCGATCTGAAGGGGATGTAAAGTGGGAGAGCGAACATCTCCAAAGACTGCTTACAGATTATGAGAAGGAGAAGCGTACGCTTCATTCAGAGTTAGAGATGAAAGCAGTCACGACTAGGAGTGGTAAAAGTAAAATTTCTAAATTTGAGGTGGTGAATACAGAGGGACCGGTGTTAGAGAGTGAGCAGAAATGTGAAGCTATCTAGTCTCCTTCGTCTTTATCACCCATAGTTGCCGATTCTCCTCTAGTTCCCTTCCCGAACAGAACAAAGCGCATTAGAGAGGACAATGAGTTTGATAAGTTCCTTACTTTACTTCGCTAGTTATCTATTGATATTCCTTTTGTTGAATTGGTTGCGAAGGTGCCCAACTATGCTAAGTATTTGAAAAGCTTTTAATTGATGAGGCAAAGTTAGTTGAGGCAGGAACTGTTCTGCCCATTGAAACGTGTTCATCAATCAATCAAAAGCATCTACCTGAAAAGTGCAAAGATCCAGGTAGCTTCACAATTCCTCATAGAGTTGAAGAGATTGACTTCGACCATTGCCTTGCTGTTGGGGGAATCGATTAGTCTTATGCCATACACTGTATTCGAGAAGATTGGAATTGGGGAACTACAGCCCACACAGATGACACTTCAGTTGGAAGATCGATCGGTGGTGTTTCCTCGTGGGATTACGAAGGATGTTCTGGTTAAGGTGGAGCAGCTGTACTTCCCTTGCGATTTTGTCGTGCTCGACATGATAGCAGATCCTAGTGTTCCTATCATCCTGGGAAGACCATTCTTGGCTGCATCTGATGCTTGAATCGAAGTTGCTCACGTTACAATTACTTTAAATTGTGAGGGTGAGCAACTAATATTTTATGCTGGCAAGTCTTTGAAGCAAGCTGACTCTTCTCAAGCTTCGGCTCGCTGGTTACCAAAATCCTCTCAATCTTCTATAGTCTTTTGAGAGAAAAAGGTATGCTGTAGCCAAAGACGTTAAAGAAGGACAGATGGCTAGAAGGCAACCTAGTGTTACATTTTGTTAGTTTTGAGTTTCAGCATTAATTTCTTTTTGAAGTTCCTTTCCTATTTTGGTTTTTGCTAATCTATAACTTCATTTGTAGTTTTTGGTTGCTTTTAGTGTCTTTCTTTCATATGAGTCCCTCATGATGGTACTGTAACCTAGCTACATAACTTGATCAAAGATCAAGTGTGGGGTCGTTCACTGCAGCAACAACAAAAGCCACAGGAGTTCTAGTTTTGCTTTCTTTTAATTTAATTTAATTTTTTTACTACTTTGTTGTGTTTCTTTGGACATGAATGCTTTTTATGTGTGTTATGAGTTTTTCACTCTTGCCTTGTCACATAATGAGGACATTGTTTATTTTAAAGTGTGGGGTAGGGAGTGATCTTTAGTTACTGTTTCAGGCCACTAGTTTTTGTGTGTTTTCTGATGATAAATAATTTACTTCTCTAATACCAACAAATGTTGAATTTTGGGAGATAATGTTTATGGAAGTTTGTAATTAAGCATGGCGACAACCTAAAAAAATATCTGCTTAAAAGTTATCTTCCTGGGTTGATTTTCTTAAATTTAGTCCATTTTCACTATAATATGATGGACTGGCTGATTGTGGAAACTGAATGAGTTTAGCTTGGAACCTTGGGAATGAATTGAATATTTGGAAAGAAAGGATAAGGCAAGGTACTCCTCTGATAAAAAAAATTCCTACACCGAATCAGGCCTCTTTTATCTAATTATAAAGTCCTCATGGTGTTTTTATCACCTATCTACCAAAGGTCTTGGGATATGGGATAGTTGGCCCAACGCCATTACAGGAATAAAGAGAAAAAGTTTGGGTGAAGGAACAACTATGCATTTAGTTAAAAGTTGTTTGTTTTAATTTCTTGACGAAGAAAATTTTTTGCATGTAAAAAATATATTTAATTATAGTCTTTTTTTAGTTTTTGATCATGAATGTGTGGTATTGAAACGTATTGCAGAATAAGGCATTACTTCACATCCCTTGTCATCCAACGGGTAATGGAATGAAATTGGTGGAAGGTCCTGAGCTAATATGTATTTCAGTTTCTGTAATTTAGTTTATTCATGCTTTTATTAAAATTGTTCTATTTTCACTCTTTGCGAAAACTGATAGCTTAGAGCAGATTAATTTTTCTGATTGCCATTTTGCTTGTTTTCCTTCCGCTTATGTTTGATCCTGGAGTTTGGTGTTTCGGTTTGGAGTAGTTATATTCTTTATTTGCTTGAGGAAAAGCAAAACATAAGTGTGGGGTAGTTGATAAGTGCAGAATTTATCCATATTTCTATACTTAACTTGATTAATATATTATTAGATTATGTGATAACTTCCCCTACTTATGTGCTAATTTATACTATATGCGAAGAACTCCCTTACTTGTGGTTTTATGCTTAAACAGGTGAAAAACGGTGAAGAAAGGATCTAGTAACACGTGCCAAGAGCTTAATGAACAAGACGAGACCGAACAGGAGACAAAACAAGGTTTCTAGAGCATTTTGAAGTCGGTCCGGGTCTTTGTCCGGACCTTTAGACCCAGACCATCCCGAGAGAAACCCACTGCCAAGATTCGTGAGTGGTCTGGGTATGTGTCCTGATCTACAGACCCGGACCACACTAGTGTTACATTCTGCCTATTTTAGAGCCTAGTTCGGGTTTGCATCCAGGAAATAAACTCGGACCAGACTTAGAGTTTGCGAATCATATTTCTATCTATTTTGGCGCCCGGATCCAGACACAGATCTTCACGCATGGACTGACTCTGTGAGTGGTCCACGTATTAAAGCCGAACGTAAAACCCGGACAACACCTTTTCCATGGCATGGTGTGTTCCCATGTGAGACGTCCGAGTATACAACCCAGACGTAAATCCGAACCAATGGAGAAACAACACAGCGCTTCATTTCTTTAATTCTTCCTGATGTGTTGAATATTAATTTTATACAGATTGTTGTTTTATTCTTTGTTTAATATTGAATTCTCTTGTGATTTATTATTGCTTGAGTTTTTCTGGTTTGAACTGCTTACAAGTGAGAACTGTGGTGTTCATTAGACCATAGGAATACAACTAGTGAAACTTGAGACGGTAATTCCTTGGGATTAGTTAACTAAAAACCAGATGAATTGTGAACATACTAGTTTATTAATAATTCGTAATGAGAGTTAAGATTTAAGAATTGCTAGTAAGAGTCTATTTTATGAGAGACCAGGAATAGATTATTTTAGATCAGAGGTTCCAATCTAGAACTAAAAAAACACTCAGAAAGGGAATTGAAGAACAAGGGAGAAGTAGTAAAGTAGGATTCCTTGTTAGAGTTGTTAAGAAGATCACTTTTAATTATTTTCAACTTAATTTATTTATTTACTGCAATTACAAACCTTTAAAATATTATTATTGTTTTCTTTAGTTGATGAAATACCCCAAACCTTAATATATTGTTTAAACACTTAAATATGGTGTATTAAGACTAAAAAGAGTCTTAGAAACATTAGTAAACAAGTTTAAACAAAAGAAAACACAAAATGTGCTTTAAAGTCAATAAGAGCCAAAATGTGCTCTAAGCTTGGGATAAACTTGGTTAAGACCTAATGAACTTACCAAGACCTCATTTATACACTAATGAACATATTAAATCAATTACCAAAGAAAACCAAGCTTGAAAACAAGTTTAAACACAAAATGTGCTTTAAGGAGTCTTAAAGCACATTTTTGAAAAATTGTCTTGTAAATGAGTTTTGGGTGGCTAGATGTCCATCATTACTCTTAAATATATATGTGTACTATATAATATCACATTTGGATGTCTATATCAATGGGAAATCAAAAATTTCACTTCTATGTGCCTTGTTTTCATGAATAGTGATTTTTATAAGCTATTTTGTAACATATGTTGTATAAGTAATTAAATTGACAAATAAAGACTATAATACCCTCACATTACTATTGGGGGCCGGTTTTTAAGGTTGGTGACACACCACCTTTGTTAGCTTGTTAAGAAAATAAATAAGACTACTTAAGTACCTTTTTACTTTATTAAGTATAAATATCTTCAAAAGCAAATTCTATCTCATTCTCTCATTTCCTCCTTCATTTCCCACGGTCTCAACCTTCTTCTTCCTTCTTCTTGCTGTTCTCTCACGGTAATACCACACACCCCCATTAAAACTCCACTTTGATCTCTTGCAAAATCTTGCTCACTTGTCCAAATCAAAAACAAACACCACCAATCTCTTCCTCTCATCAAGCTCTTCATTTCTATCTTCTTAAAAGTCCAAGACCACCATTTCGGTGCCATGGAGTTCCTCCATTGAAGGAGCTTGAGCTTGTATTTTTACATATTGTTACTCTCCTTTGCTTCTAGGTAAGGAATCTCAAAGAAAAATCATGTTTCCTCCATGTTTTTACCTTGACCGAAAATACACATTTATATAGCTCTTTGTGTGACCTTGTTCTAGCTTCATTCCAACTCTTCATGGACTAGGTGGAGTCCTCTCTTGCTAGATATTCAAACTCTCTTCAAAGAGCAAGGTAAAACAACTACATTAATGTTTTTGAAACAATGTAAAATTAGGGTTTACAATGAGATGGAGCCTATAGCTTGAATACTCATTATAATGTTTGTATATTGTTTAGAACTTGTCAAAGAATCAAATACCCTACCGGTTTTCTAAAGGAAACAAGAAAGAAGTTGTTTGGAAAAGAGGTAAATCTACTAACCAAATGTTGTTTAATGCCTTAGGAGAAATGAGCTTATAAATGCTTATTAAATCTACCTAAAGAGCAAATGGTGAATGACTTAGTAAAGTGTTCTCAAGAGCTTAGTAAAAGGCATAGTGTTGTTGAGTGTATTTGCAGGTTAAAGGCAAATATATTGTGGAAATTCAGTGTTTATGATTTATGCATCTTAAGGGCCTAAGAGCCATGTCATTTAAGGGCCTAAGTGCCATGCAATTTAAATTATGCACTATATTGTGATGTAGTGCTTTGTGAGTGGAGTTTGTGTATAATAAGTACTTGATGGATTTTTAGTTTTTTTGGTTGTTTGTTGGTAAAAACAATGTGTTTTGGTTTAGCAATGTTTAAGGAGAACCTATGTCGAAATTTAGGTAATAAATGAAAAGTTCTAAGTGTTAAAAATGAGTTTGATAGGTTAAGGAGTACTTAGAATGGTTAAGTGCTGTTCTTGTGTAAGAAACATGCATTAAGGTGATTTGGGATGTAACAAGGACTTAGGCATGAGCTTGAGGTTTTAGTATGTACCAAAGTCATTTTGGACTTAGGTGAAGACTTAGGCAAACTTTGGTAAATTAAGGAGAAAGTGTGAACTTGAAAAAGAATTTGAAGTAATGATATAAGGAGTTAGTTGTGAGAGATGATGCTTGGGAGATGATGTTAAAACAAGGAGAAAGCATTTTGGGATAGTAGTTACCATAGGTGGAAACACCATCTAGGAACCTAGTATAAAATAACATAAGTGTCAAGGAATTTTACAAGGAAATAAGTAAAGGCTTAAGGAATTAGAAAATGAGTTTCATGGATGTTGTATGTGGATATAAGGTTACCAAATGTTGTTAGGAAGCATTAAGAGGCCTTAGGAGAAGTTTGGTGAAGATTTGGCAAAGTTTGGGTAAGTTTAGGAGACGTCCGACCCAGGGGTCCGACCCAGTTTTGGGTCGGACAGCCTCTGTTAGACGTTAGGAAAGTGTTCTGTAATGGTCCGACCCAAAAGGGTGGGTCGGACATGGGTCGGACGGTCAATTTCAAAGGAGGAAAATGTTTCTGGAATGGTACGACCCAGTCGAATGAGTCGGACGTGGGTCGGACGGGTATGTTTGTAAGGCGGTGAAAGTTTCTGTAATGGTCCGACCCAGAAGGGTGGGTCGGACATGGGTCGGACGTGTATGTCCTGAAGTCGAAGAAGTTCTCTGTAATGGTCCGACCCAGTCTAGTGAGTCGGACTTGGGTCGGACATGTCTCTGGAATGGTCCGACCCAGAAGGTTGGGTCGGACAGGGTCGGACATGGTAAGGTTTTTCAGACCCGAAAACCACTGGAAGGGTCCGACCCAGTTGTGGGTCGGACGGTGGGTCGGACATACCAAAACTTGTAAAAAAAAACAGAAAAGAATGTGACTTATGTAGTTAACCCTAGGGTGTTTAATGAAGGTAACCTAGGGTAAGATAGACATTAAAACATGTCATACAATCATGTTAAATACTTAGTAAGTTTGAAGTTAAATAAATAATTAACCGACGTTATTAACTATGTATAGGAGTGACCTACGGAGGAAACCAAACGAGGCAAGGACCAAGGTATGGTTTTCTTGCAGTCTGTTGTCTAGCGGTTTACACCGGTTTGTGTGTTGTATGTTTTTCTGTATGTTTATGACGTTATAAGATTAAACATGTAATGAGTTTACAGTGTTCATATTATTGTATGTTATGTTGTGACTCATTCCCTCGTGTGTGTCTAACATGACTTACCACCTATTGTGTGTTGAATGTTAAGTTCCACTATGAACTTCTAACAAGTGTTAACTGGGAAGTGAGGAATCCGGTTGTCCGGTCATGCATGTAAGTTAAGAGTAGATATCTGAATCAGATTCGACTCTTATGTTGTTAAGATTGTTCTCCTTAATTTGGCGTTCGATCTCCCGCTAGCTTCTTCCAAAGCTTACCTATTCTGACTTATGATCGGTTTAGTGGGAACCTGTTTGTGTGGTGTGTTCGGGTCACTAAATCCGAACCATCTGTGACTTAAGTTACTCGTTCGTCTAACAGAACGGTAATGAGTGTGTTTAACGAGCTTGACATGAGAGTGAATCACTCTCTAGGCTCTTGTGTTATTTGACCCTTGTGGTTTGTTATCGTGGAGTGAAAATCCACTGTGCATGTGTTGTTGTGCTGTGCGCCATTGATGCTCAGCCATGTTATGTTATGTTGTGTATATAAATGAATGCCATGTTATCATGACAATTAGCTGCGCGTATCCCGGTAGCCGATGGGCTGCGCGTTAGCCATACCAGCCAAGGGTTGCTGACCCCCTCGGGGGATCCATATTTCTTATACTGCAGGATGAGGATCGAAGAAGCGGAGTGGCTTTAGATCCTAGGATGCAGGTATTTTTGAGTACTTTTGGGATGTTGGCCCGGGATGCGCCTGTGCTCCCGTGGCGTTGTTTATACTGGTTGTGACAGTTTACAGTGATGTTTAACAGTGAAGGATGTATGTATTACTCGGTATTGTATATAATGTATTTATGGTTTAGTTTTATGCTCGGGAGTCTGATCATCAGACCGGTACACTTGTATTTATTCTGCCTTGTCAACCACGTGGGTGGTTGACGGCGTTGTAGCACCGAAGCGTTAGTTACTGTTTAGTTAGTTAATTCCGCTGCGATTTCATTTAGTATCATGTGCGTATTAGGGGTGTTACAAAAAGTGGTATCAGAGCGAAGTATCGCTCTGATGACTAGAATACCGAGCTTAGGAATATACCGAGTTAGGAAACCTAACTACAGTTACTTAAGTGATCAGTTATGGAAGGTTAACCACTAACTAAGTGTGGAGATACCTTATTGTCGGGAAGCGTTACAACCGTTGGACCGATAAGTGTGCAAGCATATTGCTAATGAATATTCATGTGAATACAGATGGCAGGTAGACCGCGCGGTAGAGGCCGCGGAAGTGGTACCGGTACTGTGGGTGACCAGGGCGAGAACACTACGGCTCAGGTTATGGCCGAGGCTGTAGCAGCCGCTGTGGCCCAGATGGTACCCCAGCTTGTAGCTGCGATACAGCAGGGGCAGATGCCCGGAGTTCAACCACCACCGCCACCGCCACGAGAGACCAACTGGGTCAAGGCATTGGCAGATCTGAGACCCCCTTCGTTTCATGGGGAGACCGACCCACGTAAGCTGGAGGCGTACATCTCCGAGTTGGAGACCGCCTACGAGACCTTGGCTGTACCTTCAGAGGCTAAGGTCCGTCTTGCCGCTTACTACTGAAGGGTTCGGCAAAAACTGGTGGAAGCTTGTGAGAGAGGACCGGATGGCGGATCCTCAGTTTGGCTGGAGGGAGTACACGGCTCTGCTGCGAGCCAAATACTACCCTGTGCACGTTCAAGAGGCCAAGCGCCTTGAGCTGGATAGTCTGAGGCAGGGGGACAAGGTGTCGGTTGATGAGTATTACACTGCCTTCACCGGCCTTGTCCACCTGTTACCGGACCTGGGATACTCGAACCGGGTGCTGGTAAACCGTTTCTATAACGGTCTCAGCCACCGTCTTCGCTATGGGATGGGGCCAGCTGAGTATACTACCTTGCAGGTAATTTAAATAAAGGGTGATGTGAATATGTGTAGTCTACAAGTGAGTGTTAATGTGAGTTTGTGAGTATGTATTGCGGGGCATGACTGACCATCCTAAATTCAGGAGTGCTATCATGCCGCTGCTAAGGTGGAGATCACCGTCCGTCTGAGGGACGAGGAGAATGCGCACAAGCGCAAGGCCACGAGCGAGGGCCAGAGTTCGCAGGGGTACGGGGGAGGAAAGAAGAAGAAGAAACCTTATCCCCAGCCCCAGAAGAGTCAGCACCAGGGTGACAAGGGCCAAGCCCAAACCACCACAGCTGAGGAGCCACTGAAGCTCACATATGCTTATGCGGCGAAGCCCCTACGCTCTTACCCACCAAAGGGTAATTGTTTAAACTTGTGTGATAAGTTGTGAAGCAAGTACTGAGTGTGTATCGTGTTAGCAGCTAGCACGGGCTCTGGACCGGAGCGCCACTATTACTGTAAGTGGTGCAATGGAGACCACCCCGGCAAGGACTGCAAAGGGAATGAGGTGCAGTGTCGTTACTGCGAGAAGTGGGGTCACCGTGACCACGAGTGTTACCGGAACCCCAACAGCAGAGTCAACAAGCCCAAGGGGCAGTGGAAGGGTAAGGCCACAGCAGCTATTGATGGCCCGAAGACGGCTAACCAGCCACCCACTGATCAGAGGCACACTGATTCCCAGAAGGGGAAGGGGTCGGGACCTAGCAAGGCCACTCTGAATGTGGTGGACCGGTCTGAGGCGCCAGGGCCCTCTTCTAGACCAGGTACCGCCTAAACTGTTGAATGTAATAAGTGATTGCATGCCGCATTTCATGCTTATGTGTATTAGTGAGTTCAAGTGTATTATCATGTGAGTAAGGAGTCAAAGTATAGTGTGAAAGACACCTAATTAGATAATTCTAAACTGAAAGGAACCTTCAATATATGTTATCCAATCCCACCCACACCAAACCCTGAAGAAACCACCATCAACATCACCGACTTTCCAATGGAGCAATGTCAGGTTATCCAGCCAGGTATGATACTCTTAAGTGGATACCTGACACCGGAAGCACAAGTCCATATCATCAGACGATGCGACGAACTTGGAGCTAAACCTGGAGGTTTCTACACACCTGAATATCCGAACGGATCAAGAATGCAATTGAAGATGATGTGCATGGGTAAGGACTGGAACCCTTACACCAAGTCATATCAAGAAGTGCGAGCTGAAGATGGAGCAACAGTACCAAGCATACCTGAGGAGTTCCGTGCGGTCGTTAATCACGCCGTGGGAATTGCTCAACAAGTTGAAACGGATTCAATTCCGGATGTGAAAGCAGATTTGTGTATTGTGAACTTCTACCAGAAAGGTGGACGGTTAGGTTTACACCAAGATAAGGACGAGTCACCCGAGTCTCTAAGTAAGGGAGTACCCGTGGTGTCTTGGTCCATTGGTGATACCGCAGTATTTGTGTATGGCGAGCAGAAGCGTGCTGATCTCGCAAGGAAGTTAATGTTAAAGTCAGGAGACGTATTAATCATGGGTGGGCAGTCAAGGATGCTATATCATGGCATCAGGAAGATCAAACTGAATACCGCACCGTCGGCAGTGATCAATGCCACACACATGAAACCCGGACGTTTGAATTTGACCTTCAGACAATTCTAAAGCCTTGTATACTTTTGTTGTGTTAAGCCAGTATATGTTAAGGAAGTTATGTATGTGTTAAGTTATATCAACCATGTAACCAACAATGTTGTAAAGAGAAGGTGTTAATGAATAAAGTGGAGTTATTGAAGTATATCAACCGTGTTGTTACCCAGTACTTATTAGTTTGCCAATGAATTAGGCTGTGCACTCGGAACGGGAGGTACACTGAGTGTCTGCAATGAGGCAGAAGCCGGCAAGAGCGGCACAATCCTCACCGGTACCTTTCCAGTGAATGGCGTGGATGCATCGATCTTGTTCGACTCTGGAGCCTCACACACATTTGTTTCGCTATCTTTTGCGAAGAGGCTGGGGTTAGATGGAGAGGAGATGCCAGACTTCTTGGTCACTCCCATCGAAAGAGCGGATCAGGTGTACCCGCTACCACCGAGATGTCATTGTAAGAATCAGAGGTGAAGAGTTCCCGATCGACCTGATAGAGTTCGACGGACTTGGATTTGATGTGATTGTCGGGATGAACTGGTTGGAGCGGTACAAGGGCAGAATCCTGTGTGCCGAGCATCGACTGCTTCTTCGGAGTCCATCTGGGGTTACCATATCATACCGCCAGAGGCCCAGGGAGCCTTCGACTCAGATCATCACCGCCATGGCCATGTATCGTGAGTTACGACGAGGGAGTGATGTATACCTCTGCTATGTCCAGGACATAGAGAGAGACCCTGAGTTTAGCCCAGATGTGCCGGTAGTGTCGGAGTTTCCTGATGTATTTCCTAAGGAACTGCCGGGCATGCCGCCAGCACGAGAGGTTGAGTTTGAGATGATTAGTTCCGGGTACTGGACCCATTGCGAAAGCACCTTATCGTATGGCTCCAGCAGAGATGACAGAGCTCAAGGAGCAGCTGAGAGACCTACTCGACAAGGGCTTTATCCGCCCTAGTGTTTCACCATGGGGAGCGCCGGTCTCTTCGTGAAGAAGAAGGACGGTAGCCTCCGCCTGTGTATTGATTATCGGGAGCTGAATGCTGTTACGGTGAAGAACCGTTACCCTTTACCACGCATCGACGATCTTGATCAGCTAAGGGAGCATCAGTATTCTCCAAGATAGACTTACGTTCCGGATACCATCAGATTGCCATCCGTGACAGTGATATCGAAAAGACAGCTTTCAGAACGAGGTATGGGCACTATGAGTTCACAGTTATGCCGTTTGGCTTATCAAATGCACCAGCTAAGTTCATGGACTTAATGAACGCTTGTTCCAAGATCAGTTGGACAAGTCAGTGGTAGTCTTCATCGATGATTCTTGTGTATTCTAAATCAAGAGGTGAGCACGAAAGCCACCTGAGAAATGTGTTACAAACTCTGAGGAGGAACCAGTTGTATGCAAAGTTTTCGAAATGTGAATTTTGGTTGAACCAAGTATCCTTCCTTGGACATGTGATTTCTGAGGCCGGGATCGCTGTTGATCCGGCAAAGAGATGCTGTGCGCACCTGGCCTAGGCCGAAGACAGTACCGATATCAGGAGCTTCCTCGGTCTGGCAGGTTATTATAGGAGGTTTGTGAAGGACTTCTCCAGTGTCTCGAAGCCGATGACTTCCTTAATGAAGAAGGATGCACCATTCGAGTGGACAGTGACTGTGAGAGTTCTTTCACGAGTCTCAAGGATGCTCTGACATCTGCACCAGTCCTGACTATACCAGACGGTCCAGATGGTTTTGAGGTCTACTGCGACGCATCAGGCAGAGGTATGGGTTGTGTATTGATGCAGCACGGGAAGGTCGTAGCATACGCCTCCCGTCAGCTGAAGAAGCATGAGGAGAACTACCCTACCCACCTCCACGATTTAGAATTGGGTGCCATTGTCTTCGCATTGAAGATATGGCGACATTATTTGTATGGGGTAAGTGTGACGATTTATTCTGACCAAAAGCTTAAAGTACTTGTTCACTCAGAAAGAGTTGAACATGAGGCAAAGAAGGTGGGTTGAGTTTCTGAATGACTACGATATTAATCTGCAATACAAAGAGGGTAAGGCAAATGTGGTAGCTGACGCACTGAGTCGCCGAGCACACTCTCTCCATTCGCTAGTCTCTCATACTGGCTTGGTTGAAGAGGTGCGGAGTGCTCAGATGACGGATCAGTATATGCTGGAGATCCGGCAGAAGCTTATTGATGGCACATTCGAGGGTCAGAAGTACGACTTCAGACTCCACGATGATGACCTGATTAGGCTGAATGGCCGATTGTGTATACCTAGGAGTAGCGCTGAGTTGAAGGAGCGCATATTGAGTGAATCCCATTGTTCTACTACTTCGATTCACCCCGGAGCTTCAAAGATGTATAAGAGTATGAAAAGGTATTTTTGGTGGACTGGAATGAAGAAAGATGTTAGTGATTATGTGTTGAGGTGTCTCACTTGCCAGAAGGTCAAGTTTGAGCACCGACGGCCTGGTGGTATGGTACAGCCAATGCCAGTGCCTGAGTGGAAGTTCCATGATATCTCCATGGACTTTGTAGTAGGGCTTCCGCCCACAAGGGGAGGTCTGAATATGATATGGGTTGTAGTTGACCGACTGACCAAAGTGGCCCGATTCATTCCGATGAAGGACACTTGGAAAGTGGCAAGATTGGCAGAACTTTGATAAAGAAATTGTAAGACATCATGGTGTACCGAAAACGATTGTATCTGACAGAGATACCAGATTCTTATCCAGATATTGGAAGTCTACACGAGAGGCATTGGGTACTGAACTGAAATTGAGTACAGCGTTTCACCCACAGACCGATGGTCAGAGTGAGCGCACCATTCAGACACTTGAGGATATGCTACGTGCTTGTGCACTTGACTTTCAGACCAGCTGGATTGATAAGTTACATCTGATCGAGTTTAGTTACAACAACAGTTATCACGCTTCGATCAAGATGTCTCCCTTCCAGGCCTTGTACGGTAGACCATGCCGCACGCCATTATGCTGGGATGAGTCGAGTGAGACGGTCATTATAGGACCAGAGTATCTTGAACAAGTTCAGGCAGAAGTTCGCCATCCGGGCTAACATGAAGGCAGCTCAGGATAGACAGAAGTCGTACGCAGATGTGCGCAGACGTGACCTGGAGTTCGCCGTGGGCGATCAGGTATTTTTGAGAGTATCCCCCATGAAGGGAGTATTTCGTTTTGGCCAGAAGGGCAAGTTGAGCCCAAATATGTGGGGCCTTATGTTGTGACGGAGCGGATCGGCCCGGTAGCCTATAGACTAGACCTACCCGCCGAGCTGGGCAAGGTACATGATGTATTTCATGTGTCCCAGTTGAAGAAGTATATGTCTCATCCGTCTCATGTGCTTCAGCCTGAAAGGCTAACCTTAGAGCCGACCATGCGATCAGTGGAGACTCCGGTACGGATTCTGGATACTAAGACTCGAGACACTCGCCATAAGTCCGTGAGACTGGTGAAAGTTCTTTGGTCTAACCAGGACGTTGAGGAGGCCACTGGGAGCTGGAAGATAAGATGAAGGCGAAGTACCCGTCATTGTTTACTTCTTAGTTCTTATGTGTATAGGGTACGGGGCGTACCCCTTTTTAAGGGGGGTAGAGCCGTTTCGGTTATGTGGATAATGTTGTATGGACCTTGTGTCCAATGTTATGTACCCGATGTTATGTTGTATGGACCTGGTGTCCAATGTTATGTAAGTGTGTTGTTAATGATGTATGGAAGTATTGTTTATAAGTGTTCCCGTGTTCTAATATTTATAAGTGTTCCCGTGTTCTAATATTTAGGATATGTGGAAGTATGAACTTTGAGGGCAAAGTTCTTTTAAGGGGGGTAGATTGAAATACCCCAAACCTTAATAAATTGTTTAAACACTTAAATATGGTGTATTAAGACTAAAAAGTGTCTTAGAAACATTAGTAAACAAGTTTAAACAAAAGAAAACACAAAATGTGCTTTAAAGTCAATAAGAGCCAAAATGTGCTCTAAGCTTGGGATAAACTTGGTTAAGACCTAATGAACTTACCAAGACCTCATTTATACACTAATGAACATATTAAATCAATTACCAAAGAAAACCAAGCTTGAAAACAAGTTTAAACACAAAATGTGCTTTAAGGAGTCTTAAAGCACATTTTTGAAAAATTGTCTTGTAAATGAGTTTTGGGTGGCTAGATGTCCATCATTACTCTTAAATATATGTGTACTATATAATATCACATTTGGATGTCTATATCAATGGGAAATCAAAAATTTCACTTCTATGTGCCTTGTTTTCATGAATAGTGATTTTTATAAGCTATTTTGTAACATATGTTGTATAAGTAATTAAATTGACAAATAAAGACTATAATACCCTCACATTACTATTGGGGGCCGGTTTTTAAGGTTGGTGACACACCACCTTTGTTAGCTTGTTAAGAAAATAAATAAGACTACTTAAGTACCTTTTTACTTTATTAAGTATAAATATCTTCAAAAGCAAATTCTATCTCATTCTCATTCTCTTTTTCATTCTTCCTTCATTTCCCACGGTCTCAACCTTCTTCTTCCTTCTTCTTGCTGTTCTCTCACGGTAATACCACACACCTCCATTAAAACTCCACTTTGATCTCTTGCAAAATCTTGCTCACTTGTCCAAATAAAAAACAAACACCACCATTCTCTTCCTCTCATCAAGCTCTTCATTTCTATCTTCTTAAAAGTCCAAGACCACCATTTCGGTGCCATGGAGTTCCTCCATTGAAGGAGCTTGAGCTTGTATTTTTACATATTGTTACTCTCCTTTGCTTCTAGGTAAGGAATCTCAAAGAAAAATCATGTTTCCTCCATGTTTTTACCTTGACCGAAAATACACATTTATATAGCTCTTTGTGTGACCTTGTTCTAGCTTCATTCCAACTCTTCATGGACTAGGTGGAGTCCTCTCTTGCTAGATATTCAAACTCTCTTCAAAGAGCAAGGTAAAACAACTACATTAATGTTTTTGAAACAATGTAAAATTAGGGTTTACAATGAGATGGAGCCTATAGCTTGAATACTCATTATAATGTTTGTATATTGTTTAGAACTTGTCAAAGAATCAAATACCCTACCGGTTTTCTAAAGGAAACAAGAAAGAAGTTGTTTGGAAAAGAGGTAAATCTACTAACCAAATGTTGTTTAATGCCTTAGGAGAAATGAGCTTATAAATGCTTATTAAATCTACCTAAAGAGCAAATGGTGAATGACTTAGTAAAGTGTTCTCAAGAGCTTAGTAAAAGGCATATGTGTTGTTGAGTGTATTTGCAGGTTAAAGGCAAATATATTGTGGAAATTCAGTGTTTATGATTTATGCATCTTAAGGGCCTAAGAGCCATGTCATTTAAGGGCCTAAGTGCCATGCAATTTAAATTATGCACTATATTGTGATGTAGTGCTTTGTGAGTGGAGTTTGTGTATAATAAGTACTTGATGGATTTTTAGTGTTTTTGGTTGTTTGTTGGTAAAAACAATGTGTTTTGGTTTAGCAATGTTTAAGGAGAACCTATGTCGAAATTTAGGTAATAAATGAAAAGTTCTAAGTGTTAAAAATGAGTTTGATAGGTTAAGGAGTACTTAGAATGGTTAAGTGCTGTTCTTGTGTAAGAAACATGCATTAAGGTGATTTGGGATGTAACAAGGACTTAGGCATGAGCTTGAGGTTTTAGTATGTACCAAAGTCATTTTGGACTTAGGTGAAGACTTAGGCAAACTTTGGTAAATTAAGGAGAAAGTGTGAACTTGAAAAAGAATTTGAAGTAATGATATAAGGAGTTAGTTGTGAGAGATGATGCTTGGGAGATGATGTTAAAACAAGGAGAAAGCATTTTGGGATAGTAGTTACCATAGGTGAGAAACACCATCTAGGAACCTAGTATAAAATAACATAAGTGTCAAGGAATTTTACAAGGAAATAAGTAAAGGCTTAAGGAATTAGAAAATGAGTTTCATGGATGTTGTATGTGGATATAAGGTTACCAAATGTTGTTAGGAAGCATTAAGAGGCCTTAGGAGAAGTTTGGTGAAGATTTGGCAAAGTTTGGGTAAGTTTAGGAGACGTCCGACCCAGGGGTCCGACCCAGTTTTGGGTCGGACAGCCTCTGTTAGACGTTAGGAAAGTGTTCTGTAATGGTCCGACCCAAAAGGGTGGGTCGGACATGGGTCGGACGGTCAAATTTCAAAGGAGGAAAATGTTTCTGGAATGGTACGACCCAGTCGAATGAGTCGGACGTGGGTCGGACGGGTATGTTTGTAAGGCGGTGAAAGTTTCTGTAATGGTCCGACCCAGAAGGGTGGGTCGGACATGGGTCGGACGTGTATGTCCTGAAGTCGAAGAAGTTCTCTGTAATGGTCCGACCCAGTCTAGTGAGTCGGACTTGGGTCGGACATGTCTCTGGAATGGTCCGACCCAGAAGGTTGGGTCGGACAGGGGTCGGACATGGTAAGGTTTTTCAGACCCGAAAACCACTGGAAGGGTCCGACCCAGTTGTGGGTCGGACGGTGGGTCGGACATACCAAAACTTGTAAAAAAAAAAAAAAAGAATGTGACTTATGTAGTTAACCCTAGGTGTTTAATGAAGGTAACCTAGGGTAAGATAGACATTAAAACATGTCATACAATCATGTTAAATACTTAGTAAGTTTGAAGTTAAATAAATAATTAACCGATGTTATTAACTATGTATAGGAGTGACCTACGGAGGAAACCAAACGAGGCAAGGACCAAGGTATGGTTTTCTTGCAGTCTGTTGTCTAGCGGTTTACACCGGTTTGTGTGTTGTATGTTTTTCTATATGTTTATGACGTTATAAGATTAAACATGTAATGAGTTTACAGTCGTTCATATTATTGTTATGTTATGTTGTGACTCAATTCCCTCGTGTGTGTCTAACATGACTTACCACCTATTGTGTGTTGAATGTTAAGTTCCACTATGAACTTCTAACAAGTGTTAACTGGGAAGTGAGGAATCCGGTTGTCCGGTCATGCATGTAAGTTAAGAGTAGATATCTGAATCAGATTCGACTCTTATATTGTTAAGATTGTTCTCCTTAATTTGGCGTTCGATCTCCCGCTAGCTTCTTCCAAAGCTTACCTATTCTGACTTATGATTGGTTTAGTGGGAACCTGTGTTTGTGTGGTGTGTTCGGGTCACTAAATCCGAACCATCTGTGACTTAAGTTACTCGTTCGTCTAACAGAACGGTAATGAGTGTGTTTAACGAGCTTGACATGAGAGTGAATCACTCTCTAGGCTCTTGTGTTATTTGACCCTTGTGGTTTGTTATCGTGGAGTGAAAATCCACTGTGCATGTGTTGTTGTGCTGTGCGCCATTGATGCTCAGCCATATGTTATGTTATGTTGTGTATATAAATGAATGCCATGTTATCATGACAATTAGCTGCGCGTATCCCGGTAGCCGATGGGCTGCGCGTTAGCCATACCAGCCAAGGGTTGCTGACCCCCTCGGGGGATCCATATTTCTTATACTGCAGGATGAGGATCAAAGAAGCGGAGTGGCTTTAGATCCTAGGATGCAGGTTTATTTTTGAGTACTTTTGGGATGTTGGCCCGGGATGCGCCTGTGCTCCCGTGGCGTTGTTTATACTGGTTGTGACAGTTTACAGTGATGTTTAACAGTGAAGGATGTATGTATTACTCGGTATTGTATATAATGTATTTATGGTTTAGTTTTATGCTCGGAGTCTGATCATCAGACCGGTACACTTGTATTTATTCTGCCTTGTCAACCACGTGGGTGGTTGACGGCGTTGTAGCACCGAAGCGTTAGTTACTATTTAGTTAGTTAATTCCGCTGCGATTTCATTTAGTATCATGTGCGTATTAGGGGTGTTACAGTTGATTAGTTATTTATTAGATAGATATTAAACTAGAAACCACCTCCATTGGTTCGATAACCTAGAGGGATACTTCTAGGAAAAATTGTTGTGGTAGACCGTACACTTACCGTTAGGTTTAAACCCGTACAAGGGTTCAGGGTCTAACGACTCTAAACCATAAACCCTAAAAATTGGCTGAGTCGGTGGCGACATTATAAAGTATATAACGAGTTAAAGAAAAAGATTACCCTATAAACCACCCACCCTAAAACCACCTTAGGACAGTTAACACTGAAGAATGTATTTCGGGATAGTAGGTTGTAGAAGGCGCAACCGCTGGTTGGCTATCGCAACCATAGCCGCTGGCCGACTATCTGTGTCACAGCCACTAGCCGGCTATCGGTGTCCCAGCCGCTGGCCAGCTTTCACTACTATAGCCGCTGGGTAGTTGTCCTAGTCTCAGTCACTGGGCAGTTGTCCCTTGTGTAGTTGGTCGTCTACAATGTTCTAACTACTTTACAACTTACCTTTGATCTTGCATTTTTCGGCATCTAGATGATCATTACACCACTTTTGCATGCATTTATTGCCCCCACCTCTTTTGATGAGTCGTTGAAACAATTTTATGATTTTTTGTAAACCAATTACTTTTTTTTATAAAAAAAAGTGACTACATGAAGTAATTTAGTGACTATAAATTGCTTTGTAGAAGAAGAAAAACTCTCTTTTAGAGCTTATGGGATTAAGCTTATTGATATGAGAGCTGAAAGTTAATGAAAATGTTTTACGTATACACCAATAAGCTAAGTATCAGCTAAAATCATCAAATGGAAAGATCACGCCGATTCGCGAAAACTAAAAGAAGAGAACACAACAGCTACAAATTAAGAAATTGTATGATTGAGTACATGTAACTAATTATGACACTTAGCTGTAAATTCCCAAAAAATAACCACAAAAGGAAAACTGTGACCGTAATATGCAAAGATTAAAAACTGAAACAAATTTACCAAGAAAGACCAATAAGTTGGGGAAAGATGAAAGAAAAACCAAAGCATGTTTGAAGGAAGCTAACTTTGTATTATTATTTATTTGGATTTAGCTTTTTAAGTAAGACCAGCCATTAAATTTTTTTGATAAATGTAAACATTTCATTTTTGAACTCTGTACAATGTACAATAAAATAATATGATAATTTCTTAAACAATCAAAGCCCTATCCCACAACAAGCGAACAACAGTGATTAAGCTAAAGTTGCATGTCATAATACCCTAAAGAATGGGAAAGAAACAAAATAAGGGAGTTTCTGTTACCAAAAGACATCAATGCTTAACTATTACTCTGGACTTAGAATTTACAAGAACCACTTCTTGCTTGGCTTCCTTCTCTTTTGTCTTATGTTCCATCTCATCTTCCTTTTCATCTTCAACTTCTTCTCTCTTAATTTGTTTCTCATGACACAATGAAAAGCCTTGTCTCCCCACGACGGGAGCTCTCTTCCCTTATAAGTTTCTACCATCCTTTTTAGTTTTTTTTCTTTGACCTTAGTAGTGGGCTTTTCCCAAAGTCTCCCTGCACATTCTGAGTTTGTCTAGGGAATTAGTTCATCGCCACTAGCTTTGCATGGAAGTAAGGGAAATTCATTCCTCATTCTTGTCTTCTTCCTTCTCCTCTTCGATTTCTCCCACCGGTGCAACCCTTCAGTTCCCTATATTTGCATCCCTAGTTCTTCAATCAATGCTCCCTCGACCTCTAACACCATGGATGAAGCCTAGAAGCAAGGTATGGTTGATGAAATTGCCTCCAAATGTGAAGATCTCACTCTTACCACGGAGGAAGATGAGACTACATCTCTTGATTATCTTGCTCTTGCCCATGCATTTCCCTCTAATCATTGTCTCCTCTGCAAATCCTTCTCACCGAAAGTGGTAGACTGAGAGCCATGGAGAGCATGCTCAGTTGGGTCTAGAAAAATGAAGGAGATGTGAATATACATAGAGTTGGAAAGGCTCTTTACCTCTTTGAGTTCACAAGCAAGGAGCACTTGTAAATCATTCTTAAGCGTGACCCTTGGTCCTTTGATGGATACCTTCTAATCTTCCAGCAAATTAATGTGCTAAAAGCACCATGACAAGTGTCTAAATGAGCATGTTTTATAGGTGTATTTCATATATAATATTAGCACTTTTCTTGCTCATTTCTCTACTTCGGTTAGTTTTCCTCTAGTTTATGTTTTATTATTATCTCACTAATTTATTGGTTTAACATGAGGAAAACCAAGCTGGGACTAAAGTAGATAAAGAGACGAACACATAGACGCAAACGGCTCAGAAAACGGAGCCCAAACGAAGAATCTAGAGCCGGTCAAAGTTGGAAGGAATAAGTCACGACAACAGGCTGCGACGTCGAGATAACTGGCGGACACCACAGGGGCAACCGCCTCGCGGACAACAGAGAGACAACCGCCTCTTAATGGGCGGTCTAGAGAGGCGCAACCGCCTCGCGGACACAACAAGAGAGTACCGCCTCTTTGTAGGCGGTCTTGGAGGCGGAACAGGGAGGCACAACCGCCTAGCGGTTGTATAGGCGGACGTGAGATGAATGAAGCGGTCGTGACTAATTATCAGTCGCGACCAGTTTCTTCTTCGCCCTCGTCCGTCGTCGTCTGCAACTTACCTTCACCGACTGTCTGCCCACTCGTCCACTGTCTGCGCCTACCTTAATTCACGTGTGTGTTCAGCTGCCTGTCCCCTGCAATAAATGATCAATCATGCAAATCTTATCCAGCTTCTTCCACCGCCTCACGCGTCTGTCTATCTTCTCTGCTTCCTCTTCCTTTTTCTATATAAACCCACGAGCTCCACCCAATAAATCTATCATCAATCCATCCACGACCCAACTTCACCACTTCACACCATCTCATTTCTCTTCTCCCGTCTTCTCCATTTTATTTATTTTACAGTCCACCAAATTCACCTCTAGCCCTACGTACACAAAATAGCAGAGTGAGACGGAGTGATTACGGATGATTTCTATTACTCTCGTCTCTATCTATCTATTTAATATGTTAGGCTAGTTTACGTTTACTCTGGGAATAGTTATTATGTATCTGTATTAATTATGCAATATTTCTACTGGTTTATTTATATACAGTTTGTTACGTTTTAAAAGTCATCTCGCCTTTTTAATAGATCTCGCGAATTTATTAAATTACTCTACTAAGTCTATTTTGATCAGACCAGGTGATAAATAGACAGGTTAATTAAGGCGTAAAACTGGAGGAAACTTGTTATGATTTAATAAGTTAGTATTCAGTTGCAAATGTAATTCCTCAAATACTCCTCTGCCGTTCGCAGGCTTTTGCTTGAACCTTGATTAGAACCTTGCATTACAGGTGAACGAGTTCTTATGAGGCTATGACTTAGTCCTTAAGATAATTACAGGAACCTTGCCAAACTATTAAACCAGTAGAGATAGCTTAATTATGCAGATTATATTAACCTGACCCAGAGTTCCATTTTATTTATCTGTCAACTTAGTTTATTTTATTCTTTCTTTTTATTTATTTTACAAGTCAATTAATCCCCCCTCTTGTGACACGCTTAGGTACTATTATATGTATATTAGTCCCACGGTTCGACATCCGGTTGCTTACATTTTCACTATACTACTGCGACCGGGATTTATTTGCAGCCCGACGTTCTTTTTGGGTTTTAATTTCTTTCTTTTATGTTAATTACACCTGTTCTAACCACTCATTTATAACGTCTGCACACCAGCCCATCATGAGTTCAAATGGATAGCTATGTGGGTGATAAGCCTCAGACTTATCATATTATAATAGCCATAATTATAAGAATAATAGTCGAAATGTAGATTTAATAACCATTATTTATGTTTTATTATGTATAAAATGAATTATGGAAGTTCAGACTTATCTTGGTATGGTTTATGTGTTTTGCCGCAAGGAAATAAGTCCTTGAATCAAAAGTTCAAGATTATGCCGGATGAAGCGCCGGACTACGACTCACGGCAATCAGAGAAATGAAGTGTCGGGTATTTCCGATCCAGCATATACCCGTTTTCCAACTATTAACGGTTGCACTAACCGCTAGAGCATTTAATGCCGGAGCTAGTGCCGGTATTCCTATCCGGCACATCCAAGAATCACGTCTCCTCGTCAACAGACAGCAGTTATTTTCCACGTGAAAAATATGTCTACCGGGTATGGTGCCGGGTAAAATCTATCTAGCACAAGCAACGTTTCGACAGAGCAGTTATGGCCGTTAAACAGTTACCCGCGTTTTATACGTGATGCCGGATCGACGCGACCCAGCATGGAATCCGGCACGTGGGAAATTGTTGCCTATAAAAAGAGGCGAGAGTCTTCATTATTAGAGGATTCCACACACAACAAAAACACACCATTCATACTGAGATTCCGCCATCCATTCCATTTGTGGTGTCATCTTCTACCAAGGAGTTATACTTGATCCACCATCTCCGAGAAGACAAAAATCATCGGGTTAAGGCTATGATTCTTCCTTTCCTTTTGTGATTCTCTTCTGGTTATATGGAGTGTTGGGTAGAACTCTTTGTATCTTAGTTAGTGATGTAATCCTCTTGTAAAACTATGATCATTCAATATATTTTATGCAAGTTTTTCTAAGAATTTGGTCTTCATTTAGGATAGAATAAGAAAGCTACTTGTTCTTCCTCTTCTAAGTTCTGCTTAAGGTCCAAAAGACAAGAGTGGAATTGGTTAAAGATTCTTAGTAATCTTCCACCGTTGTTAAATTCATAAGTGTAGATGACAACACCGAAAGAATTGAATCACGTTTTTCTTTATTATCTTTTAGGTACATTCTTTTTTTTTCTCTCTTAAAGTGAATGCCACTGACGCGATCACACAGTCTCCCTGGAACTCTCATCAATTACAATCCAGAAATAGAAAAGACATTCCATTACCTACAAAGACAGCAAAGAAATCACCATACCATGGCTGCTATACCTGCAACCGTTAGGAACATTAACCGGCCTTCCAACCAAGGTCAACAACCCGCCATAAGCCTTCCCGCTCTTTCCCAAGCAGATTATGAGGAATGGCAGAAATTAAAGCCATATCATCAAATCCGTTGTGTGAAAGAGTTAGGAATGTTTGATGGAACTAATCCTGATGAAGCCTTACTCCACATTACAAAATTCCTCCAACACGTAAATTGCCTTACTTCCAAAGATACGGTTCTCGAATACGCTAGACTCTCCCTATTTCCTCACAGCCTTACAGGGATGGCAAGTAAGTGGTACCATAGCATCTCCCCACAAACTATTCACACATGGGACGACATGGCCACTAAATTCCATGACAAATTCTTACCCCCAAGCCGAACCTTAGAAATGATTGCTGAAATTTATAACTTTAAGCAACCAGGTTCAGAGAACATCGGCGAGACGTGGGATAGATTCAAGGGTTTGCTTCTGACCTGTCCCCACCATGGTCTCACCAAGGAACAACTCTCCCAGTTATTCTATAAAGGATTGGTGAACCAATGTAAGACCATGGTACTTTCATCCCTTGGTGCTGATATTCTAAAGAAACCCGGAGAGCAGTTTCTTAATGGGATTGAGTCCCTATGTGAAGAAATATGAGATTGGGCTACCAGTGGTTCCAGAGGTAACACCCCAGGTCTATATCAAATAGGAGGAAGCGACAACAAAATCGAGTAATTATTAAGAAGTCAGGAACAATTACTGGAGAGTAACGCTCAGCAATCCACCAAAGTTAGTGCCTTACAAAAAGTGGTGGAGCAATTGGCCATGAGCTCTCTTCCTCAGCATGCAAAGGTGGTAAATACACGTCAACCTCAGGTATCGTACCCTTCTGTGTTTCCTCTACCTTCTGATGTGTTTTGTACATAGTGTGGAGGACCACACGATTTCGAACAGTGCCCTGAGTTGCAGGAATTAAAAGCATCCGAGGAAGTAAATTATGTCAACAACAACCAAGGATACAGGCAACCTTGGCAAAGAAATTTCCAAAATTCTCCAAACTCCCAGAACCAACCCGGATTTCAAGGAAATCCAAGGCAATTCCAGCAACCAACATATGGTGGTAGACCACCCCAACATTCATCCAATCATGAAGCCGAGACGGCCGAGATGCGTGACTTAATGAAGGCGCTAATGAACAAGTCACAAGATACACAGGAAGACATTACAGCTCTTCGTAAGGATCAGAAGTCACTGCAATCTCAGATCCAACAAATGCTCACCCAACAGAGGCCATCCGGCCAACTACCTTCACAAACGCAAATAAACCCAAGAGAGCACGCAAAATCAGTTACCCTTGGGAGTAACGATATAAGCTCGGTCACTCTCAGAAGCGGAAGAGAGATAGGTAAGGATCAAAGAAACGAAAAAGAAAAGCAAGTTGATCCTACTAACATGGAGGAAATCCCCTCAGAGGTACAGTCTCAGGAGACACAGGCTCCTATACCTTTCTCCCCCTCTTCTACTTCTTCTCCTCCCAATAAAAATCAAATTTCTACTGAAGAACTGCCATTTCCCAATAGGCTTAAGAAAAAGCATCTAGATGAGCAGTTCAAGAAATTTTTGGGTATCTTTAAACGTCTAACCATTGATATTCCTCTTATCGATGCATTAAAGCAAATGCCAACATATGCTAAGTTCTTAAAGGAGTTAATTAATACAAGAGGCAGATGGAAGATATGGAGATGGTCAGTCTAACCGAGGAGTGCTCAGCAGCATTGCTACGGGCATTACCGCCGAAACAGAAAGATCCCAGACTACCAATTGTACCATGCTATATAGGAGATATTGATTGCGGTCACGGTCTATGTGACCTAGGTGCCAGCATCAATATCATGCCTTACTCAATTTTCGCCAGGATTCGTGGCAGTCAATTAAAGCCAGTTTCCTTTTCCCTACAATTGGCTGATAGATCTTCGATAAACCCGATGGAAATGGTGGAAAATTTGGTAGTTGGAGTTGACAATTTCATCTTTCCCGCGGACTTCGTGGTTTTAGACATCGATGAGGATACCGAAGTCCCTTTAATCCTCAGAAGACCATTCCTAAGTACTGCACGAGCAATCATTGACGTTCATGAGGGCAAAGTCACCTTCCGAGTGGAGGATGAAAAGATCGAGTTCGATATGGCAAAAATGGTAAAGAAAAGTGTAAACGCTCATACCGTTTGCTGCGTTGGGCTTTTAGCAGATAATGGTGAGAATGAATTCCAAGATGATGAAGAAACATTTTCCCTTCCCTCCATTGAATCCCATGAATTAGAGACATTGGAGCACATCTTGGTTTCATCAATTGAAGAGTCCCCCACAAAGCAAGTCAAGGTGATTGTTGATCAACTCAATTGCGGTATTCGAAAAAATACCAACAATGGTTATCGACCACCATTGGAAAGCCTAGAACGTTCACCATTCAAAGCTATTCCATCAATCGAACAACCTCCCGAGGTAGATCTTAAAGCACTTCCATCTCATCTCAAATACGCCTTCCTGGCATGTAACAACACTCTCCCTGTTATCATCTCCTCGCTTTTAACTGCTGAACAAGAAACGAAATTGTTAGAAGTCTTAGGAGATCATAAGAGAGTAATAGGTTGGTGTCTAGCTGATTTAAAAGGCATTGATCCTAGCTTTTGCACTCATCGCATATTTATGGAGGATAACCATAAATCGATTAGGCAAGGGCAGAGGAGATTAAACCCAAATCTAAAAGAAGTGGTGAAAAAGGAGGTTTTGAAGTTGTTAGATGCAGGAATCATCTACCCAATCTTCGACAGCCCTTGGGTGAGTCCTGTCCAAGTGGTGCCTAAGAAGGGAGGCATAGTGGCCGTCCCTAATGAGAAAGGGGAATTAATCCCTCAGAGACAAACAACTGGCTGGAGAATGTGCATTGATTATAGAAGATTAAATGCAGCCACCAAAAAGGATTATTTCCCTTTGCCATTTATAGATCAAATACTAGAAAGATTGGCAGGTCAGGAATTTTATTGTTTCCTATATGGATACTCAGGCTATTTTCAAATTCCAATTGCACCAGAGGATCAGGAAAAGACTACCTTTATCTGTCCTTATGGTACCTTTGCTTATAATCGTATGCCATTTGGACTTTGCAATGCTCCTGCCACCTTCCAACGCTGCATGCAAGCCATATTTGCTGATTTCATTGAAAAAAGTATTGAAGTATTTATGGATGATTTTAGCGTATATGGTTCCACCTTTGACAATTGTTTGCAGCAGCTGGATTTGATTTTAGACAGGTGTGAAGATACAAATTTAGTTTTGAATTGGGAAAAATGCCACTTCATGGTGAAGGAGGGCATTGTGTTGGGGCACAAAGTGTCAAAAGCTGGTATTGAAGTAGACCGGGCCAAGGTCGAAATCATAGAGAAACTCCCACCTCCTACTTCCGTCAAAGAGGTTCGAGCATTCTTAGGCCACACAGGGTTCTACCGACGGTTCATTGCTGATTTCTCCAAGATCGCCAAACCTTTAAGTGATTTATTGGGCAAGGATACAAAATTTGAATTCACTAAGGAGTGTTTGGAAGCATTTGAAGTCATCAAGGAGAAGTTAATTTCAGCCCCTGTAGTCGTCTCCCCCGATTGGTCTCTTCCCTTCGAGATCATGTGCGATGCAAGCGACTACACTGTGGGGGCTGCACTATGTCAGAAAAAGGATAAGGTATTGCAAATAATCACGTATGCAAGCAAGACCCTTGTTGATGCACAAAAAAATTACACAACTACAGAAAAGGAGCTTCTTGCAGTCGTCTTCGCCCTAGACAAATTTCGCTCTTATTTATGGGGGAGTGAAGTCATTGTGCATACGGATCATTCTGCCCTAAAATACCTCTTTACCAAGGCAGAAGCCAAGCCAAGGCTGTTACGATCGATTCTTCTGCTACAAGAATTCGATGTATTGGTTGTTGACAAAAAGGGTTGTCTCAACGGTGTTGCCGATCACCTCTCCCGTATTGAAAGACCATACGATGGGATCCCCATCCGGGAATATTTTCCAGACGAGATGGTGTTCAGTGTCCAGCAATTTAACAGTGAAAAGTCTGATTCTCACAATGACAATGACAATAACTTTACAGAATTAATTGCATTGCGTGAAGCTTTACAGCTACGATCTCAGGAGCCATGGTATGCGGACATGGCCAATTACTTAGCCTCAAGAATCTTACCTCATGGGCTTCCCTCTCAGCAGAAGAAGAGATTCTTGTCTCAAGTGAAGCATTTCTTCTGGGACGATCCATACTTATTCAGGGTATGTGCCGACGGGATCATCCGGAGATGCATACCCGAACATGAAGTCACATTTGTTCTCCAATTCTGTCACTCTAAAGAAGCCGGAGGACATCACGGGTCCACTCAAACTGCGGCTAAGGTCTTGGAATCAGGGCTCTATTGGCCAACCTTACATAAAGATTCCCATAAATTTGTTTCTCAATGTGACAGTTGTCAGAGAATGGGAAACATCTCCAAGCGTCATGAAATGCCGCTAACCAATATCCTAGAGGTGGAATTATTTGATGTGTAGGGCATCGACTTTATGGGTCCATTCCCCTCATCACAAGGCATCAGTACATACTAGTCGCTGTTGACTATGTGTTGGAGAAATATGTGACTACTTCTACCACTTAGGCAGTGTACCTAATCGTTTTGCGGGATAGTGGATTCGTGGGGTTGTCGTACTCTTGGGGACCTCGTTGTGGATAACTGACAGTGGATTAAATTTACTGAGACTTCTAGTAAATAGATTTTATCATTTTTTAAGGAGAAGAAATAAACGAAAAACCTAACCTGAACAAAAACAAAATAATAAAAACAATATTTTTGTCTTTTAAGAAAGCATCCCGGGTTAGTTCTGCTCACCTATTTTATCAATTATATTAATATAAACTTCACCACTCAAGTAATAAACTCAGAAACTATAAATAATTCGTTGACGACTAAATCTAACGAACCCTAACCAGTTGCTAGAACTAGCAGCAGACTAATGCTCTAATCCGGACACAACCAATCGCATAAAGAACAGCTTCTATTTGAGACTAATTAACCTATAGGCCGGATCAGGCTTCTAGCTGTTAATCAGGTTTAATTCCTATGTCTTGTTTACTATCTCAGCTCTCGCGTGTTGATTAGAAAACTACAAATATTACTTTAATAATTGATCAGAGAATTAAAGCAGATCAAGAACTGGAATTAAACTACTACTTTAGATAAATCATAGTGGAAAGCTTAACATAACATAATTATATAAAATAGGCTCGCATCCCAAACCTGGGAGGGCTTTTATTAATTAAACATAACTATATATAAAAGCAACGTTTTAACAAAATAAGAGAAAGGGTAGAGAAAACTCCAGCTAGCAAGTCGACTCTGAATCCTAGCTCCGCCTCTATATCCACGTCGTCCGTAACAATAATACTAATTAATGGCAGAGATGTGGTGTGGTGGAAAAACAAATAAAAATGGAGAAAACGGGGAGAAGAGAAATGGATGTGGTCGATGGATAGTATGGGCGTATGTGGTGAGTGCTCCGGAGAGCTGATGAAGTGTGGTGAACGAGCGTGGTGAGTGTACGTGGTAAGCGTATGTGAACTGATGAGCTTTGGATTTTAAGAAGGGATAATTTAGAATGGAGATGGGCGTCGGTTTTTATAGGCAGAAGAAATGAGAAGCAAACAACGGAGGGACGGTGCAGTAGGTGTTGGAGTTGATTGAGCAGATCCGCGAAGATTTGCAGTCAGAGAATTGATTGCAGACAGACAGGGCCGGCGTCACGCGTGAGTAAATTAAGGTAGGCGCCGTCTGTAATTAATAAAGGAGTAGTTCGAGTGCGGCCCCGCGAGGAGGAAAACTGTTCGTGCGCTGAATTTAGTCATGTCCGCTTGGTTTTATGCGCGCCTAGTGCTGTCCGCTTCGTGTACGTCGCGAAATCAAGCGGACGTGTGTATTCTTGTCCGCGCGAAAGGAGGCGGACGTGTGTATTCTTGTCCGCGCGAAAGGAGGCGGACGTGTGTATTCTTGTCCGCGCGAAAGGAGGCGGACGCCTCTGCTCTCTTGTCCGCGCGAAAGGAGGCGGACATCACATATGCTCTGACGTCGTCGTTTTGGGCGGACATATATATATATATATATATATATTGTTGCAATCTTCAACCGGCTCCAGATTCTTCGTTATAAGTCCGTTTTACTCGCCGTTTGTTGCCTTGGAAAGCTCATGAGATCATCTATCCATTAACATGGCTTTTTCCTACATTTAACACATAAAATATATCAATTCATATCAAAACATAAATCTAGGAAAATCATATGATAAGTGAGAAATACGACACAAATTGCTATGAAAATAGGAAGAATTAAAGCCCTAAAAGTAGATGTATTTCTCGCTTATCACTATGTTTCCAAATGGGTTGAAGCCATTCCGTGCTCATCTGCAGACGCCAAAACCGTGCTGAAATTTTTAAAGAAGAACATCTTCACCAGGTTCGACATTCCGCGGGCTATCATTTCTGATGGCGGTTCTCACTTCTGCAACCGCCAATTTGATAACCTCTTAACGAAGTATGGAGTCCACCATAAGGTTACCCTTCCCTACCATCCACAAGCTAATGGACAGACCGAAGTCTCCAACCGAGAATTGAAATGGATCTTGCAGAAAACGGTCCGTTCCTCTCGCAAGGATTGGTCCCCCAAGCTCGATGACGCATTATGGGCATATAGAACTGCCTTTAAAACTCCTATTGGGACCACTTCATTCCATCTGGTGTATGGGAAAGCCTGTCATTTACCCGTAGAGCTTGAGCATAAAGCTTACTGGGCCCTCAAAGCACTCAACTTTGACCTAAAGGAAGCAGGTATCAAACGGAACTTCCAGTTATCAGAGTTAGAAGAATTACGTCACACTGCTTTTGAGAATGCCCTTCTCTATAAGGAACGCATGAAACGAATTCATGATCAAGGCATTCTTCCCCGAGATTTCCGAATTGGTGATCAAGTCCTTCTCTACAATTCACGACTTCGAATTTTTCCAGGGAAGTTGAAGTCCCGTTGGGCTGGGCCCTTCACTATTACTTCTATGACTACGTTTTGAACATTCGAGCTTGAAAATTCCAAAGGTGAACGGTTCAAAGTCAATGGTTCCAGGTTGAAGAAGTATCTGAGTAGTACTCCAGAACAATCAGTTTCAACCTGCTATATGTTCCAGGACTCCGTTCCGATCCCTTCTACACCAAACTTTCTGTCATAGAACCATTGAAGCAATCTCTTTGCTACCAGAGACGACACCGCCAAAGCTAAGTGTAGGGCACCTTCGCTCTAACCAATCAGGGGAGTCTCTCTGTCTTTTTTTTTCTTTCGCACATATTTTATTAAATTTATATTTCAAAAAAAAATTGAACACTGGGGACAGTGTTCCTGCCTAATGTAGGGCAGGGGTTCCCCCCCCAAAAAAAAATATATTACTATGCGTAAGTTAAGAGTCTTATTAATGTTTTACTAAACCTTTTGTTGTTCTTTATCAAACAAGATTAGGGAAGAATAAATGCTTATTCTCTCAAAAGGTAACCTTTCTAATGACTTTTAGATTTTTATTCTTAACTTCTTGATTCTTCTTATTTACATGAGCATATGACCTTACTTCTATTTTTGTCTATGTTTTACTTATGGGTAATACTTTTCTCTTCTTTTTCGAAATGGTGAGAATTCTTTTGGGTGAATATCTTATAAAAAGGGTGGAAAAAAAGGGGAAGAAGAGAAGAAAAAAAAACCCCTCTTCTTATATATATATATAAAAAAAAGATGAAGCATTATGAGGTTGCAAGATTTCCTCAAAATAAAAGCAATAACCGAGAGTTTTTCCTTTTGTTTTTCTCCTAAATTCCCCGTTCTTTAATGAAAAAAATCGTGGTCGATTCAGAAACCCTTGAAAAGTAGGGCTGAACAAATAAAGACCATTGATGAGTGTCTTGGCCACATTCAGAAACTCTTGAAAAATAGGGCTGAATGTTGGAAACCGGAAAAAGGAGAGACCTACAAACCCTTGCACAAAAAAAAAAGAAGAGAAAAACCCAAGAGTCTTTGATCGATCTTTAAAAATTGAATATTTTATGTTATACCCATTAGTAGGTTTTTGATGGAATAAGAATGATTAAGTGATGCTTATGAATTAGAGTCAAATAGTTGGAAATGGTTGTCTAGTTGTCATTATTGAGATTATCTATTTTGTGCATCAACAATTATTCTTTCTTTATTTGAGTTTGCTCGAGGACTAGCAAAAGGTAAGTGTAGGGCTTTGATAAGCCTCAGACTTATCATATTATAATAGCCATAATTATAAGAATAATAGTCGAAATGTAGATTTAATAACCATTATTTACGTTTTATTATGTATAAAATGAATTATGGAAGTTCAGACTTATCTTGGTATGTTTTATGTGTTTTGCCGCAAGGAAATAAGTCCCTGAATCAAAAGTTCAAGATTATGCCGGATGAAGCGCCGGACTACGACTCACGACAATCAGAGAAATGAAGTGCCGGGTATCTTGCCGGGTATTTCCGATCCGGCATATACCCGTTTTCCGACTATTAACGGTTGCACTAACCGTTAGAGCATTTAATGCCGGAGCTAGTGCCGGGTATTCCTATCCGGCACATCCAAGAATCACGTCTCCTCGTCAACAGACAGCAGTTATTTTCCACGTGAAAAATATGTCTGCCGGGTATGGTGCCGGGTAAAATCTATCCGACACAAGCAACGTTTCGACAGAGCAGTTATGGCCGTTAAACAGTTACCCGCGTTTTATACGTGATGCCGGATCGACGCGACCCAGCATGGAATCCGGCACGTGGGAAATTGTTGCCTATAAAAAGAGGCGAGAGTCTTCATTATTGGAGGATTCCATACACAACAAAAACACACCATTCATACTGAGATTCCGCCATCCATTCCATTTGTGGTGTCATCTTCTACCAAGGAGTTATACTTGATCCACCATCTTCGAGAAGACAAAAATCATCGGGTTAAAGCTATGATTCTTCCTTTCCTTTTGTGATTCTCTTCTGGTTATATGGAGTGTTGGGTAGAACTCTTTGTATCTTAGTTAGTGATGTAATCCTCTTGTAAAACTATGATCATTCAATATATTTTATGCAAGTTTTTCTAAGAATTTGGTCTTCATTTAGGATAGAATAAGAAAGCTACTTGTTCTTCCTCTTCTAAGTTCTGCTTAAGGTCCAAAAGACAAGAGTGGAATTGGTTAAAGATTCTTAGTAATCTTTCACCGTTGTTAAATGCATAAGTGTAGATGACAACACCGAAAGAATTTAATTTCCTTATCTCAGTCGAATACCGACGAGAGATTGTTGGTTTCGGAATTGGGTAATGAGTCCTTGTTTTCGGAGTTTGAAACTGGGATACAAAGTCGCATTTTGGTCTTGCCGGATCTCGTGCCAGGTTGGATAAGTCCGGCATATTCAATGTCTTTGCATACACCGGGTATTATGAATCCGGCAACAAGTCCGGCGTGTTCAAATGTTCGGGATAATTCAGAAACTTGGCATTCATTAAATGATCATGGTTGCATAATAGGATGGTTATATTCCTGACTAGGATAATTCCATTGTAAATATCACTTAGGTTGGTTAGTTTTTATTAGAATTAGAAATCTATCATTTCCCCCTCTTTACTTAGTAATTACCAAGACTAGGACTAATTTTCTATACAAGTCCCTAGGGTTCGACTTGCTTGGTCTTAATTTGCTTCCCTGCTACTTTTGACCGGGTTTTTTTGGTTTGCTACCCGTACTGATTGAGTAGGTTCTTTCACTTTTGTTTCGTGCCGTGTAGAGTGCCGGGTAACATGTACCCGGCATCTTCTTGATTTTCCTTATGTTTGGTTCGATTTTCTTGTACATTATTATTCAGTAAATACCTACCAAAATCTCTCTTAGCAGTGGGTTCGAATCCACAACGTCCCTCTCATCTTCCTTATAAAGAGTTTGCATGTACTCTTGGTGGTAGATTCGGTCAGTTCTTGGAATATAGTGATGAGGAAAGACGTTCTACCGACCATTTCTGTGCTATCAGGTTCTCCTGGACATCAACACGCCGGTATTGTGCTATGTCAAGGTCACAGCTGAAAGTGAGTTTGTTCTAAGGGTAACATACAAGAAGATGCCCACTATATGTTTCAGGTGCGGCTTGTTCACACACATCACCAAGGATTGTCTAATCAGATCCGACCCCTCCCCCCCAGCTGGTGTTTATCCATATGGACCCTGGCTAAGACTAAGAGCAACGGGACAACATTTTGGCAAGAGTATTCTCACTGAGGATGAAAGTATCACATGATGTATCATCTATGGTGTGAATTGACCCTTGGCTGACCTTCGATCTTACCCGTCTGTGGACTTCCATGGACCAGCAAACTAAGATATAAACCTGGGGGAATGTTGACGGGCTGATACTGAAGTGTTTGGCTTCCCTCAGTTCAGCTTTTCGAACTGGTCACATTTGTATGGTGGGTCCCCTAGAAAAGCAAGAGTTGATGACACTCTATTATCGCCTTGAAGGTCAAAATGGAGCGGGTTTCAGTAGCAAGAAGAGAAACTTTGATCACATTGTTAAGGGGAGCCACCATGAGGATGTGGATATGCCATCAAAGTTGTCACTTCAAGCAAAGAGGGGTAAGAAAGCACAAGTCAGGTCCGAGCCAAGTCTGATTGCCAAGCTTATCCACCAAAAGGTATCCACCATCCCGACACAGGAACCCGACGAATCTATGATAGTCATTGGTCAAGACAAGGACTGCGAGGAGCCATGATCCTTTTTGTGCTTAGCCACCGGGGTTGGTGTTGTGTTCTGGTGGCATAGGTTACTGATCTATCAACCCATGCAGTGCAAGCCCTTATAGTTCCAGGTTCCTCTATGGTTGAGTCTTTTCTAGGGTCTGACTTTGATGTCTCTTTTTGCTTCGTAGTTGTCCTACATGAATCTAGAAATATTTGAAACAGGTTATGTGCCCTTTTGGACCTCCTAATTAGTTTGGTGTCTTGATTATCACTTTCCTCTATTTAGTTAGCTATCGTAGGTGTCTCTGGTCCAAAGCTAATGTTTCAGATTATGCTAACTCATGCCTGATCGAGTTAGTTGCAACGGTATCATAGGCCATGATATTTTTTGGGTATCTCTTAGTGGACCGCCTCTATCGAAGACCACCCAGCTGGCTTGCCTTGAGGTCTTTATAACCTCTTACTATATAATTCCCCATAATAATATCAAATTAAGACTTTGAGAAAAAGAGAAACATGCAACACCTCATGTAACACCTAACTCATAAAACTGGGATTATCGTATAACCTCCAAGTATTTATATTAACAATGCAGCAGGAATTTCTACAAAAGTTGGTGTTACTGCCGTTAGTCACCCACGTGACTAACTAGGCATACTAAATTCTCCAAGATCTAGCTACGGTCTGATGGACCCGAATATACCGAACATAAGTGTACGAAACCTTAATCAAATACATATATCGAGTACAAGGTAGCTCATATCCTAATACAACTTACTACAACTTCCACCATCTACAAAACGAGTGTACATGCACAACTCGTGTAACAAAAGTCTAAACATCCCGAAGTACTTCTACCCGCTCCTACTCTCAGGTCGGGTCGTCTTCTATCGTTTACCTGAAAAATAATATGGATGCCTCGAGGGGCTCAACACCTTTTCTGGTATGGTTAACGTGTAGCCAACAAGCTAACGGGGCTACACACGACTATTTTGTCGTATACATGCGATTGATTGATCATACATATATTAATAAAGGTACAATAACACACAACACATTTATATGAAATAATCACAGCTCAAACAGATCAAACAACGTAATGGTCGTGCATTAAGTAAGCGAGTTAGCTTATTAACTCCTTAAGTTTGAGAAACATTTAATTCTCATATTACCTGTTATCTCAAATATGACAACCGTCCTTTAATTAGAACCGGTTGTACCTTAGTCCATTGTTTATTTTTGTCGGGTTGTTATTAACCTAGCCAGTGTCCGAGAACTGCACTGGTTTAAATAAACGATAGTTCTTAAGTTAGCAGAGATGTAGGCTGGATCCCCCCACACAATCTTAATAATGCCTCCCACCTTGAATCAAAATTCAAGGTGACCGAGTCTGTTTGTCGACTCTAGGCGACAAGTCCAAAGACAAGTCTCATTTGGAAGCCGACGCTAATAAAAGGTAACCGACCTCCCCTACAAACACGCATGACCGAACCGTTACGGATTCTTCACCCCCAAGTTCCAGTTAGGAAAAGTCTCGAAGACAATGTTTGTTAGTTAAACCTTTTTTGGTTATTAACCAACTAATATTAGGGAGTGTTCCTTGTTCTCATACAATTGTTTACTAAACATAGTTAGGAAGTCCTCAAAGGTAAGTTGTGTTAGTTTAATACAACACACAAGAAATACAATAAACTGGTTGCGTGCTTTATCTTGTTTAGTCGGAACATATAAACAAACAACACACAAGCCGAGGGACACCTCGTTAGCAAGCAAGCTACAAGAAAACCATACCGTCACCGTTGTCGTTGGTTGTCTACTCTCCTCTGGAGGACACTTACTCAAACCCTATAACATTCATCGAATCGGGTGGTTAATTCCTTTTAATTAACCTAACTCATTTAATCACTAATGACTTCCGACTAATAACAACTAACTCATTGTAGTTCAACTTAATCACATAAGTTAGTCATTTCTCATCATTTCTCATACTTGTTCACACCCCTAATGACCATTAAATGTCACCAAACAACTCCTAACATCCTTATAATAGCATTACACATCAAGCCCCTTCATTTCCCTTCATAATTTAGCTCACGGTGTGAATTCTTGTTTGGTCCGGGTCTTGGTCCAGACATTAAGTCCCGGACCAAGTGTCAAGGTGAATTCTTGGCAGGAAAATAGGGTGGTCCGGGTCTTGGTACCTATCTTTGAAATACCCCAAAGATAAAAATAGTGATTAATTAGGCTAATGAAGATTTTATTAGCTTAAATATGCCTAAATAAACACATGGGAACAATTCCCGAAGAAAACAGATCCATAAAACGGATTAAAAACACAAACGAACCTTAAAGCGCGTTTTTCGACGTGACTTTAAGCGGGTTAAATAACCCGTAATAATTATAGTCAATTAAATATCTATAATTAAACATTAGTGAAGGTCTAGAACCATTAAAATTAATTAAACGAGAAAATTCTGGAAAACGGGTTCCGGTTAGTGAATAGTGCAAAAACGAGAACTTGTGGGGTGTAAATTGTAATAAGATCAAAATAGCCTCTCCATTGGTAATTAAAAATCTGAAACTATGTGAGTGTGTGTGTGGGTTACGATTCATTCAGCCCTCTCCTCTCTTTATTCACTCTCACTCACAAAAGGACAAAATAATAAAGTGGGGGAAAAGTAAAAAGCTCACCTTTAGTCTCTCTCCTCCCACTCTTCTCTACTATCATATTTTTTTCTCCTCCCTCCAGACTTCTTCTTCCTCCCTTGCCTGGTAATGGCGAATTAAAAAACCCCTCACAGCAGCCTCCTCCTTCTTCATTTTTGAAAGCCAAAATCAAGTCCAAATGCAAAACAAATTACACCACTAAACTCCTCTCTCTTTGGGCATCGTTTTCCACCCTTTAAAAATCCAAAAATCTCTAACTCCATCTCCATGGATGTAGCTTCCCTTGGAGCTTGAAGGTGACCATTTGGAGCTCCATCATCTTCTTGTTGTTCTAAGGTAAGAAAGGGACGCAAAGTTCTTATTTTTCTAGCTTTTCCTTTGCAATGAAAAAACCCACGTTGAACCTTCGTTGCTCCTTGTCCAGCCGATTTTGGTACTCCAAATAGGAGCTGAAGCTTTGCCATTTCACTACCCACAGCTTCATCTAGAAGTTCCAAGGTAATACCTCCTTAGAGTTTTAAGTATTCTCTTGTAAGTTAGGGTTTAATTCTTGAGTTAGGAATTTACTAACCTTGTGTGTGTATCCCGTGGAATGTGGCTGTAGCTTGTCCAATTTAAAATCAAGAAACAAGAAAAACAAGAACAAAGAGGAAAGGAAGAACAAGAAGGGAAGAAGGAGAGAAAGGAAAAGAAACCAAGAAACTTAAGGTAATGAATTTACCTTTGTACAGATTTTTAAGGTTTGAGTATGGTAACTACATTGCTTTAGTATAATGTAATGCTGTTGTAATGGTAGGAAAGAAATGGAGTATATTAGTGTTGATTATATCGATAATTAGAAGATTTTGAACCAAGTGAATAAAATGCTAAGTGTGGGAATTAAGTGTGTGGTAAGTGTTTAGAATTTTGTGTGAATGATGAATATAATGAAAAGGGTTGTGAATTGAGTAGTGAGCTGAATTATGTGTGTGGGCAATGTTAAATTCTAGGGGAACCTCTACCAAAATTTAGGTAGAAACTAGGGGACTTGATAGTGTAATTGTTAGGAAAGAACCTAGGTTGGTCTAGGTGTATTCAAGGATTGAATTGGAGTAGCTATCACCTTGGTTTTTATTAGGAGGAAGTTGTGTAGTTGAGTAGAACTAGGAATGGAGTAATGTAAATTGCTTAACTAGGTAGTGCTAGATGAAGAACCATTGAGTTAGAGAAAGGAAGAAATCAAAATTGTAGCAGCAACTTAAGGAAGAAAACTAAGTGTGAAAAGTGTGTAAAACTATCATAGGATGAGTGATGAGTTTGATGATTGAATTAGGGTAGTTTAGAGTGTCTAATTAGTGTTAAAATATGCTAGATTATATGTAGGAAGATTGTGGAAAAAGTTGGTAAAAGATTGAAGTTGAAATAGAATAAAAAACAAGTAAATTGAACATTACTGCACTTGGTCCGGGTTTATAATCCGGTACAGAAACCCAGACCAAGCAAAAAACTAGGCAGAATGTATACGAGAAGGAGTGGTCCGGGTTTACAATCTGGTACACTAACCCGGACCACCCCAAAATCAAGGCAGTAACTAATCCTGTGCATTGGTCCGGGTTTGTGAATCGGTACACAAACCCAGACCACTCTAAAATGTTACCCGAGAGTTTTCCAAAGACTTGGTCCGGGTTTGTAACCCCGGACACAAACCCGGACCACTCTAAAATCTTCACAGAAATTGTTTTAAAGCCATTTTAAGGTAAGGACTTGGTTGGTAATGATATTATAAGGTAATTAAGATTTGATTAATGATGTTTAATGGTTATTAAGGGTATAAACAAGCTTAGGAAATAATTTTAAGTAAGTGACTTAAGTAAATTAGTTTGAATTGCAAGAGTTAGTAACTGTAGTCGAGAAAACTTAAAGATAAGATGAGTTAGGTTAATTGTAGATAACTGACCGCCCGATCCCGTGTATGTTATATGACCCAAATTGTCGAACTTCGAAGAAAAGTTGGAAGTCCGAGAACGACGGTGAAGGGTATGATTTTCTCATGCCTTGTATGCTACCGTGGTTACCTGATTTGTGTGTTTGTGTGTTATGTGTGATCACCTAAATAAGATAAGATGCAGGAATCGGGTTTATTGCACTTTCTTTTGCTTGTGATGTATTGTTCCTTGTTGGATCATATTTGAACTTGTAGTTTGTATAATTCATGAAATGTATGATTGAGAATGAAGTGCTTGATTGCCTTGGTGTGAGGTGTACTAACCAAGTAGTATGGGAAGAATGATTTCTCACTAATTCCTAACTAAGTAACATTTCTAACCTTGAGTAAATTGGTAAATTGGAGTAATGTGAGAAGTCCGATATAGCTTCGGCCACGAGTGAGAATGAGGAAATACGAGAGGTTGTTTCCAAGTTCTGGCCTATTCTTCCTTGTGGTCCAAACCCCTTAAATGGGTAGCAACCCTAAGAAGTAAGCCACCCTAAAGCCCGGTGGTGGGATATCATAGTCCTTGCCCGGAGGTCACATCGACTTGACTTGAGTATTAAAGTAAGAAGGGTAATTGGCCAAGTAAAGATCATGACTGGTGTAAGCCAAGGATCTCGAGTAAAAGAGTAAAGTACATTCGATTAACCTGGATGAGTAAGTAACTAACAAAGTATTGTGTATGAACTTGAGAAGTGTATTTCAGTGCCTTGGTAAGTATGAATGGTTGATTTGTGATTGTCTTCCATTGTATGTATCGGGTTGTATGTATGTATGCACTATGGTGTGAATGTATTATTGTTCATTACAGCATGTATGCATGTATAGAATAAATGAACTCCATGTATGCGACCAAATAGTCGGCATACCCCCGTTAGCACGCGGGGTATGCGAATTTCATACTAGCTATTTGCTGAGCCCCTTGGGGCACTGTTTTTATTTCTTCTAGGTACCGTGAAGGATGATGGTCCTGTTAAGACTGAGATGGATACTTTTTGTGTAGTTTAGTATGAGAAAGGTGTACCGAGTTGTACATGGCTTATAGCCTTTTTGAGTAGCCGGTGTACCATGTGGTACACACTTTTGGATATTTTGGAATTTTGAACTTGGTAGGAATGAGTAGATGTATAAACTCATAGCTTTTAATTAGGCTTGTATGAAAGGGATGTAATTTGATATGAATTTGTATACTCGGTAATCCAAGGTTGTAAGTAAATGTTGGGAATGTAATGGAAGTATTTGTGATTGTTCGGTATATTCTATTCATCAGACCGTTACAGTATGTAGTGTAAGCCTTGTTAGTCATTGGATGGCTAACGGCGTTGTATCACCCGCCGAGAGTATGTAGGAATTCCGCTGTGAGTAGAGTAATTAGAGATGATTAGAGGATAATATTGGGATTAGCGGCTGGGGTGTTACAAAAAGTGGTATCACTGTGCTCTGATGATTAGAATACCGAGCATAGTGATTACCGAGTTAGGATTACAAACCGTTTTACAACAGAGAAGTAAAGACCTAACCCTGAATACCCGTAATGAATACGGAAACCCTTTAACGTCTGAAAAGATGATACCATTGCTTAAATCAAGACCACCTGGTCACAGTATCTAATGTAATCCATACTTGTTCAGATGTCAGGAAGAGGCCGTGGTCAAGGCCGAGGGCGCGGGGAGCAGGCTAGTGATGAGCCTGGCGCGCAGACGGTCGCCGAGATCATCGCCGCCACTGTGGCGCAGCTGCTGCCCCAATTAATGACTGCAGCCCAGCAGCAAGTACAACAAAACCAGCAACAACAACCCGACCCACCTCAACCCCGAGAAACTAATTGGGTAAAACGTGTCACCGATCTCCGACCTCCTTGCTTTAGAGGCGAGAGTGACCCCGCCAAACTCGAAGCCTATATCTCCGAGATGAAGATGGCTTTCGAGACCCTCGAGGCTCTTGCTGGAGTGAGGGTGAGGATAGCTGCGTACTATCTCAAGGACGCGGCTATGGATTGGTGGAAGCTTGTTAAGGCCGAGCACGTTGCTGACCCCACAGTCGACTAGGAAGCCTTCACCGCCCTTCTCCGATCCAAATACTACCCCAAGCATGTCAACACCAAGAAGCGTCTTGAGCTTGATGCCTTAAAGATGACGGAGAAGATGACGGTTGATGAGTACTATCGTACATTCACTTCCATCCTCAGACTGCTACCTGACCTTGGGTATACCGGCCAGGTCTTGGTTGACTGCTTCTATGGTAGATTGAGCCATCGCCTCCGGTATGGCATGGGGTACACATAGTTTACCTCACTCAAGGTAAACTACGTTTTAAACCCTTAGTGCCGTAGTCTATGTGAATTAATACCTTATTACGTAAAGAATGTTAACTAATGCCTAGTAACTCCAGGAGTGCTATCATGCTGCATCTCGTGTTGAGATCACATGCCAGCTGAGGGATGAAGAGCAAGCACTTAAGCGCAAGGCTAACAGCAAGAACACCAGCTCAGAGGAGCAGAATCAGGGTAAGAATTGGAAGAAAAGAAAGGGGAAATTTGCCCAGCAGCATCCGAAGAATACCCCGGGAGATAGCAGTGCCCATGCTGAGAAGGGCAAGGCAGCTGAGCCGTTGCAGCTCGCCTACACTGCGCCGGTGGCAGCGAAGCCACTGAGATCTCACCCTTATACGGGTAAGAATCTAAAACTAAACTAGTATGCATGTGAATTAGTATTAGTTTGCCGAACCTTGCTAACTCCGAAGCTACAGGTTCCAGTTCTGGCTATGGTAAGAACCAAAGTGATGGCCGCAACTACGTCTGTAGGAATTGTAACAATGATCACCCCGGCACAGATTGCCAAGGTAGAGAGATTCGATGCTACAAGTGCCAGAAACCGGGGCACCGTGCGAATGAATGTCCTAACAACTTGAAGCCCAAGGGCAACTATCAGGGCTACAAACAGCGAGAAGGCAAGAAGGTGGCATCTGGCAATGCTGAGGCCCAGCAGACCACGGGACAGGGGTCCCGAGGTGCTCAGAAGGGCGCACCACAGAGGCAGCCATCCTTGCACATCATCGACCGTGATGGGACCGGTACGAAGTCCGGCTTAGGTACTAACTAGTACCTTTAATCCTTGAGAATATGTCTAAAGTATTAATTGCCTACTTGAGTGAATGCATGAATGCGTAAGCATTTAAAGTATGAATTTAAGCATGAAATGAACTAGTTCAAACTAGAACTCATGCTAGATGAAATTTACAACCTTAGGGAAATTTAATATTTGCTACCCAATACCTTCAAACCCAAACCATGAAGAAGCCGACATCAGCACTCACCACTTCACCAACGAGCAGTGTCAGGTTATCCGACCAGGTATGATTTTATTAAAAGGATACCTGACACCCGAAGCACAAATTGCCATATTCCGACGATGCAACGAGCTAGGAGCAGGTCCAGGAGCATTTTACTCACCTGAATTTCCTAGAGGAGCGAAGATGAAGCTGAAAAGGATGTGCTTGGGAAAGGATTTGTAACACCCCAACCGCTAATCCTCTCATTATCCTCGAATCGTCTCCATACTTACTCTACACGCAGCGGATACTTACATACTCCCGGCGGGTGATACAACGCCGTTAGCCCTTCCAAGACTAACAAGGCTTCTACTACTTACAGTAACGGTCTGACGATTAAGATATACCGAGTAACAAAATACTTACAATACACTTCCAATGCTTACTTACAACCTTGATTACCGAGTATCCAAAAGTATACAAACTACATCCCAACTCTACAAGTCTATTAAAAAATTATGAGTTTATACATTCCCTCATTTATACTAAGTTTCACAATTCAATTCTCTCAAAAGGGTGTACCACATGGTACACCGGCTACTCAAAAAGGCATCAAGCCGTGTACAACTCGGTACACCATTCAAATCTACTAACTACTCCAAAAAGAATTCATCTCAGTCTTACACGACCTTCAAATCTCACGGGTACCTGTAAAATAAAAATAGTGCCCCAAGGGGCTCAGCAAAACGCTGCATATGAAATTCGCATACCCCGCGTGCTAACGGGGGTACGCCGACTACTTAGTCGAATACATGTTGTTCGTGTTATTCATACATACATACATGCTTTCATACACAATATTACAATTACATCACAGAGCATACATACATTCCTTCAATACGCACAAGGAAAACAATACAAGTCAACCAATCGTACTTACCGGAATACGGAGATACACTTCTCCAATACATACACAAGGTTTGTTAGCTTCTTTACTCACCGTGTTAATCGGGTGTACTTTACTCTTTTACTCGTGGTCAATGACTTACACTAGCCAAGACCATTACTCATACAAATACTTTACTTACTACTTACTTACTTACTTACTTACTCAAGTTAAGTCGGTATGACCTCCGGGCAGGGACTACGATATCCCACCACCGGGCTTTAGGGTGGCTCACTAATCCAGGATGCTACCCATTTAAGGGGGTTGGTCTATGGAAAAGATTACAACCAGGATTCGGATCCAACCTCTTGTGTCTCCTTATCCTCACACGTGGCCAAAACTATATCGGACTTCTACTCATTCCATTTTACCAATTACTCAAGTTAGAAGTTAGGTAGTTAGGAATTAGTTAGAAGTCCTTACTTCCATACCAAGGGTTAATACATTACACATCAAGCTACACATACACTTCATTCTCATTCATTCATTTCCTGAATTATACAAACTAAGAGTTCAAGGCATTACAACAAGAACAATATAATACAAGCACAAGTAAGTGCATTAAAAGTCCGATTTGTGCATTTATCTTATTTAGGTGATCACATAAGCACACAAATCAGAGTAGCCAAGGTAGCATACGGGACATGAGAAAATCATACCGTTCACCGACGTACTCAAACTCCGACTTTCCTTCGGTGTTCAATTATTCGATTCCTATAACATACATGGAGTTGTACGATCAATGTTCTATTATTGACCTAACTCATTCTTCCATTAATACTCCCAATATACACTTACTAGTTCTTACAATTCATACTTGACTATGCAAGTCATTACCTTCTCATTATTTCTTAAACTTACTTCCTTACTCATGTACATACTTTCCCACCATTTTTATTCTATTAATGGTGTATTACCAGAGCCCCATATACATAATATATATATACATATACATATATACATATATGATTACCATTTTTTATTTTTTTGTTTGGGCCCGACCGACCCAAACCCCTCTGGGTCGGTCCAAGTCAGAAAGAAATCGGCTCTTGGTATCCATCTTGACCGACCCATGACCGACCCAACCTCCTAGGACGGTCGAAGTCAGAAACTTCGAGTTTGGAAAATTCTTGCCCGACCGACCCACGACCGACTCACCCGTCTGGGCCGCTCGAAGTCAAAAAGTTAACGTTCCAATGGTTTTAGTCCGACCGACCCATGACCGACTCAACCCTCTGGGTCGGTCGAGGTCAGTATTGTCCTACTGAATCTGTTTCAACTTCCTTCTTCTACCCATTTCTTCCACAATCTTCCTACATGTATTCTAACATGTTTTAGTGCTAATTAGACTCTCTAAATTACCTTAGTTTATCCATTAAACTCATTACTCCATCCTTGGTTTTCCTTACACAATTCTTCCCTCTCTTGTTTTCCCAAAACTCATGTTACAGATTTTGTTTCTTCTATGCTACAGATTTTTACACTCACTCTTGCCATTCAATACTTCCTCAACTAATGCCATTACTAGCCTCCACAAATGCATTATTTTCCACTCTAGTTCTTCCCATTATCTAGCTCCTCTCTAAATCTGTTGCAAAGTGCTAAACTACCCACTACAAACACCAAAATACACCTAGTTACTACCAAGGTTATTCCTTCTTCTTACACATCTAACTCTTCTAATTTCTAGACAAATTTGGACAGAGTTTCCCCTATAATTTTCACTTTTCCCACATACAATTTTCAGCTCACTCATTACCACTCAGCACACCTGTTTGTCCAAGACATCAATACACACATTTCCAACTTCACCACAACACTCCACACATTACAATACATTATATTTTTCCAGCACATACATATTCATTCCCCATGGTTTTCCCAAGCTTTTAATCATCTTTTAAAAGTTCCAAAACAGTTACATTCTCTTCCTCATTATACTACAACATAACTACAACTCATAGCTATTGACACTACTCATTTTAAGCATTAAAAATCTGTTACACTAATGCATTCAAAACTAGTTCAAGGTAAGAACAATTACCTTGTTGTTTCTAGTTTTTGCTTTCTTTCTTGCTTTCTCCTTCCTTCTTTCTTTCTTTCTTGTTCTTCCTTCACAATTTCAGAAATTCTGCAGCCATACCAAAGAATGACAACGAGTATTAATATAATCCCTAGACCTCTAAAATCAGCCTTAGAACACAAGGAAGGTTTAGAGCTCTAAAGAGTTTTACCTTGGGACTCTTAGGTGGAGTTTTTGAGTCTTAAAACATCAAGCTACAACACCTTCTTGGAGGAGCCAAAAATCAGCTGAAGCAAGGCACAACAAGGACATTTAAAAATCTGGAAAATTTCCAAGATGAAAGAGAGGGCTAGAAAGGAGGAACTTTGGGGATGAAGGAGCTTCCAATGGTGGTCTCAAATCTTCAAATGGCCTCCAGCCATGAAAACGAAAATGGGGCTTTTCATAATTTGAGAAGATGGAATTGTTGCCCAAGAAGAGAGGATTCCAATGGTGTAATTTTTATTGTATTTGGACAAGGTTTAAGCCTTGAACAAGAGGAGAGAAGAAGAGGGTTGTGTGTGTTTCTTCAAACCTCCATTGTCGGATGGGAGAGGAGAAAAATCAGAAGGAAGGAGGAGGTGGGTACGGTGAGTGAGTGGGAAATGGAGGAGAGAGAGTGCCCAACTTCTTTTTCTACTTTTCCTACTTTATTTGTTTGTCTTTTAGCAAATAAGGGAGGAATAAAGAGAGTGAGAGAGGGGGGAAGAAACCGGACACACACACACACTCTCTCACAGGTTTTTAATTTTTTATTTTCAAAAGGGGACACATTAGTTTAGCTTATTTACACTCACTCCCCACAACTTCCCGTTTTTTACAGTTTTTTACTAACCGGAACCCGTTTTCCGGAATATTCTTGTTTAATTAATTTTATTGGTTCTAACCCTTCCTTAATGTTTATTAATGACTATTTGGTTTACCACGTTTATTACGAGTCTATTTAACCCGATTAAAGTCACGTTTTTCCGGTTTCCTCGAAAAATGCGCTTTATGGTTCGTTTGCGCTTTTAATCCGTTTTAAGGACCCGTTTTCTTCGGGAATTGTTCCCTCATATTTATTTAAGTGTAATTAAGCCTCTAAAATACTTATTAGCCTAATTTATCACTATTTTTAATTACGGAGTATTCCAATCTACCCCCTTAAGGAATTTTGCCCTCAAAGTTGCTCAAGGTTTACCGTTTACTATTTCTACTCCTTTGGCAAACCAATTGCCACAATGTACTTTACTACCACCTTAAGAGGTGTTCACAATTCCTACACTACAGGCATACACAATCCTAATAAATACACAATACAATTCACACATTCCACAATACTGTTTCACAATACATTCCACATTACCACTCATGTCATATACTGTACAACACAAATGCATTACACATTATACACATACCATACACATTGTACAACATACCAAGCACTACACTATGCACATTAAAATACAATTAGCACTACATGTGCCATCAAAGTGTACTACAATACATACATACTATGCAATGCTATACCGAAGCAATGCAAAAGCAAAATGGCTCTACCCCCCTTAAAAGGGGTACGCCCCGTACCCTCTGTACTATATGGCTACTAGACAGCTAGTCTACAAATAAATCTGGGTACTTCGCCTTCATGGAGCTTCTAATTCCCAATTTGCTTCCTCGACATCGTGGTTAGACCACAAGACCTTCACCATTCGTACAGATTTATGGCGAGTGTCTCTCGTCTTTGTATCAAGGATTCGCAGTGGAGTCTCGACATATCTCATCGTTGGCTCTAGGGATAGCTGTTCGGGTTCTAATACGTGAGAAGGATCGGCTATGTATTTCTTGAGTTGTGATACATGAAAGATATCATTAACACGACCCAATTCTTCAGGTAATTCTAGCCTATAAGCCACAACTCCAATCCTCTCAGTAATCGTGTACGGGCCTACAAATTTTGGGCTCAGCTTGCCCTTCTGGCCAAATCGAAATACGCCCTTCATAGGTGAAACGCGCAAGAACACTTGGTCGCCCACGGCAAACTCAAGGTCGCGTTGTCGCACATCCGCATAGGATTTCTGTCTATCTTGAGCTGCCTTCATATTTGCTCGGATTTGTTGCACTTCCGCTTGTACTTGTTCAAGATACTTCGGTCCTATGATGACCGCTTCACTTGACTCATCCCAACACAATGGGGTACAACAAGGTCTACCATACAAAGCTTGGAATGGCGGCATCTTAATCGAAGCGTGATAGATGTTGTTGTACAAAAACTCGATTAGATGAAGCTTATCAATCCAGCTCCCCTGGAAGTCTAAGGCACATGCTCTAAGCATGTCCTCGAGTGTCTGGATAGTCCTTTCTGTCTGACCGTCGGTCTATGGATGGAAGGCGGTGCTAAGGTTCTGCTCAGTACCCAGCGCTTCCCGTGTCGCTCTCTAGTATCTCGAAAGAAATCTGGTATCACGGTCAGATACTATCGTCTTCGGGACTCCGTGGTGTCGAATGATCTCCTTTTCGAATAGCTTAGCGAGCTTCGCCACCTTCCAGGTGTCCTTCATCGGTATGAATCGGGCAACCTTGGTGAGGCAATCGACTACTACCCAGATCATGTTGAGTCCTCCCCTGGCAGGTGGGAGTCCTACAACAAAATCCATGGAGATATCATGGAATTTCCACTCCGGAATTGGCATAGATTGCACCATTCCTCCCAGTCTTCGGTGCTCGAATTTCACCTTCTGGCATGTGAGACACCTTAGAACATACTCAGTCACATCGGATTTCATTCCTGACCACCAAAAGTACCTCTTCATGTCTTTGTACATTTTGGAGGCTCCCAGATGGACATGCAATGTAGAACAGCGAGACTCTCGCAGAATGCGATCCCTTAGCTCAGCATTGCTTCGGGGAACGCGTAATCTGCCATTCAATCGGATCATACCATCTTCTTGCAGTTTGAAGTCGTACTTTCGGTTCTCGAAGGTACCCTCTATGATTTTCTGTCTGATCTCTATAAAGTAAGGGTCGCTCAACTGAGCATCTCGCACCTCGTCAACCAAGCTAGAAGAAGCGAGTAACGAATGGAGCAAGTGTGCTCGATGACTCAGGGCGTCAGCTACAATGTTTGCCTTCCCTTTTTTATATTGTAGGTCGATGTCGTAATCTGAGAGAAACTTCATCCACCTTCCCTGTCTCAAATTCAGTTCCTTCTGCGTGAATACATACTGTAAACTTTTATGGTCGGAGTAGATGGTGATGCTTACCCTATAGAGATAGTGTCACCATATCTTCAAGACGAAGACAATGGCTCCTAACTCTAGATCATGTGTCGGGTAATTCTCTTCATGCTTTTTCAGCTGGCGGGAGGCGTAGGCTACTACCTTGCCATGCTGCATCAGTACGCATCCCATGCCCTTGCTTGATGCATCACAATACAGCTCAAATCCCTCGGTGCCCTCTAGAAGAGTGAGAATGGGCGCTGAGGTCAATGAGTCCTTCAGGCTCTGGAAGGATACCTCGCACTCGTCTGTCCACACAAATGGTGCATCTTTCTTCATCAATGTCGTCATGGGCTTAGCGACTTTCGAGAAGTCCTTTACAAACCTCCGGTAATAACCGGCTAGACCAAGAAAGCTACGGATGTCGGTAACAGTGTTAGGTCTAGGCCATGATCGTACTGCTTCGATTTTGGATAAATCAACTGAAATACCCACGCTCGAGATGACATGACCGAGGAAAGATACCTGATCTAGCTAAAACTCGCATTTGGAGAACTTCGCATAAAGCTGGTTCTCGCGCAGTGTCTCAAGTACTCTTCTTAAATGGTTTTCATGTTCTTCTGCTGACTTTGAATACACGAGAATGTCGTCGATGAATACTACTACCGAAGTGTCTAACTAATCACTGAATAACCGATTCATTAAGTCCATGAACTTTGCAGGTGCATTTGACAAACCGAATGGCATCACCGTGAATTCGTAGTGGCCATATCTCGTTCGGAATGCTGTTTTCTCAATGTCTTGCTCTTTGATAGCAATCTGGTGATATCCGGATTGGAGGTCAATCTTCGAAAAGACTGTAGCTCCCTTCAACTGATCAAACAGGTCGTCGATGCGTGGTAGTGGATATTTGTTCTTTACAGTGACCACATTCAATTTGCGGTAGTCGATGCAGAGTCGAAGGCTACCGTTTGTTATACCCAAAATTTTGACCCCCTGGGTTAGGGTCTACGGGGTGCTGGTGTTGTGAGAGGCATTTTAATCAAGTAGTGAGGGATTCCGGCTCGATCGGCGCGTTCCATGGCATGGGGAACAGTTTCGTCATTTTCAGGGGCGTTTTGGTAATCTTTAAAGGCTCCTGAGACCTCCTATAAGCTTTCTCTCTCCTCCAAAGGATGCCCAAATCAGCTTGAAATGCTTTGATATTTTAACCCATGATAGAGGATGACATTCTAAGCATAATGGCGTTGGAATTTTGATTTTTCGAGTTTCCAATAATTTTCTAGCAATTTCTGACTGGATCTGACAAGAAATTCAATTTAAAAATATTCCAACATTTAAAAAATTCGCTTCCACCACAGAAAATTCATAATATCCATCCTTGACATGTGGTTAAAATTTCACAGCAAAATTCCTTTGGGAAGTCTTTTAATTAAAATACCAAAAAATCTTACTTTTACTAGATTTTCTTTATCTTCAAGAAAGTCTATATAAGGGGATAGGTTTTTGGATAAAATCAGAACCTCATATGCTCAAGAACCCTAGAGAGTCAGAAAACATAGCCTCCTCTCTCTCTCTCACGTTTTCCAACACTCGGCCACCCAAATTATACCGAAAATCCCCCAAAATCACCATCTAAACACGTTTTCCAATCCCCAAAGCACCAATAATCATCAAAACCCCACAAAAACACCACCAAAACGTGAAGAACAGCAAGAACAACCAACAACCAGAAGCTTGGTTCGAAATCCTTTCGGGTCTGCCATCACGAAGCACTCAACGAATCCCGGTGTGAAGAATCACCTTGAATTCGAAGGTAAAACAGGTTACAACTCTACTTTTCTAATTCCCCACGACCTTATTAACTCTCTGTCAAATTTTGGGTTCAAACTAACCTTCGTACGCTTCTGTATTGCTGTTTGTTTAAGCTTCTGTCCAATAACTTGTTTACTAAGTTTCGTGCTTAATTCGAATTCAAATTGAAAACTTTCAATCACTAACGCCTTGTACATCCTTCAGGCTACACACCCATAAAATTTGAGCCAAAAACACCTTCGGGAACAACCTCAACGCCGCCGTCCGAGGGCGGTCCGCACCCACGGACGTCATGTCCGGGGTCCCGGACTCCCTGTCCGTAAGCTCGGACGCCCACGGACGGCGGCGGGATTTTTAAATTTTAAAAATTTAGGTTTTCTAATAATGTCCGGGCCCACGGACAGCCTGTCCGTGGCCCCGGACTTTACAATTTTCTGTTTTCTGTCTAATTCGACTTTTATTTTCATATAGGTTAACTGGGGTCCGTGGTCTCGGACATTAGGTCCGTGGCTACGAACGGAAACAAAATTTGACCTAATTCTGCCTCCGAAACCCTAGTTTAGGTAATTTTAATTTCCACTTTAATTTTCTGTCAAAAAACGTTAAAAAATAAAAAAACAGAAGCGCGCACCTAGGTTAAAAACAACTTTGTAGAAAGCCGTAATTGAACCAAGTAGAGGAAAAACGACCTAGGAAGGGTAATGAAAGTAATTTGAACCCTAATTAAGTCGAATATCAAGCCCCCGAACCCGAACTCTCCTTTCCTAATTTGATCTAGGTTAAAATTAGGTGGCGACTCATAATAGGTTCCAGTGAGCTAGCTTAGGTTTTAACAATTATTGTTATGTGACATAGTTATTAATCTTAGGCTATAAGTGGACCTAAAACCCGATTAGATCCCAATCAAGTTAATCCACATAGGATAGGGTTTAAAATCGAGGCTCACAGACTGGCGACTCTGCTAGGGACAACTTCTTAATATTAACTTGTTTAATTTTAGGAAAGAGGGCTTAACTTGAAAATGTTTATTTATGGCTTTATTCACTCTGTTTGTTTACTTTCGTGCGCTCTTTAATTTTTGCACCCTTGCATCATATGAGAGCGAGGGACCACGCAAACCAATTTCACCCCGGGACCCGCTTGAGGGTCCCCTGTCAGGGACTCACACCTTTTAGGTGATGTGAATAAGTGGGGGAAAAGAGGAGGGTGTCGTCTAACCACACCCCCTTAATACCTGGGCCTTAGCCCCAAGCATTTTCCTGTCAGTACCCTTACCTAGCCCATTGTTTGGTCATTCAAAGACCCGACCGTAGACGCACACCTTTAGGTGATGTGAAAAAAGTGGGGAAGCCCAAAGTGAATGGCGTGTGAGCCCTATTCCTTTGTGGTGACCTAGGCCTGCGCCCCAAGCACTTCTCCGGATCGACCCATACCCAAGTTGGTTAGAACGTCAAGTGAGGACATGTTGAACCTGTATGATCCGTGAGGCCATTGTCAAACCTAGAATATTGATGGACACCGACCCTTGCGCAAACCTTTGCTAACAAGGGGAGAATTAAAACAGGTAATCAGGGGCAAACCCAGGGACTTTGATATGCCTAATCCGGAAAATCTCAGTAGTGACCTCACGAGGCTTGAGGCGAGACATGCTTTTGCGATAGAAGGTTTGGGGGCCTAGGTCAATTCGCTAGAAGCCCCTCCAGTGGTCAACCCTCTTGAAGAATTCAACCATGCCAGTGGTGAATCTCCGGAAGCTCCCATAGAGCTCGATGATGAGGGAATCTTGAGTGAGCTGGAAACAAAGGTCCCTAAGGCACAGCCAATAGAAGACACCACCGAAGTTAATCTGGGGACATCTGATAGCCCCAGGATGGTTAAACTGGGTGTGTCTTTGAGCAAAGATGAAAAAGATGAGCTGATAGGTCTGCTTAGAGAATTTGAAGATGTCTTTGCTTGGAGTTATGCCGATATGCCAGGAATAGACCCAGAAATAGCAGAACACCATATCCCGACATATCCTGATATGGCACCTAAGATTCAAAAGTTGCGACGTTTGAAGCCAGAACTGCAGGTTAAGGTAAAAGAGGAGATAGAAAAGCTGCTTCGGGTCGGTTTCATTAAAGTTGTCAAGTATCCCCTCTGGCTCGCCAATATTGTTGTGGTAATGAAGAAAAATGGGAAAATTAGGGTCTGCATTGATTATAGAGACCTCAATAAGGCCAGCCCAAAAGACAGCTTCCCATTACCACATTGACGTCATGGTCGACGGAGCTTCGGGGCATGAGCTTTTCTCATTCATGGATGGATTCTCCGGGTACAATCAGGTAAGAATGGCGAGGGAGGATCAGGACAAAACATCTTTCACCACACAGTGGGGAACTTATTGTTGAATGTAACGCCTTTTGGTCTGAAGAATGCGGGTGCCACTTATCAGAGAGCTGCAACCACAATCCTTCATGACATGATGCATAAAGAAGTTGAGGTCTATGTGGACGACATGATTGTGAAAGCTAAACGGAGAACCGATCATTTAGTTAACCTCAGAAAATTCTTTGAACACATCTGACAATATAAGATGCGCCTGAACCCGGAAAAGTGTAGCTTTAGGGTTACTGGCGGGAAGTTGCTTGGTTTCATGATAACGCCGAAGGGCATTGAGGTTGACCCGGACAAAGTTGCAGCAATCAGGGGCATGCAGCCACCAAAAACTGAAAAAGAGGTTAGAAGCTTTCTAGGACGGGTACAGTACATCAGTCGCTTCATCCGAAACCTGACTGAAATTTGTGAGCCAATCTTCAAACTCTTGAAGAAGGATGCTCCGAGAAAATGGAATGAACAAAGCCAACAGGCATTTGAGAGGGTTAAAGAATATTTACAGGAGCCACCTGTTTTGGTGCCGCCGGTCGAAGGGAAGCCTCTGATCCTCTACTTGGCAGCCCATGAGTTCTCCATGGGGCTTATGTTGGCTCAGAACCAGGGTGACCCGCCTCGTGAGTACGCCATCTATTACCTCAGCAAGAAATGGGTGGATGCAGAGACTCGGTACTCCTCCATCGACAAAACCTGCGCAGCACTCGTGTAGGCAGTAAAGAAACTTCGGCATTACTTGTTAGGGGTTGAAATTCACTTGATCTCTCGGATGGATCCGATCAAGTACATGATAGAAAAACCAGTTCTAACTGGCCGGTTGTCACGGTGGTCTCTTTTGCTGTCAGAGTTCGACATCAAATTTTGCGTGCAGAAAGCTATTAAGGGGTCGGTAATAGCGGAGCACTTGGCGGATAATCCAATTGCTGAAGAGTCGTGTTGCAACGATGATTTTCCTGATGAACACGTGATGACAATAAAAAAGGGATGTGGAAATTATATTTTGATGCGTCTGCCAATAGGAATGGTTATGGGGTGGGTATTCTGCTCATCTCGCCGGAGGGTTTGCGATTGCCAACCTCTATCAAGTTAGGCTACAAAGTAACTAACAATATGGCTGAGTATGAAGCCTGCATCCTGGGCCTCGAGACGGCACTGGGTTTGGGGGTAGTGGATATTGAAGTCTTTGGCGATTCTTTCTTGGTGGTGTGTCACATCAACAACGAGTGGGAAGTTAGAGATGAGAAGCTAGTGCCGTATCACCGTCATCTAGTGCAGCTCGAAAAAGCCTTCAGAAACATCAGCTTCGCCTATGTTCCCAGATCACATAATGTCTTTGCAGATTCCCTGGCGTCCCTCGCCTCTTCTCTTGAAATGCCAGAAGATGCGTAGCATATCCTTCTCCAAGTAACCCTTCGGCATGAACCTTCTTTTCAAATAAATGCGGTATTGGTGGACGAAGAACCATGGTTTCAGGACATCAAGAAGTTCGTAGAAAAGGGAGTATACCCGGAGGACGCCAGCAAGCAGGATCGTTTGGCAATTCGAAAACTGGCTCTCGGCTACACGATAGTGGCAGGACGGCTGTTCAAAAGGATGCCGTCCGGGGCCCTGAAACGGTATGATTCGGATACGGACTCGGACACCAAGGATTATAGTGGTTCGGCCAATAATCCGGCCTACGTCCACTTCTAGACAGAGTTATTATTCATTCTTGGGTTTACAACTCTAGAGAGCCTTTTGGGGATGAGCCATCTCTTTTCTAACTTGAGTCCTTACAAATGAACCTCTCTACTCCTATTTATAGACTTTCTATTACTAAGTTCACCCTTTTGCCCCTATACATGTGATAGTATTACATTAATATAGCTATCAGTCCTTTTACGGGTAGTCTCTCCGGACTGAAATACCGCTTCCGCATTGGACTAACTCTTCCGGACCGTCACTTCAACAATAATCCCTCCGGTAGTTACTCTATCAGTAGCGATCCTTTAGATAGCAGCTCTTCCGATAGCGAGTCCTCCGGTAGTGGGGCTTCCATCGATAGGCCATCCGACAATTGGCCTCCGGTAGGCTCTCTTGGTAGATCCTTCCGCATCGGGGCCTTTCGGTAGACGCTTTGACCTTCCGCATGGTATATTTCATACCATTACATCAGTCCCACAAGTTCTACTTTTTAACACTTAAAAAGTGGAACTTATAAAAAGAAAAGATGAAATTTACACTTTGTACTCTTTTTTTCTACTATATATCTCCTAGTCCCACAAGTTCTTTTTCTTTGCCTAAAAAGGAAATGAACTTGAAAACTTTAGCCTATGTAAGAGCTTGTCTTCCGGAAACAAAGAAGTCCCACGTGTTCCGGGGGCGATGAAGTCCCACTTGTTCTCCTGAGAAAAGGTCCCCGCTCCTTGAACGTGCCATAATGAGAAATCCGAAGATCTGGAATTCCGAAGGGCCATAATGAGAAATCCGAAGATCTGGAATTCCGAAGGGCCATAATAATCCCAGAAGACATAATAATCTCAAGAAGACCGTAATAATCTCAAGAAGTCCGAGATAATAATAATAATAATGGGATATTACTTCATAATCAGATTCCTGCTTGAATTACTTTATTCCTTGGACCTGCGTACCTAAATTTAACATATTAAAAGATATTTGTCTTTTGGGCTACCCGGAGCGACCGGATTTCCCAAAAAGCTTTTGTTAGTTAGAGTATATTAATCACGGGGATAAAAACCCAAATATACAGCCTATAGGTTGCTTAGAGCAGCATTTTAAGTACATGGATAGCACAAGTCTGAAGTGAACAAAAAGAATTACTAAATTCTATTGCTTCCCAAAAGTTGGAGATTCTTTATAATGAAGAATTTTTTAGACTACTCTTTTTGTTTTTTTTTTTGCCAAGATCTCTTTTGGTAACCCCTTAGTTACACTTTTGCTTTCACACTCTACCACTGTACACATGGTGAGATCGTCGATTTAACACTCTACCGACTTTGAGCCGGTGAGATCGTCGAATTAACACTCTACTGCCAGGACGCTGACAGTGAGATCGTCGGATGAATTACACTACCATCGTTGATGGTAGATCGTCGGATACAAAACACTCTCCCATGGCCAATGGTGAGGTCGTCGGATACATTCTTTTTCTCTTTTTTCTTCTTTTTTCTTTTTCTTTCTTTTTTTCCTTTTCTTTCCTTTTCTTCCTTTCAGACTCGCTGGTCTTTGTTTGTAAATCAGAAATTGTTTTTAAAATATTTCTTTTTGAAAACTAGAGGGTGATCAATCCTCTAGAACGTTTTGTAAACTTCTGGAGACAAAACAACATTCACAATGAAATATTAAAAGTTGGTACCTCTTTTTAGATTGACTTTACCGATGTACTTTTGGAAGCTTATGTCTGCCCAAAACATGGTTCCCTCTGGTAGACTTGTTCCGGAGAAAAAAAGTTACTACCGAAGGAGGCGAGAAGATGCTACCGGTGACTACCGGTACCTTCATTGTATTTCTCATGCCTCCGGAAGTGAGAAGTCTACTTCAAGCGATGAAGTACTACCGCAGGAAAAGATCACTTCTACCGGAGGTGCCTGTGACCGAAGAGAAAATGCTACCAGCGGAGGGAAAAAGTTGCTATGGATGGAGAGAGGTCGGATGGTAACGACAGTTTGTTTAATTCCATATTTCCACCGGTAGTAAACTTTGCTAAATATAAACTCTCTTGGCAGCAGGGAATGCCACCTTACGCAGCCCCCTTCCGTCAGATTATTCTGTAATGCCTCTATTTTTTCACGGTTCTGCAGCGTACAACTTCTGGACTGTCGTTCCTTCCACAACAACCCTCGGACAGCGTTTTAACCCTGACGCAACTTGGAGCCTCAAGTCTTCACTTAAAAGCTTCAACTGTTGGTAGCTTTTTTCATCGGATCCGTGTTTTTTACTTTTGCCTTGCGACTCCGAAGACTCCGCTAGCGGCTCCCGGTAGTACATGCTACTGGTCAAGATAGCAGGACATATTGCTACCGATGGAGATTTCAATCTGCTACCGGAGGATACCCCAATCGATTACCGGTGGAAAACTCAATTGGTTAACGGTAGAGGTTAACTTCGGGTGATAGGATGTGCGAAGATACCGTCCGAGGTCATACTATCACCCTCTTGAATCCCTCGGGGTACGACTTCCAAAGGGTGACATCGGTCTCCGAATCTTTTCAGGGTACACCCTCCGAGTATTGACGTCGAATATCTGTCGTTCCGGTCGCCTCCCACCCTGGTGACTGAAGCGTTGCTTTACGAAAATTTTTCCGGAAGGGAAAAATTCAACATACGTTTGGTGTTCCCCTGCGCTGCTTCCCGCATTGTTATTTCTCGGAGCCACAAATCTTTCGAGGAGTGACATGGATGTTGTATGCGAGAGTTGACTGTAGGTCGATGACACCATAGAACTTCCTCTTGGTGGCTTCCAGACGTTATCGGAAGCTTGACATTGTTATACTCTGAATTTATATGCCCATGCGGAAGTTACCGGAACAAGACGCGTGCTTCGCTGTGGTGGGGAGTTTCTACCGGAGAGGATATCCAAACTTCTACCGGAGATGATATCCAGATTTCTATCGGAGAGGTTATCTAGATTTCTACCGGAGGTTCCGTTTCTCGTCTCACCATCTTCCGATATTTTCAGCAAACTGCACGGTACGTGCATGAATGAACTCGCACAGCAGCAGCACTTGAGGTGATACTCTTAGAAGGTCTTTGAGCTATGGGTTTCGAATTTGCACAACTGTTCGAGAGCGTTAGGCGAAACAGGTTCTTCCGTCGAACCCTCCTTTCGGGCAACAGGATCCCCCGGTAGCCAATTTCCTTCCGGGTGACATTCTCCGTCTGTAGACTTCTTCGAAAGCGAAGTGATAACTCCGGTTGCCTCAAACTCTCTCTTCTCCCTGCTTTTTATCGGTACTTTGAAGGTGGGCCTCGATTCTACCAAGGGTGGAAAACGATTCTCTCGGGGATGGGATTCAAACCCCTCTGCGACGACAATCTCATCTGCTATAAAAATTAGTTGGATATTTGCTCAAAGCATTAATATAACATATTGGGAAGACTTTAGCAAGCGTTTAGAATTAAACTATTCATAAGAAATACGATTAAAGTATGATTTCGATCCTACCTAAGCTGTACCGTTGAATTTACAATTTTGATAGTTATTTGATATGTGCAGCATGATTAGCAGCAGTATCAGTTTCAGGTAATGAGTAACACAACATTGTAAAGAATAGGACATGTCTCAGTACGATGTTCTTTTCTATAGCTTAAGCAGCAGCAAAGGCAGGTGCTCGAAGCAAATATAAAACTATCACATGATCGGATAGTGAACAGCATGCAATCCGGATTATGAATGCTTCCGGCTTATGTATGACTAAGCCTCCGACAATAACAATAGAGGGAGCCTAAGTACTAACCAATCAGCCTTTCAAATGAGCAAAAACAGAGGATGATTTGGACATTAATAAAAACTAAACCGCTGTAACAGTCATTACCGATGAATATACCATCACATCCTTTTTCTCGTTTTATGCAGGCTGCCTCACAACCTCGTTTTCGTTAAAACTATCAAAAATTTCATGGCATGACGATTAGAACTTCGAAATAATTACAGAGCATAGAATGTAATTAATCGTACTCCACCTATCCTATAAATAGAAGCAAAAGTTGCAGAATCCAAAGGAGTATCCCCCAGCTGTTAATAGCTTCTAAGTAAAAAGATGCAGACCATTAAGCATATACTTCAAGACACGGATTCGATCTGTATATCGAGCTTCTAAAATAAAGTTTGGTAAGTCATATAGCTGAATAAGATAAAATACTTCCCTGTTTGTTGGACCGGGGCACTACTGTGATCACCATAGTACGCACGGATTTTTCGCAGCTTTAGCCTTCCCTTTTTTTATCTGAGGTCTCCCATCTTGGGTTCCACTAGTAGAAGCCGGCATCTTGCGATCTTATTTTCAAGCTCCGGAGTTAAGATGCCGCCCCGACCAAAACCGCCGGGAGAAGCCTCTACAGGGCCTTGTCCTCCCTCCGGTAGCTAGAGCACCTTCTTGATGGCTAGAGGCTACGCCCGGTCTTTAAATGAAGAACGTGGCCAGGTCTGAATTTATTCAGGAATTCCGTCTTGAATTGATATACCGCTCATAGCAGTAGCGGTGCCGTCACGGATCAACTCATGACTACATATCGAGAAGCGATATTGAACCTTCGAACAGAGATCTGTCCCTCGAAATCTATGCGGCAGTTATCGCAGTCGTTTTCGTGCTTCATGATCATCGAAAATCAACTTTTGAGTTGATTCCTTCGGGATTTACTTCCTTCGATTTTCTTCCCTTTTCGACTTCTGCAAACTGATTTTCCGAGACTCCTTTGTTTTGATCCTGAATGTTCAATACAACCTTTCATTGTTGAATCTCGGCGGTGCTGAGATGTCTAATGTTTATACGCTTTAAACCAGATCTATCCTTTTAGCCAAGTACATTTCCTTCTTCATCTTCCAGTATTTCCTGGTCACCTGATTACGCGAAACTAGAGGGAATCTCTTTTTGTGATGGCGTAGTTTCGAGATTGGTGGATAAAACCTTTGAGTTACACGCTCAATTCTTCATCTATGTATCCTTCGTTCTTCTTGCTTGGATCCGACTCCACTTTCGCCCCTCGTAGCGATTGACGATGTGATTCGTCACAGTTTTGTTTTTCTTGATACCGACGCTATCGTCATCTGGACCTGAGAGAATTCCATTGTCTTTGATTCTCTTCTTGCGGTTCTGATTGAGAATTTTCGTTCGGAGTTTGATGCTGTTGTTTCTTGTGATGCTTTTTCTTGATGAAATTCCTCGTATGTAGATTCGTGATATCCTTCAATTCCGTTGTTTCGATCGAACAGTTGCGATCAGTCGTGGCTGTATCGTGGTTACCTTTTCTGGTTGTTCGTTTCTTGGTGAAATTCTACGCATGGAGATTCATAAAATCCTCCCTTCTATGTTTTCCGATCGAACGATTATCTCCCGCCGTGGCTAATCGTGGTCACCATTGTTGGTTGTTCGTTTCCCACAGACGGCGCCAAATGAAACGGTAGATTCGGATACGAACTCGGACACCAAGGATTATAGTGGTTCGGCCAATAATCCGGCCTACGTCCACTTCTAGACAGAGTTATTATTCATTCTTGGGTTTACAACTCTAGAGAGCCTTTTGGGGATGAGCCATCTCTTTTCTAACTTGAGTCCTTACAAATGAGCCCTCTACTCTATTTATAGACTTTCTATCACTAGTTTACCCTTTTGCCCCTATACATGTGATAGTATTACATTAAATAGCTATCAGTCCTTTTACGGGTATCTCTCCGGACTGGAATACCGCTTCCGCATTGGACTAACTCTTCCGGACCGTCACTTTAACAATAATCCCTCCGGTAGTTACTCTATCAGTAGCGATCCTTTAGATAGCAGCTCTTCCGATAGCGAGTCCTCCGGTAGTGGGGCTTCCATCGATAGGCCATCCGACAATTGGCCTCCGGTAGGCTCTCTTGGTAGATCCATCCGCATCGGGGCCTTTCGGTAGACGCTTTGACCTTCCGCATGGTATATTTCATACCATTACAGGCCCTTCACAGGTGCCTTTCGCAAAATGAGGCAAGGGTGGCAATGGACGAAGTCCATGCTGGAGTATGTGGGACTCATATGAGTGGGCACACCTTGGCACGCAAGATTCTGAGACACGGATATTATTGGACAACCATGGAAAATGACTGTCAACAGTACGTCAAAAGATGCCAGAGGTGTCAAATCCACGCAGATTTAAAACACCTCCCAGCTCTCCCCTTACATCATATGGCATCGCCTTGGCCCTTTGCTTCATGGGGAATTGATATCATCGGGGAAATACATCCCAAGGCATCGAATGGCCATCGTTACATCCTGGTGGCGATTGACTATTTCAGCAAGTGGGTAGAGGCTAGATCTTTCGCCCAATTGGGGGCCAAACAGACAGCACGGTTTATTGAAAGTGAGATTATCTGCAGATATGGTGTGCCTTTCGAAATTGTTACAGACAATGGCGTTCAGTTCAAGGCCGAAACTGAGCAACTCATGAGGAAATATGGAATTCAACATCATCATTCCTCACCCTACCGCCCACAGGCAAACGGGGCCGTTGAGGCGGCAAATAAGACCATTAAGAGGTATTCTAGCCAAGATGTCGATACCTACCGGGATTGGTCATTCAGCTAACCGATGGCTCTTTGGGACAGGACATCAGTAAAGACAGCCACTGGGGTTACTCCCTATTCCCTGGTTTACGGGACTGAGGCAGTACTGCCCATTGATATGAAGATAAAGGCCCTACGGGTCATGAGCGAGCTGCAAACCTGAGTCTGAGTAGGAGGAGAAAAGGCTCGACAGTTTGGCTTTCTTGGACGAGAAAAGGTTCCGAGCCCTCGAATGTATCCAAGTCTACCAGAAGCAAATGGCCCGAGTTTTCAACAAACGAGTCAAACAACGAGGAATTCAAGAGGGTGATCTTGTGCTAAAGCACTCAGGGCTGATCTACCAGATCCGAGGGGGAAATTCAGACCCAAATGGTCGGGGCCATACTTGGTGAGACAACTGTTCTCATATGGTGCAGCAAGTTTAGTTCTAGCTAGTACCGGGGAGGAATTCCCGGATTAGTCATTTGGATAAGCTCAAGAAGTTCTATGCATAAGCATATTTTCATTGCTAGGTTAGTCCTCATGTCAATCATTGTTTCATTTTGTAACACTCTAGGGAACATTAATAAAAGGAGATTCTCGTTCCTTGAAGCTGTGCTTTCTTCTTTAGGCTGAATGAAAAATTAAACCGTCGTCCGGACACCTAGCGCGAAATTCCTTTGTGGGGTGTACCTTAGGCGTTAGAAACAGAGCTTTTGCTCTCATGTGCCTTGTACAAAACCATTTCCCATCCATGTATTCACCACCTCCATTACAGTCACCACACATGTCGCAGCATTCCATCACCTCTACCACTTCATCAGACACATAAAAAGCAAAACCGCGGCCGCCAAAAGGCCAAAGAAATGAATCACTCAGCAATCACCCCATTACCCCTCACCGCCATTGTTCACTACCACACATGCAATCACCCTTCACAAATAACTTGGGCATTTTAAGGTTTGTTAAGTAAACCCCGCAACAATACTGGGGGCAATCTGAGTTAAGGAATGATAATGTTTATTTCTTTTGTTTAAATGTGCAAACAAGTCTCTGAGTGTACACTTCGCGAGAGTACCTTGAGCGATAAAACCAAGAGCGAAAGAGTGTGTCATTTTTACACGACTCCAGAGAGGTCACATTCAAAGGTGAGGTAAACGGCATGACTTCGACCGAAGGAGATAATTTGTAAATTTACGTTTAAACCTGTGAAAAGTAACAAAGAACAGATACACAACTACCAGGGATGACGAAGCACCTAGGTATAGCACCACACAACCAAAAAGCTTGTGAACCCTGAGATTACACCCTAGGCACCCCCGCTGAGCTTTTCATATATGACCTTTTTTGCAACACTACAAGCTCCACAAATAAGCCAGCCAGTGATGAATAACCGACCCGGTGACCAAAGGAAGCAAGGAGCCCGACTTCCGAGCAACAACTTCACAAGTCCAAAGAAGCAAAATTGCTACCAGCATGACGAAGCGATCCGCAAATGGTCCCAAAGTGACACAGGATCCAAATGAGCTAACATCAAAAAACAGCTCTCAAAGTTCAAAACCGGGAAACACAAGAACTCCGAAGGAAAGGAGATTCAAAGAAAGGCAAACCTGAAAAGCCTCAAAGAAACCCAGAATCGGAAAAAAGAAAGAAGATGCAAGGAACAATCAAAAGTTCCAAGTCCCAAGTTCATAAGCGAAATCATTACGAAGTAGCCAAACGACTTCAAGGCAAAGAAGACAAGTCCGAGAGACGGTGCAAGTTGCAGATTTGGTCACCCTTATAGCTCCACATATACTAAACATTCCTCCATTGTCCTGTTGTCATTCATCACACCCCATGGCCACGTTATAAGCTCAAAAGACTTCCGACTTAGTAGTTGTGTATCCAATTGAGTGAGAGTAACAGGTTGAACGCGTAAATCTAACAAATGTCAAATTCAATGGTTGGGAAGTTGTGCTCGTAAGTGAGAAACGAGTGCAAACACCAAACACTTCGAGTGTAGGATAGAAAGCACCACATCAAGATAAACCTTGACCTTGTGAGAATGGGACTTGTTTTGCGCAATTAATCAAAGAAAATACTGGAGGCAATCGATCGTTCCGTTCGATTGCCATGAAGCCCTGAAAACTCAGATCACCTCAAGGAAAAATACTGGGGGCAATTGTTGGTCCCAACAATTGCAACAACGACACCGATGGAGGCCCAAAAACCCGAAACCCAAAGGTTTTAAAACCCTCTCATTCAAATATCCTCAGGCCCGTCCTAAGCCCTACCACCATATCAAATCTCCTCAGGCCCGTTCTAAGCCCTTCCTCCACATCAAATTCCCACAGGCCCGTCCTAAGCCCTACCTTCACACCCAAACATCCGTAGGCCCATCTTGAGCCCTACCATCTCCAGATTTGACATAAACCCTAATCCTTTTACATCCATCATACATTTTACTCACTTTCACCTAGAACCGTCCTTAGGCTCGTCATAAGACCTAGATCCATCCTTTAGGCTCGTAGTAAGACCTAGTTGCATTCCTTTAGGCTCGTAGTAAGACCTAGTCGCATTCCCTTTAGGCTCGTCATAAGACCTAGAACCATCCTTAGGCTCGTCATAAGACCTAGATCCATCCTTTAGGCTCGTAGTAAGACCTAGTTGCATTCCCTTAGGCTCGTAGTAAGACCTAGTTGCATCCCTTTAGGCTCGTCATAAGACCTAGAACCATCCTTAGGCTCGGCATAAGACCTAGATCCAACCCTTAGGCTCGTCATAAGACCTAGTTGCATACCCTTAGGCTCGTCATAAGACCTAGATCCAATCCTTAGGCTCGTTAAGACCTAGTTGCATTCCCTTAGGCTCGTAGTAAGACCTAGCGTTACCCTTTAGCTTACCCGCTCTTATCAAACACATTGCATTCATCACACTCATATAGGCTCGTCATAAGACCTAGTTGCATTATCCAGGCGCATCACAAGACCTGGCGACAAAAAAGTTGGCGAGGTGAGGGCAATAAATCCTCCTTTTGTGATGTCAACTTATTTTCGGGATCAACGAATGGTGGGCAAAGGCAATAAGTCCCCAAGGTTTTTACCAGGAGTTATCCCTGCACACCGGCTTGGGGGGCGATGGCAATAAGTCCACATTGGGTCCAGCCAGGAGCATTGGCACGGGTTTCGGTCCCCAGAAGCATCCGAGCATCATCAGCATCATCAGCATCATCAGCATCATCAGCATTATCATCAGCATCATCAGCATCATCAACATCATCAACATCATCAGCATCATTAGCATCATCAACATTTCAGCATTCTTGCATTTGCATACCACCCAGTTATCATCATTATAGGTAGTCAACGCCTTAGAATCGCTTGACATTATCTCATTTCCACATTTTAGGTTATCAACGCCTTAGAATCGCTTGACATTACTTCATTTCACTTTACTTATAGGTAGTCAACGCCTTAGAATCGCTTGACATCGCATCGTTTCATGTATTATAGGTAGTCAACGCCTTAGAACCGCTTGACATTATTCCGTTTTCGTCACCTAGGTAGTCAGCGCCTTAGAATAGCTTGACACATTTTCACTTATAGGTAGTCAGCACCTTAGAATAGCTCGACAGCGTTTTTGTTGCTTAGGTAGTCAGCGCCTCCGAATAGCTGCACGCAATCAACGCGGTTTCGCACAACATGGAGAATTTCGTGAAGGCCAAAATTTTGGGGCATCACTCAAGCATCAACCAGACTTTTCACATCCACTACAAAGTCTGGTTGACGGGGGGCAATCTGTTATACCCAAAATTTTGACCCCCTGGGTTAGGGTCTACGGGGTGCTGGTGTTGTGAGAGGCATTTTAATCAAGTAGTGAGGGATTCCGGCTCGATCGGTGCGTTCCATGGCATGGGGAACAGTTTCGTCATTTTCAGGGGCGTTTTGGTAATCTTTAAAGGCTCCCGAGACCTCCTATAAGCTTTCTCTCTCCTCCAAAGGATCCCCAAATCAGCTGAAATGCTTTGATATGTTAACCCATGATAGAGGATGACATCTAAGCATAATGGCGTTGGAATTTTGATTTTTCGAGTTTCCAATAATTTTCTAGCAATTTCTGACTGGATCTGACAAGAAATTCAATTTAAAAATATTCCAACATTTAAAAAATTCGCTTCCACCTCAGAAAATTCATAATATCCATCCTTGACATGTGGTTAAAATTTCACAGCAAAATTCCTTTGGGAAGTCTTTTAATTAAAATACCAAAAAATCTACTTTTACAGATTTTTTATCTTTAAGAAAGTCTATATAAGGGGATATGTTTTTGGATAAAATCAGAACCTCATATGCTCAAGAACCCTAGAGAGTCAGAAAACACAGCCTCCTCTCTCTCTCCACGTTTTCTAACACTCGGCCACCCAAATTAACCGAAAATCCCCCGAAATCACCATCTAAACACGTTTTCCAATCCCCAAAGCACCAATAATCATCAAAACCCCACAAAACACCACACCAAAACGTGAAGAACAACAAGAACAACCAACAACCAGAAGCTTGGTTCGAAATCCTTTCGGGTCTGCCATCAACGAAGCACTCAACGAATCCCGGTGTGAAGAATCACCTTGAATTCGAAGGTAAAACAGGTTACAACTCTACTTTTCTAATTCCCCACGACCTTATTAACTCTCTGTCAAATTTTGGGTTCAAACTAACCTTCGTACGCTTCTGTATTGCTGTTTGTTTAAGCTTTTGTCCAATAACTTGTTTACTAAGTTTCGTGCTTAATTCGAATTCAAATTGAAAACTTTCAATCACTAACCTTGTACATCCTTCAGGCTACACACCCATAAAATTTGAGCCAAAAACACCTTCGGGAACAGCCTCAACGCCCGTCCGAGGGCGGTCCGCACCCACGGACGTCATGTCCGGGGTCCTGGACTCCCTGTCCGTAAGCTCGGACGCCCACGGACGCGGCGGATTTTTAAATTTTAAAAATTTAGGTTTTCTATAATGTCCGGGCCCACGGACAGCCTGTCCGTGGCCCCGGACTTTACAATTTTCTGTTTTCTGTCTAATTTGACTTTTATTTTCATATAGGTTAACTGGGTCCGTGGTCTCGGACATTAGGTCCGTGGCTACGGACGGAAACAAAATTTGACCTAATTCTGCCTCCGAAACCCTAGTTTAGGTAATTTTAATTTCCACTTTAATTTTCTGTCAAAAATTTAAAAAAAAAAAAAAACAGAAGCGCGCACCTAGGTTAAAAACAACTTTGTAGAAAGCCGTAATTGAACCAAGTAGAGGAAAAACGACCTAGGAAGGGTAATGAAAGTAATTTGAACCCTAATTTAGTCGAATATCAAGCCCCCGAACCCGAACTCTCCTTTCCTAATTTGATCTAGGTTAAAATTAGGTGGCGACTCATAATAGGTTCGAGTGAGCTAGCTTAGGTTTTAACAATTATTGTTATATGACATAGTTATTAATCTTAGGCTATAAGTGGACCTAAAACCCGATTAGATCCCAATCAAGTTAATCCACATAGGATAGGGTTTAAAATCGAGGCTCACACCGTCCTCCTTCTTCACGAAGAGGACTGGTGCTCCCCAGGGTGATACACTCGAGCGTATAAATTCTTTGTCGAGAAGGTCACGTAATTGCTCCTTGAGCTCAGTCATTTCTGCTGGTGCCATACGGTATGGTGCCCTAGCAATGAAACCAGTACCAGGCATGAGGTCAATCTCAAATTCAACAGCTCTTTGTGGGGGCATACCAGGCAGCTCTTTTGGGAATACATCAAGGAATTCTGATACAACTGATACATCGGTACTGAATTCTGGGTCTCTCTCCAGATCTGGCACATAGCATAAATATACATCGTGCCCCTTTCTGAGCTCCCGGTACATAGCCATAACGGAGATGACTGTAGTCGAAGGCTCTCTCGGTCTCTGGCGGTATGAAATAGTAACCCCAGACGACTCTTGAGCAGCAGTCTATGCTCGACGCAGAGGATTCGCCCCTTGTGCCGCTTCAACCAGTTCATCCCGACTATCAAGTCGAATCCCAACCCATTAAATTCGATGAAGGAGATGGGAAACTCTTCGCCTTTGATTCGAATTGTGGCGGTGTGGTAGTACTTGGTACATCTTTCCCGCTCCTTCGACGGGAGAGTAACCAAGAAGTTTGGTAACTCATCTGCGTCGCCCCAACCTCTTCGCAAATGACGACGATACAAAGTGTGGAGGGCGCCAGAGTCGAATAGTACTGTGCATCATGCATTACCTGGGAAGGTTCCCGTTAGAATGGTGCCACTCTTATCGACTTGCTTCGTGAGGATACTCAGGTTACCTTCGGTACGAGTCCACACCTAATGATTCATAGATTTATAAGAATTGGTGGTATACACATATGAATTTAATAACCAACACTTCTTTTATTGAATAACCACCACATCATACTACTATGTCTCTAATACACGTTACTAATGCATTACATGCTACAAGGTTAATCTTCTAAAGGTAAGGTTCAAGCGTCTTTGGTTTTCATGTGTGTGGCCATTGTTATTGCCGTGGTGCCTATTCACTGATCTTCTTGATACGTGATACACCACCTTGATTTTCCACCCATGATTAAGACATCTCCTGATTTCAATACTAGTTTCTCCGTGAGATCCACACGCTTCTGCTCGTTATACAAAAATATCGCGTCATCACCAATGGACCAAGACACACGGGTACTCCTTGTTCAAAGATTTCGTTGTCTCGTCCTTATCTTGGTGTAAGCCAGTCGTCCTTCTTTCTCATAGAAGTTGACGATACGTAAGTCTGCTTCAAGTGCAGGGATTGGGTCATCTTCACATTTTGTGCGATTTCTACAGCTTGTGTAACAAGCGTTTGAAATTCGTGGGTTATTGATGGAGTGTTGCTCCGTCTCCTGCTCGCGTCTTCTGGTTGTCCTTGGTATAAGGGTTCCAATCCTTTCCCAAGCAATCATCTTCAGCTTCATTGTTGCTCCAGCCGGGAATTCGGGAGTATAAAATCCTCCTGGACCCGCTCCTAATTCGTTGCATCGTCAGATGATGGACATTTGCGCTTCGGGTGTCAGGCACCTTTTAATAAGATCATCCTGGGCGGATAACCTGAACCTGCTCGTTGGTGATGTGGTGAGTAGTGATGTCAGTTTCTTCATGAAGTGGGTTTAAGGTATTGGGTAACAGATATTGAATCTCCCTAAGGTGGTAAATTCATCTAACGTAAGTTTCTAGTGTCAACTAGTATTTATTTCATGCCAAACATACTTCATCTACTTGCTCATGCTTAAATTCATACTTCGAGTATTACGCATTCAATGCATCATTCATACAGGTAATTCAATGGTTTAGACATGCTCTTCAAGGATTAAGGTTACAGTTAATACTAGGCCGGACTTAGTACCGGTCCCGTCGCGATCAATAATGTGCAAGGCCGGCTGCCTCGGTGGTGTGCCCTTCTGCGGACCTCGGGACCCCTGTCCTATGAGGTGTGCTGGGTCTGAGTATCACCAGACGCAATCTCCTTGCCCTTCACGTTGCTTGTAGCCCTGATAGTTGCCCTTGGCTTTGAGTTCTCCAGGCATACATTCGCACGGCGCTCCGGCTTCTGGCAGTTGTAGCATCGGATCTCCCTTCCTTGGCAATCGGTGTCTGGTGATCCTTTTGCAATTTCGGCACACCTAGCTTCATCCATCACTTTGGCTCTTGCCATAGCCCGAACCAGAACCTTAGCTTCTATGTTAGCGAGGTTCATACTTGCATCAATTCACATACATACTAATTCGCAAATACATTATTTTTGGTTTCGGGTTCTTACCCTTGTAGGGCTGAGACCTCAGTGGCTTTGCTGCCACGGTGCGGTGTAGGCGAGCAGCAACGGCTCAGCTGCCTTTCCCTTCTCAGCATGGGCACTGCTGTCTCCCGGGGTATTCTTCTGGTTTTGGTGGGAGTACTTCCCTTCTTCTTCTTTCATGGCTTGTTCTGATTTTGCTCATCGGAGTTATTACCCTTGCTGCTCACCTTGCGCTTCAGGGCCTGCTCTTCATCTCTCAGCTGGCAGGTGATCTCAACTCGAGATGCACATGGTAACACTCCTGAAGTATTCAGCATTAGGTTACGCATTTACATACGGAGATACTAATTTGTATTGTTCATGGCATCTAAGGTTTAAACGATGTTTACCTGAAGGGAGGTAAACCGTGTGAATCCCATGCCATACCGGTCGATGGCTCAATCCGCGTAGAAGCGGTCGATCAAGACTTGGCCGGTATACCCAAGGTCGGTAGGAGTCTGAGAATGGAGGTAAGGGTACGGTAATACTCATCAACCGCCATCTTCTCCGTCATCTTGAGGGCATCGAGCTCAAGCCTCTTCTTGGTCTTGACATGCTCGGGGAAATACTTAGATCGGTGGAGAGAGGTGAATGCTTCACAGTCAAATGCGGGGTCAGTAGCATGCTCGGCCTTAACGAGCTTCCACCAGTCCATAGCTGCGTCCTTGAGGTAGTACGCTGCTATTCTTACCCTCACTCCAGCAGGAGCCTCGAGGGTCTCGAAAGCCGTCTCCATCTTGGAGATATAGGCCTCGAGCTTGGTGGGGTCGCTCTCGCCTCTAAAGAAGGGAGGTCAAAGGTCGGCGACGCTCTTTACCCAATTCGTTTACGGGGTTGAGGCGGGTCGGGCTGTGTTTGTTGGTTTTTTGTACTTGCTGCTGGGCTGCAGTCATCAGTTGGGGCAATAGTTGTCCCACGGTGGCGGCGACGATCTCGGCGACCGTTTGCGCAACAGGCTCATCAGCCTGCTCACCCCGGGGTCGGCCTTGACCACGTCCTCTTTGACATCTAACAAGTGTGGATTACATTAGATACTGTGACCATGTGGTCTTGATTTAACAATGGCATCGTCTTTGCAGACGTCAAGGGTACCCGTTATCATTAACGGTCATCCCTAGTTAGGTTTCTAATTTTCCGTTGTAAACGGATTGTAATCCTAACTCGGTAATCACTACACTCGGTAATCTCATCATCAGAGCGAAGTATCGCTCTGATACCACTTTTTGTAACACCCCAACCGCTAATCCTCCCATTATCCTCTAATCGTCTCCATACTTACTCTACACGCAGCGGATACTTACATAAGCCCGGCGGGTGATACAACGCCGTTAGCCATTCCCAAACTAACAAGGCTTCTACTACTTACAGTAACGGTCTGACGATTAAGATATACCGAGTAACAAAATACTTACAATACACTTCCAATGCTTCTTACAACCTTGATTACCAAGTATCCAAAAGTATACGAATTACATCCCAACTCTACAAGTCTATTCAAAAATTATGAGTTTATACATTCCCTCATTTATACTAAGTTTCACAATTCAATTCTCTCAAAAGGGTGTACCACATGGTACACCGGCTACTCAAAAAGGCGTCAAGCCGTGTACAACTCGGTACACCATTCAAATCTACTAACTACTCCAAAAAGAATTCATCTCGGTCTTACCACGGCCTTCAAATCTCACGGGTACCGGCAAAATAAAAACAGTGCCCCAAGGGGCTCAGCAAAACGCTGCATATGAAATTCGCATACCCCGTGCTAACGGGGGTACGCCGACTACTTAGTCGAATACATGTTGTTCGTTTTATTCATACATACATACATGCTGCTTTCATACACAATATTACAATTCACATAGAGTATACATACATTCATTTAATACGCACAAGGAAGACAATACAAGTCAACCAATCGTACTTACCGGAATACGGAGATACACTTCTCCATTCATACACAAGGTTTGTTTGCTTCTTTACACACCCGGGTTCGGGTGTTTTACTCTTACTTAGTGGTCAATGACTTACACTAGCCAAGACCATTACTCATACAAATACTTTACTCTTACTTACAAGTCAAGTCGGTATGACCTCGGGCAGGGACTACGATCCCACCACCGGGATTTAGGGTGGCTCTAATCCATGATGCTACCCATTTAAGGGGCTTGGTCTAATGAAAAGATTACAGCCAGGATTTGGATCCAACCTCTTGTGTCTCCTTATCCTCACGCGTGGCCGAAACTATATCGGACTTCAACTCATTCCATTTTACCAATTACTCAGTTAGAAGTTAGGTAGTTAGGAATTAGTTAGAAGTCCTTACTTCCATACCAAGGTTAATACATTACACATCAAGCTACACATACACTTCATTCTCATTCATTCATTTCATGAATTATACAAACTAAGAGTTCAAGGCATTACAACAAGAACAATATAATACAAGCACAAGTAAGTGCATTAAAAGTCCGATTCGTGCATTTATCTTATTTAAGTGATCACATAAGCACACAAATCAGAGTAGCCAAGGTAGCATACGGGGCATGAGAAAATCATACCGTTCACCGACGTACTCGAACTCCGACTTTCCTTCGGTGTTCAATTATTCCATTCCTGTAACATACATGGAGTTGTACGGTTAATGTTCTATTATTGACCTAACTCATTCTTTTATTAATACTCCCAATATTCACTTACTAGTTCTTACAATTCATACTTGACTATGCAAGTCATTCCCTTCTCATTATTTCTTAAACTTACTTCCTTACTCATGTACATACTTTCCCTCCACTTTTATTCTATTAATGGTGTATTACCAAGCCCCATATACATATATATACATATACATATATACATATATGATTACCATTTTTTTATTTTATTTTTTTTTGTTTGGGCCGACTGACCCATGTGTGACCCGACTGACCCAAACCCCTCTAGGTCGGTCCAAGTTAGAAAGAAATCAGCTCCTGGTATCCATCTCGACCGACCCATGACCGACCTAACCTCCTGGGTCGGTCAAAGTCAGAAACTTCTAGTTTGGAAAATTCTTGCCCGACCGACCCACGACCTACTCGCCCATCTGAGTTTGTCGAAGTCAGAAAGTTTACGTTCCAGTGGTTTTAATCCGACCGAACCATGACCGACTCAACCCTCTGGGTCGGTCGAGGTCAGTATTGTCCTACTGAATCTGTTTCAACTTCCTTCTTCTACCCATTTCTTCCACAATCTTCCTACATGTATTCTAACATGTTTTAGTGCTAATTAGACCCTCAAAATTACCTTAGTTCATCCATTAAACTCATTACTCCATCCTTGGTTTTCCTTACACAATTCTTCCCTTTCTTGTTTTCCCAAAACTCATGTTACAGATTTTGTTTCTTCTATGCTACAATTTTTACACTCACTCTTGCCATTCAATACTTCCTCAACTAATGCCATTACTAGCCTCCACAAATGCATTATTTTCCACTCAAGTTCCTCCCATTATCTAGCTCCACTCTAAATCTGTTGCAAAGTGCTAAACTACTACCCACAACACACCAAAATACACCTAGTTACTACCTAGGTTATTCCTTCTTCTTACACATCTAAGTCTTCTAATTTCTAGACAAATTTGGACAGAGTTTCCCCAATAATTTTCACTTTTCCCACAACAATTTTCAGCTCACTCATTACCACTCAGCACACCTGTTTATCCAAGAAATCAATACACACATTTCCAACTTCACCACAACACTCCACACACTACAATGTATTATATTTTTCATGCACATACATATTCATTCCCATGGTTTTCCCAAGCTTTTAATCATCTTTTAAAAGTTCCAAAACAATTACATTCTCTTCCTCATTATACTACAACATAACTACTACTCATAGCTATTGACACTACTCATTTTAAGCATTAAAAATCGGTTACACTAATGCATTCAAAACTAGTTCAAGGTAAGAACAATTACCTTGTTGTTTCTAGTTTTTGCTTTCTTTCTTGCTTTCTCCTTCCTTCTTTCTTCTTTCTTTCTTAATCTTCCTTCACAATATTAGAAATGCTACAGCCCATACCCAAGAATGATAACGAGCATTAATACAATCCATAGACCTCTAAAATCAGCCCTAGAACACAAGGAAGGTTTAGAGCTCTAAAGATTTATACCTTGGGACTATTGGGTGGAGTTTTGAGTCTTAAAACAGCAAGCTACATCACCTTCTTGGAGGAGCCAAAAATTGGCTGAAGCAAGGCACAACAAGGAGGTTTAAAAATCTGGAAAATTTCCAAGATGAAAGAGAGGGCTAGAAAGGAGGAACTTTGGGTTCCTTTTTACCTTAAAATGATAAGGGGGTGAAGGAGCTTCCAATGGTGGTCTCAAATCTTCAAATGGCCTCCAACCATGAAAACGAAAATGGGGCTTTTCAGATTTTGAGAAGATGGAATTGTTGCCTAAGAGGAGAGGATTCAATGGTGTGATTTTTATTGTATTTGGACAAGGTTTAAGCCTTGAACAAGAGGAGAGAAGAAGAGGGTTGTGTGTGTTTCTTCAAACCTCCATTGTCGGATGGGAGGAGAAAAATCAGAAGGAAGGAGGAGGTGGGTACGGTGAGTGAGTTGGAAATGGAGGAGAGAGAGTGCCCAACTTCTTTTTCTACTTTTCCTACTTTATTTGTTTGTCTTTTAGCAAATAAGGGAGGAATAAAGAGTGAGAGATGGGGGAAGCAAACCGGACACACACACACACTCTCTCACAGGTTTTTAATTTTTTTTTCAAAAGGGGACACATTAGTTTAGCTTATTTACACCACACCCCATAACTTCCCGTTTTTTACAGTTTTTTACTAACCGGAACCTGTTTTCTGGAATTTTATCATTTAATTAATTTTATTGGTTCTAACCCTTCATTAATGTTTATTAATGACTATTTGGTTGAACAACATTATTACGAGTCTATTTAACCAGCTTGAAGTCGTGTTTTCCCGGTTTCCACAAAAAAATGCGCTTTAAGGTTCGTTTGTGCTTTTAATCCGTTTTAAGGATCCGTTTTCTTCGGGAATTGTTCCCTCATTTTTTTTAAGTGTTATTAAGCCTTTAAAATACTTATTAGCCGAATTGATCACTATTTTTAATTACGGGGTATTTCAATCTACCCCCCGTAAGGAACTTTGCCCTCAAAGTTGCTCAAGGTTTACAGTTTACTATTTCTACTCCATTGGCAATCGAATTGCCACAATGTACTTTACTACCACCTTAAGAGGTGTTCACAATTCCTACACTACAGGCATACACAATCCAAATACATTACACAATACAATTCACACATTCCACAATACCATTTCACAATACATTCCAAATTACCACTCGTGTCATATACCGTACAACTCAAGTGCATTACACATTATACACATACCATACACATTGTACAACATACCGAGCACTACAATGTGCCCAACGAAATACAATTAGCACTACATGTGCCAACAAAGTGTACTACAATACATACATACTATGCAATGCTATACCGAAGCAATGCAAAAGAAAAATGGCTCTACCCCTTTAAAAGGGGTACGCCCCGTACCCTCCGTACTATACGGATACTAGACAGCTAGTCTACAAATAAACCTGGGTACTTCGCCTTCATGGCGTCTTCTAATTCTCAGGTCGCTTCCTCGACATCATGGTTAGACCACAAGACCTTCACCATTCGTACAGATTTATGGCGAATGTCTCTCGTCTTTGTATCAAGGATTCGCAGTGGAGTCTCGACATATCTCATCGTTGGATCTAGGGATAGCTGTTCGGGTTCTAATACGTGAGAAGGATAGGCTACGTATTTCTTGAGTTGTGATACATGAAAGACATCATGAACACGTCCCAATTCTTCATGTAATGCTAGCCTATAAGCCACAGCTCCAATCCTCTTAGTAATTATGTACGGGCCTACAAATTTTGGGCTCAGCTTGCCCTTCTGGCCAAATCGGAATACACCCTTCATAGGTGAAACACGCAAGAACACTTGTTCGCCCACGGCGAACTCAAGGTCGCGTCGTCGCACATCAGCATAGGATTTCTGTCTATCTTGGGCTGCTTTCAAATTTACTCGGATTTGTTGCACTTCCGCTTGTAGTTGTTCAAGATACTCCGGTCCTATGATGACCGCTTCACTTGACTCATCCCAACACAACGGGGTACAACAAGGTCTACCATACAAAGCTTGGAATGGTGACATCTTAATTGAAGCGTGATAGATGTTGTACGAAAACTCGATTAGATGAAGCTTATCAATCCAGCTCCCCTGGAAGTCTAAGGCATATGCTCTATGCATGTCCTCGAGTGTCTGGATGGTCCTTTCTATCTGACCGTCGGTCTGTGGATGGAAGGCAGTGCTAAGCTTCAGCTCAATACCCATCGTTTCCCTTGTCGCTCTCTAGTATCTCGAAAGAAATCTATTATCACGGTGTAGACACCAAAAATTCTCACCCCATAAAGCAAATTCCGAAATCATAAATGCAATAAGAGGGGTCGTCGCCTTTTTTTTCCAGAACATATCAACATGTGTGTCAAAACGAAACCATCATTTTATGATAAAATTCTTAAGTCATTTTTTTTTAAAAAAAACATTTCAAAAAAAAACTCAATTCCTCAAAATGGATTTTCAGTAAAAAAAAACCTTAAAAAAATATATAGTAAACCATATGTTTTCAAAGATACCTTTTGATGCTTCACAAGTCTAGCAGTCACGTAAAATTTTACACTTTAATCCGACTTATATGTTAGCCTGGGTTATCTCTTACCTTGCACACGTTTGTTGCTTTGATTGCATTAATGGAACAAGAAGTTACAGTAGACGATCAGAAACAATGCCTTGTATTCGGTCCACGCATTTTGGATTTGAACCTTCCTTGGACCAATTCAGCTCCATTCTAAATCTACTCTTTTCCTTGCTCGGGTCACATGCCCTTCTATTTCCTTCTCCATTGCCTTTCTTTTTAGTCAAAACCGTCCCATTCTATTTCTGGCCTAGATAGTGGACTTAGAAATAGAGAAAAACCTAGAAGACCATGGTGCTCCTTGGAATCAGTAGCCGCTCTGATCCCCATACCCACCTTTCTCTATCGTCTTCCCCGTCTTCCCAGATCTCTGAAAGCGAGAAACCCAGAAGACCTCAAAAAATCGACGCCTCCATGGATCTCCTTCAATAATCAAAAGAGCCTGAAATCTTTACCCAGGCCAATCTCCGCTCCTCCGACTTCGATTTCTAAAAGGGGACCTCTATCTCCTTCCCTCAGCTTCTACACCGATCAACCTCTTCATTCTCGAAAATTTTTGCAACCCTGACATACAAAAAACGCCCATGCTATTTTTCTCATTCTCTTACGACTGTTGAACATGAACCTACATGCTCAGCCTTCCATCTCCACACTCACGCCACTGGCGAACAAATAGCACCCGGCTCCTTCTTTCGTTCTCTTCACGATACTGACGAGCAAGGAGCAAGTCTGCATCTCTCTCATTCTTTGCGCAGACGAATCCCTTCTCCGGCCTTTGGGATGATGTCTTGCGACATGCTTTGTTGTTTACTATGTCGGTTAGCTTTATTTGAGATTTTGGCCCACGCATTGTCAATGTTTGCGATTTATGCCTGCTGAATGCTTCTCTGTGATGATCGTTTGCTGGGTTCAATACGAGAAAACCCTTTCCAGCCTTGGATTTTCATTTTGATGCTCGAACATTTATTTAGCCCTATTCTATCATCCTTTGGCACTAGACAGGCTCCTCTATGCTGGAATTGGTCCTGATTAGGGATTCATTGTCGATTGGCGTTGATCTGGATGTCTTTAGGTCGTTGCTCATTGTCAATTTGCGCAGAGTATTCATCTGCTATGGATTTTATTTTTATACGTTTCATTTACAATCTGGGCAAATTTTGGTTGATCATGATTCGTACTGATAAAGACCAGATTGGTCTGCTTCGTTTAGCCGTTTGGCAAAGTGGGACGTAACTGAAGTATCCCACTGTGAACTTGGTTTGGATTGATATTTAATGATTCAGAGTAGAGTTTTAACGTTAAGTATGAACTAAGCTTGTGAACCCCCATTTGGCCACTCATTCGAGACTGCAGTGAATATTTCAGGTCTAATCTGATGTTGTACGGTTGTCTGCCATTTGTGAATTAACTTGATGTTGTTTGATAAATTTACCACCCGTTTGATAACTGATGCTTGATTCAGTTGTGTGGGTACATCCCACTATGCTTATGATGCTTCGAATATTGGGTCAGAACACACTTACTGGGGTATACATTTGATTCCTTAAGGATTTCATTTTGTTGGGTCAAAATATGGCCGTGATTCCTTTTCCCATCTGTGACTTGCTGACATCGAGTTTAAGTTGCAGTTTAGTTCTGAATAACTGATTATTGCCTTTGTGTTGTCATCTGACCTGACGGGGTCTCTTTGGATTGCATTTTGGTCTGAGGTTTGGACCGAGCTTGAGGATTCGTGGTGGACATCATTTTTATTTGATGGTCTATTTCGGTTTGGGCTGATTTTACTATCCGCCGGTTTGATACCCACGCTCATTTCTTGAAATTGTTATGGTTGAATATATAGATACGGGCTGATTTGTATCGACTATTAATTGCCATTGCTTTGCCACTTGACCAAGGTACTTATACTATTGATTGGACATGGCTGGGTTTGCTTGACTTGAGGGCGCTTGAGCTAGACTTGCAGCTCGTTCGGGTCATGCAAATGGACCATACCCTTACGCTTTGGGCCTACCTTCTATGGGTTTGGAAATTCTATATTTTGCCCTTTACTATGGTTTAGTTGTCTTTGATATTTAATTGCTCCTTGCGCATTGATTTCGGTTTGGGAATTAAGTTGAAACTAGCATGTACTTGTCCCTTTGCGCTTAGATAAGAACATGACTTGAGTGATAGTTGCCCGAACGTTATGATTGCTTAGATAAATCATTTATTGGCTGGATGGTCCTTATTAATTTGTCATCTTAGAGGGAAATGATATAAACCCTTCTAGGTATGATCCCACATGACTCACAACTTCACCCCTTTGATACTACACTTCGGTTTGAGTCATAATCTAAGATGATGAATTAATTTGAGTAGCAACCCCAATGCTTGATTTATCTTACAATCCTTAGCATTTGTTGGCAGCTTGAAACTCTTTTCTATGTTCTCGGTTGGGGTGTGGGAGATGATTAGATTGCCCCCTTTCCTCCCATTGAGAGGGGCCGTATGATCCCATTGCACACACCCCAACCCTCTTACATTTCATTACTAATTAATCTTGTGTCTCTTTGTCTGTGTTCCATGACATATTTCTTGAGGAATGAGGAACTGCTCGGGGACTAAGGAGCTGGATCTTGGCTAGGACTACCGGGGCCCTCCCTTCAAACATGAAAAACGGTTGGTGTATCTCTTTGGATCCCCTTCAGCTCGAGTGAGGCGGCGTCGATGCGACCCCCCATAGCAGCTCTTTAATTCAGCATTTCAATTCAACACTTTAATTTTGTTATCATGAGTTGTAATTTGCCAATTGGTTGTGTTGCCTAGCATAGTCTTGGATTTCATAATTCTCTGTATTTGTCGGCTTGATCGTTTCTACTCTGTCTATCTTTCGTACATATTTTTGAATGCTTGTTTATACATTTGTGGTTCTATTACATTGGGCGTTTTATTTGTTAGTTTCATCATATAAATTGCTATATTGGTTTAGTACATGTAGCCATAGCATAGCCTTCAGGTCTACCCACTTAATTACTGGACAAATCAAGTCCGGTTTAGAAAAGCCCTAGGACCATTCATAGATGTTGCCCACATTAAGGTCGTAGTACCCGAGGGCGTAGTACCTGTTGTGGGAAACATCTCTCCTAAAAAAAAAAACTTTCCAAACAATCCTTAAATGTCACAATAAAACTCATAATCAATGATTCGTTTCAACCAATAAAAATCCATTTCAAAACCAAAATTCATTCCAAATTCAGCCCAAAAATTCAATTCAAATCACTTTCTCATCAAACACACTACAAAATCAATCTCTCGTACTCATCAAACACTCTTTCAAACGCAATCCTTCTCACACTCATTCTCATACACAATTCAAAATTCATTCCAATTCATGGGCAATCCCAACTTCAAATCATCCAGCTGAGGCCCAATTCGAAGCCCAAATCTGGCCCATTTTTCAAAACCAAATTCGGCCATTCTTCAAGGCCCAATCTGACTCATTTTTTAAAGCTCAATTCAATCCAATTCATTTCAATTCAAACCTGATTCAACTCAATTCGAACCCGATGCAATTCAATTCAATTCCTAATTCAATTAGATTCAATCTCAATTCAATCCAATTCATTTCAAAATTCTTTTCATTCCCAATTCAGTCCAACTTCATTTCAATCCCAAACAATTCCAAACTTCATAAATCTCAAACTCCTTGGGACTCCAAACTCCTTAGAACTCAAGCATCTCGAACCTCCGAACGTCTCAACAGACTCGAACGTCTTAGCAGCTCAACAGACTTGAACGTCTCAACAGCTCAACAGACTCGAACGTCTCAGCAGCTCAACAGACTCGAAGGTCTCAACAGCTCAACGGATTTAAAAGTCTCAACAGTTCAATAGACTCATCAAATTCAAACACCTTGAAAACTCTCAGCTCCTCAAAAAGCCGAACCTCTTGAAATTTGATAACCCTTTCGAGCCTCAAACGTCTCACAGACCCAAGCGTCTCACAGACATCATCTTTTTAAGATTTCAAATATCTCACAGAGTCGAGCACCTCAAACTCCAAAACAAACTCGACAATCCATCACGCCCCCACAAAATGATCACAACCTCTTTGACCCCTCAAAGACCCAAAAGGTCAAAACCCCACAGACATCAAAACTTCCAAAACCCAAATTGCTGAACTACGTAAGGTCTGATCTCAACAGGGAGTTGAGTACGTAGGCGACCCACACAGGGTGCGACCCCACACCAATCAAAATACCCTTTTGTCATCATCCATCTCACCTTCAAACAACCCCGTGCACTTCCAACCCTCGATTACCTCAAAAAACTCAACCATCCTAAAGACTGTGAACTACGTAAGGTCTGATCTCAACAGGGAGTTGAGTACGTAGGCAGCCCGTCTAGGGTGCGACCCCATTAAACAAAAAAATCATTTTCCCCTTCTAAGGTGGTCCTCATATTCCTCAAACCTTCTTGAGCTCTCACATACTTCAAACCATCAGACACTAAGTCCTGTCTATTCATTCAACCTCAGACTTTTCCCAATACTCATTCTATACCCGTCCGAATTAACCCATTCTTCTTCTTGGTGCTAGCTTGGCAGAAAAGCGCCTCATCCACTCTCTTCCTCAGCCCCCACTCAATCTTATCCTTTGGCTTTAACTGAATCTCTCTAATAAGGTTTTGAAAGAAGGCAATCCCAACAATTGGAGACCGAGGTTTCCTGGGCACCAATCCGAAGTCGTGGTCGTTGCCACTTCTAAGGGGTGTAACCAGTGCGAACCCACATAGAATCTCTGCAAATGACCAGATAAGTCCTATCCATAGGCAACAATTTCAGAGTCAACCAACGGTTCTTAGAACCCTCCTTCCCTTCCTTCCTAGTATCTTAGGTCAAACTAGGTGGCGACTCTAGTCAATTTTCGCCCTTAGGGCATAAGTCCGCGTGGAGCCCATTGAGAGCGGGTGTAGTGCTCACTAGCATTCCCCTTATGCTTTCTTGGAAAGACGGACAATAGAGTAGGTATTTGAGGGCTGTCAAGATAACGGGTTTTCACCCTCCACAGAATGACAAATTTCTAGGATCTAGACTTCTCGGTTAGACCATATTTAGATAGACCCCCCCTCATACCGAAAAATCACCCTCCACACACGGTCAGATACTATCGTCTTCGGGACTCCATGGTGTCGAATGATCTCCTTGTCGAATAGCTCAGCGAGCATCGCCACCTTCCAGACGTCCTTCATCGGTATGAATCGGGCAACCTTGGTGAGGCGATCAACTACTACCCAGATCATGTTGAGTCCTCCCCTGGCAGGTGGGAGTCCTATAACAAAATCCATGGAGATAACGTGGAATTTCCACTCCGGAATTGGCATAGATTGCACCATTCCTCCCGGTCTTCGGTGCTCGAATTTCACCTTCTGGCATGTGAGACACCTTTGAACATACTCAGTCACATCAGATTTTACTCCTAACCACCAGAAGTACCTCTTCATGTCTTTGTACATTTTGGAGGCTCCCGGATGGACATGTAATGTAGAACAGTGTGACTCTCGCAGAATGCGATCCCTTAGCTCAGCATTGCTTCGGGGAACGCATAATCTGCCATTCAATTGGATCAGACCATCTTCATGCAGTTTGAAGTCGTACTTTCGGTTCTCGAAGGTACCCTCTATGATTTTCTGTCTGATCTCTGTAAAGTAAGGGTCGCTCAACTGAGCATCTCGCACCTCGTCAACCAAGCTAGAAGAAGCGAGTAGCGAATGAAGCGAGTGTGCTCGACGACTCAGGGCGTCGGCTACAACGTTTGCCTTCCCTTCTTTATATTGCAGGTCGATGTCATAATCTGAGAGAAACTCCATCCACCTTCTCTGTCTCAAATTCAGTTCCTTCTGCGTGAATACATGCTGTAAACTTTATGGTCGGAGTAGATGGTGATGCTTACCCCATAGAGATTGTGTCACCATATCTTCAAGGCGAAGACAATGGCTCTTTACTCTAGATCGTGTGTCGGGTAATTCTCCTCATGCTTTTTCAGTTGGCGGGAGGCGTAGGCTACTACCTTGCCATGCTGCATGAGTACGCATCCCATGCCCTTGCCTGATGCATCACAATACACCTCAAATGCCTCGGTGCCCTCTATAAGAGTGAGAATGGGCGCTGAGGTCAATGAGTCCTTTAGGCTCTAGAAGGATACCTCGCACTCGTCTGTCCACACAAACGATGCATCTTTCTTCATCAATGTCATCATGGGCTTAGCAACTTTCGAGAAGTCCTTTACAAACCTCCGGTAATAACTGCTAGACCAAGAAAGCTGGATTTCGGTAAGAGTCTTAGGTCTTGGCCATGATCGTACTGCTTTGATTTTGGATGGATCAACTGAAATACCCGCGCTCGAGATGACATGACCGAGGAAAGATACCTGATCTAGCCAAAACTGCATTTGGAGAACTTCACATAAAGCTGGTTCTCGCGCACTGTCTTAAGTACTATTCTCAAATGGTTTTCATGTTCTTCTGCTGACTTTGAATACACGAGAATGTCGTTTATGAATACTACTACCGAAGTGTCTAACTGATCACTGAATAACCGATTCATTAAGTCCATGAACTTTGCTGGTGCGTTTGACAAACCGAATGGCATGACCGTGAATTCATAGTGGCCATATCTCGTTCGGAATTCTGTTTTCTCAAAGTCTTGCTCTTTGATAGCAATCTGGTGATATCCGGATCGGAGGTCAATCTTCGAAAAGACTGAAGCTCCCTTTAACTGATCAAACAGGTCGTCGATGCGTGGTAGTGGTACTTGTTCTTTACAGTGACCGCATTCAATTCGCGGTAGTCGATGCAGAGTCGGAGGCTACCGTCCTTCTTCTTCTCGAAGAGGACCGGTGCTCCCCAGGGTGATACGCTCGGGCGCATAAACCCTTTGTCGAGAAGGTCGCGCAATTGCTCCTTGAGCTCAGTCATTTCTGCTGGTGCCATACGGTATGGTGCCCTAGCAATTGGACCAGTACCAGGCATGAGGTCAATCTCAAATTCAACAGCTCTCTGTGGGGGCATACCAGGCAGCTCTTTTGGGAATACATCGGGGAATTCTGATACAACTGATACATCGGTACTGAATTCTGGGTCTCTCTCTAGATCTGGCACATAGCATAAATATACATCGTGCCCCCTTCTGAGCTCCTGGTACATAGCCATAGCGGAGATGACTGTAGTCGAAGGCTCTCTCGTTCTCTGGCAGTATGAAACAATAATCCCAGACGGACTATTGAGCAGCAGTCTATGCTCGGCGCAGAGGATTCGCCCCTTGTGCCGCTCCAACCAGTTCATCCCGACTATCAAGTCGAATCCCAACCCATTAAATTCGATGAAGGAGATGGGAAACTCTTCACCTTTGATTCGAATTGTGGCGGTGTGGTAGTACTTGGTACATCTTACTCGCTCCTTCGATGGGAGAGTAACCAAGAACTTCGGTAGCTCATCTGCGTCTAGCCCCAACCTCTTCGAAAATGACGGTGATACAAAGGTGTGAGAGGCGCCGGAGTCGAATAGTACTGTGGCATCAATGCCATTTAATGGGAAGGTTCCTGATAGAATGGTACAGCTCTTATCGGCTTGTGCTTCGGTGAGGATACTCAGGTTACCTTCGGTACCGAGTCCACAACCTTATGATTCGTAAGATTTATAAGAATTGGTGGTATAACGCATGTGGAATTTAATAACCAACACTGCTTTTATTGAATAAACCAACCATCATACATACTATGTCTCTAATACACATTACTAATGCATTACATGCTAATACAAGGTTAATACTTTCTAAAGGTAAGGTTCAGGCGTCCTGGTTTCATGTGTGTGGCATTGATTATTGCCGGCGGTGCCGTATTCAACTTGATCTTCTTGATACCGTGATACAGCACCCTTGATTTTCCACCCATGATCAAGACATCTCCTGATTTCAATACTAGTTTCTCCGCGAGGTCCACACGCTTCTGCTCGCTATATAAAAATACCGCGTCATCACCAATGGACCAAGACACTACGGGTACTCCTTGTTCAAGAGATTCTGTTGTCTCTTCCTTATCTTGGTGTAAGCCAAGTCGTCCTTCTTTCTCATAGAAGTTGACGATACATAAGCCTGCTTCAAGTGCAAGGATTGGGTCTTCTTCACATTGTGTGATTTCTACAGCTTGTGTAACAAGCGTTTGAAATTCGGTGGGTATTGATGGAGGTGTTGCTCCGTCTCCTGCTCGCGTTTTCTGGTATATCATGGTATAAGGGTTCCAATCCTTTCCCAAGCACATCATCTTCAGCTTCATTGTTGCTCCACCGGGGAATTCGGTTGTATAAAATCCTCCTGGACCCGCTCCTAATTCGTTGCATCGTCAGATGATGGGCATTTGCGCTTCGGGTGTCAGGCATCCTTTTAATAAGATCATACCTGGGCAGATAACCTGACACTGCTCGTTGGTGATGTTGTGAGTGGTGATGTCAGTTTCTTCATGAAGTGGGTTTGAAGGTATTGGGTAATAGATATGAATCTCCCTAAGGTGGTAATTTCATCTAACATAAGTTCTCTAGTTCCAACTAGTTTGTTTCATGTTCAAATACATATTTCAATTCTACTTGCTCATGCTTAAATTCATACTTCGAGTATTTACGCATTCATGCATCCATTCATACAGGTAATTCAATGCTTTAGACATGCTCTTCAAGGATTAAAGGTTACATTTAATACCTAGGCCGGACTTAGTATCGGTCCCGTCGCAATCAATAAGGTGCAAGGCCGGCTGCCTCGGTGGTGCGCCCTTCTGTGGACCTCGGGACCCCTGTCCCTGTGAGGTGTGCTGGGTCTGAGCATCACCAGACGCAACCTCCTTGCCTTCGTGTTGCTTGTATCCCTGGTAGTTTCCCTTGGGCTTTGAGTTCTCCGGGCATACATTCGCACGGTGCCCCGGCTTCTGGCAGTTGTAGCATCGGATCTCCCTTCCTTGGCAATCGGTGTCGGGTGATCCCTGTTGCAATTTCAGCACACATAGCTTCGGCCATCACTTTGGCTCTTGCCATAGCCAGAACCAGAACCTGTAGCTTCTATGTTAGAGAGGTTCGGTATACTTGCATCAATTCACATACATACTAATTCGCAAATACATTATTTTGGTTTCGGGTTCTTACCCTTGTAGGGCTGAGACCTCAGTGGCTTTGCTACCACTGGTATGGTGTAGGCGAGCTGCAATGGCTCAGCTGCCTTGCCCTTCTCAGCATGGGCACTACTGTCTCCCGGGTATTCTTATGGTTTTGGTGGGAGTAATTCTCCTTCTTCTTCTTCCATGGCTTGTTCTGATTTTGCTCATCGGAGTTGTTACCCTTGCTGCTCACCTTGCGCTTCAGGGCCTGCTCTTCATCTCTCAGCTGGCAGGTGATCTCAACTCGAGATGCAGCGTGGTAACACTCCTGAAGTATCCAGCATTAGGTTACGCATTTACATACGGAGATACTAATTCGTATTGTTTATGGCACCTAAGGGTTTAAACGATGTTTACCTGAAGGGAGGTAAACCGTATGAATCCCATGCCATACCGGAGTCGATGGCTCAATCCGCCGTAGAAACGGTTGACCAAGACTTGGCCGGTATACCCAAGGTCGGGTAGGAGTCTGAGAATGGAGGTAAAGGTACGGTAATACTCATCAACCGTCATCTTCTCCGTCATCTTGAGGGCATCGAGCTCTAGCCTCTTCTTGGTCTTGACATGCTTGGGGTAATACTTAGATCGGAGGAGAGAGGTGAATGCTTCCCAGTCAAATGTGGGGTCAGTAGCATGCTCGGCCTTAATGAGCTTCCACCAGTCCATAGCTGCGTCCTTGAGGTAGTACGCTGCTATCCTTACCCTCACTCCAGCAGGAGCCTCGATCGAGGGTCTCGAAAGCTGTCTCCATCTCGGAGATATAGGCCTCCAGCTTAGCGGGGTCGCTCTCGCCTCTAAAGCAGGGAGGTCGAAAGTCGGCGACATTCTTTACCCAATTCGTTTCACGGGGTTGAGGCGGGTCGGGCTGTTGTTGTTGGTTTAGTTGTACTTGCTGCTGGGCTGCAGTCATCAGTTGGGGCAACAGGTATGCCACGGTGGCGGCGACGATCTCGGTGACCGTCTGCGCACCAGGCTCATCAGCATGCTCTCCCCGGGGTCGCCTCGACCACGTCCTCTTCATGACATCTGAACAAGTGTGGATTACATTAGATACTGTGACCATGTGGTCTTGATTTAAACAATGGCATCATCTTTGCAGACGTCAAGGGTACCCGTTATCATTAACGGTCATTCCTAGTTAGGTTTCTAATTTTTTCGTTGTAAAACGGTTTGTAATCCTAACTCGGTAATCACTACACTCGGTAATCTAATCATCAGAGCGATACTTTGCTATGATACCACTTTTTGTAACACCCCAACCGCTAATCCTCCCATTATCCCCTTATCGTCTCCATACTTACTCTACACGCAGCGGATACTTACATAAGCCCGGCGGGTGATACAACGCCGTTAGCCATTCCCAAACTAACAAGGCTTCTACTACTTACAGTAACGGTCTGACGATTAAGATATACCGAGTAACAAAATACTTACAATACACTTCCAATGCTTACTTACAACCTTGATTACCGAGTATCCCAAAGTATACGAATTACATCCCAACTCTACAAGTCTATTCAAAAATTATGAGTTTATACATTCCCTCAATTATACTAAGTTTCACAATTCAATTATGGTACACCGGCTACTCAAAAAGGCATCAAGCCGTGTACAACTCGGTACATCATTCAAATCTACTAAATACTCCAAAAGAATTCATCTCGGTCTTACCACGACCTTCAAATCTCACGGGTACCTGTAAAATAAAAACAGTGTCCCAAGGGGCTCAGCAAAACGCTGCATATGAAATTCGTATACGCCGCGTGCTAACGGGGGTACGCCGACTACTTAGTCGAATACATGTTGTTCATTTTATTCATACATACATACATGCTTTCATACACAATATTACAATTACATCATAGAGCATACACACATTCATTCAACACACAAGGAAGACAATACAAGTCAACCAATCGTACTTACCGGAATACGGAGATACACTTCTCCAATACATACACAAGGTTTGTTAGCTTCTTTACTCACCCGGGTTAATCGGGTGTACTTTACTCTTTTACTCGTGGTCAATGACTTACACTAGCCAAGACCATTACTCATACAAATACTTTACTTACTTACTTACTCAAGTCAAGTCGGTATGACCTCCGGGCAGGGACTACGATATCCCACCACCGGGCTTTAGGGTGGCTCACTAATCCAGGATACTACCCATTTAAGGGTTTTAGTCCATGGAAAAGATTACAGCCAGGATTCGGATCCAACATTTTGTGTCTCCTTATCCTCACGCGTGGCCGAAACTATATCGGACTTCTACTCATTCCATTTTACCAATTACTCAAGTTAGAAGTTAGGTAGTTAGGAATTAGTAAGAAGTCCTTACTTCCATACCAAGGGTTAATACATTACACATCCAGCTACACATACACTTCATTCTCATTCATTTATTTCATGAATTATACAAACTAAGTGTTCAAGGCATTACAACAAGAACAATATAATACAAGCACAAGTAAGTGCATTAAAAGTCCGATTCATGCATTTATCTTATTTAGGTGATCACATAAGCACACAAATGATAGTAGCCAAGGTAGCTTACGGGGCATGAGAAAATCATGCTGTTCACCGACGTACTCGAACTCCGACTTTCCTTCGGTGTTCAATTATTCGATTCCTATAACATACATGGAGTTGTACGGTCAATGTTCTATTATTGACCTAACTCATTCTTTCATTAATGCTCCCAATATACACTTACTAGTTCTTATAATTCATACTTGACTATGCAAGTCATTCCCTTCTCATTATTTCTTTAACTTACTTCCTTACTCATGTACATACTTTCCCACCATTTTTATTCTATTAATGGTGTATTACCAGAACCCCATATACATATATGATTACCATTTTTTTGTTTGGGCCCGACCGACCCATGTGTGACTCGACCGACCCAAACCCCTCTGGGTCGGTCCAAGTCAGAAAGAAATCAGCTCCTGGCATCCATCTCGACCGATCCACGACCGACCCAACCATCTGGGTCGGTTGAAGTCATAAACTTCGAGTTTGGAAAATTCTTGCCCGACCGACCCACGACCGACTCACCCGTCTGGGTCGGTCGAAGTCAGAAAGTTTACGTTCCAGTGGTTTTAGTCCGACCGACCCACGACCGACTCAACCCTCTGGGTCTGTCGAGGTCAATATTGTCCTACTGAATCTGTTTCAACTTCCTACCCATTTCTTCCCCAGTCTTCCTGCATGTATTCTAACATGTTTTAGTGCTAATTAGACCCTCTAAATTACCTTAGTTCATCCATTAAACTCATTACTCCATCCTTGGTTTTCCTTACACAATTCTTCCCTCTCTTGTTTTCCCAAAACTCATGTTACAGATTTTGTTTCTTCTATGCTACAGATTTTTACACTCACTCTTGCTTTCCACTCTAGTTCTTCCCATTATCTAGCTTCTCTCTAAATCTGTTGCAAAGTGCTAAACTACCCACAACAAACACCAAAATACACCTAGTTACTACCTAGGTTATTCCTTCTTCTTACACATCTAAGTCTTCTAATTTCTAGACAAATTTGGACAGAGTTTCCCCTATAATTTTCACTTTGCCCACATACAATTTTCAGCTCACTCATTACCACTCAGCACACCTGTTTATCCAAGAAATCAATACACACATTTCCAACTTCACCACAACACTCCACACACTACAATGCATTATATTTTTCATGCACATACATATTCATTCCCCATGGTTTTCCCAAGCTTTTAATCATCTTTTAAAAGTTCCAAAACAATTACATTCTCTTCCTCATTATACTACAACATAACTACTACTCATAGCTATTGACACTACTCATTTTATGCATTAAAAATCGGTTACACTAATGCATTCAAAACTAGTTCAAGGTAAGAACAATTACCTTGTTGTTTCTAGTTTTTGCTTTCTTTCTTTCTTGCTTTCTCTCTTCTTTCTTCTTTCTTTTTTCTTTCTTTCTTAATCTTCCTTCACAATTTTAGAAATGCTACAGCCCATACCCAAGAATGATAACGAGCATTAATACAATCCATAGACCTCTAAAATCAGCCCTAGAACACAAGGAAGGTTTAGAGCTCTAAAGATTTATACCTTGGGACTCTTGGGTGGAGTTTTGAGTCTTAAAACAGCAAGCTACATCACCTTCTTGGAGGAGCCAAAAATTGGCTGAAGCAAGGCACAACAAGGAGGTTTAAAAATCTGGAAAATTTCCAAGATGAAAGAGAGGGCTAGAAAGGAGGAACTTTGGGTTCCTTTTTACCTTAAAATGATAAGGGGGTGAAGGAGCTTCCAATGGTGGTCTCAAATCTTCAAATGGCCTCCAACCATGAAAACGAAAATGGGGCTTTTCAGATTTTGAGAAGATGGAATTGTTGCCCAAGAAGAGAGGATTCAATGGTGTGATTTTAATTGTATTTGGACAAGGTTTAAGCCTTGAACAAGAGGAGAGAAGAAGAGGGTTGTGTGTGTTTCTTCAAACCTCCATTGTCGGATGGGAGAGGAGAAAAGTCAGAAGGAAGGAGGAGGTGGGTACGGTGAGTGAGTTGGAAATGAAGGAGAGAGAGTGCCCAACTTCTTTTTCTACTTTTCCTACTTTATTTGTTTGTCTTTTAGCAAATAAGGGAGGAATAAAGAGAGTGAGAGATGGGGGAAGCAAACCGGACACACACACACACACTCTCTCACAGGTTTTTAATTTTTTATTTTCAAAAGGGGACACATTAGTTTAGCTTATTTACACCACACCCCATAACTTCCCGTTTTTTTCAGTTTTTTACTAACCGAAACCCGTTTTCTGGAATTTTATCATTTAATTAATTTTATTGGTTCTAACCCTTCATTAATGTTTATTAATGACTATTTGGTTGAACAACATTATTACGAGTCTATTTAACCAGCTTGAAGTCGTGTTTTCCCGGTTTCCACAAAAAAACGCGCTTTAAGGTTCGTTTGTGCTTTTAATCCGTTTTAAGGATCTGTTTTCTTCGGGAATTGTTCCCTCATATTTTTTTTAAGTGTTATTACGCCTTTAAAATACTTATTAGCCTAATTGATCACTATTTTTAATTACGGGGTATTTCAATCTACCCCCCGTAAGGAACTTTGCCCTCAAAGTTGCTCAAGGTTTACAGTTTACTATTTCTACTCCTTTGGCAAACGAATTGCCACAATGTACTTTACTACCACCTTAAGAGGTGTTCACAATTCCTACACTGCAGGCATACATAATCCAAATACATTACACAATACAATTCACACATTCCACAATACCATTTCACAATACATTCCAAATTACCACTCGTGTCATATACCGTACAACTCAAGTGCATTACACATTATACACATACCATACACATTGTACAACATACCGAGCACTACAATGTGCCCAACGAAATACAATTAGCACTACATGTTCCAACAAAGTGTACTACAATACATACATACTATGCAATGCTCTACCGAAGCAATGCAAAAGAAAAATGGCTCTACCCCCTTAAAAGGGGTACGCCCCGTACCCTCCGTACTATACGGATACTAGACAGCTAGTCTACAAATAAACCTGGGTACTTCGCCATCATGGCGTCTTCTAATTCTCAGGTCGCTTCCTCGACATCATGGTTAGACCACAAGACCTTCACCATTCGTACAGATTTATGGCGAATGTCTCTCGTGTTTGTATCAAGGATTCGCAGTGGAGTCTCGACATATCTCATCGTTGGACCTAGGGATAGCTGTTCGGGTTCTAATACGTGAGAAGGATCGGCTACGTATTTCTTGAGTTGTGATACATGAAAGACATCATGAACACGTCCCAATTCTTTATGTAATGCTAGCCTATAAGCCACAGCTCCAATCCTCTTAGTAATTATGTACGGGCCTACAAATTTTGGGCTCAGCTTGCCCTTCTGGCCAAATCGGAATACGCCCTTCATAGGTGAAACACGCAAGAACACTTGTTCGCCCACGGCGAACTCAAGGTCGTGTCGTCGCACATCAGCATAGGATTTCTGTCTATCTTGGGCTGCTTTCATATTTACTCGGATTTGTTGCACTTCCGCTTGTACTTGTTCAAGATACTCCGGTCCTATGATGACCGCTTCACTTGACTCATCCCAACACAACGGGGTACAGCAAGGTCTACCATACAAAGCTTGGAATGGTGACATCTTAATTGAAGCGTGATAGATGTTGTTGTACGAAAACTCGATTAGATGAAGCTTATCAATCCAGCTCCCCTGGAAGTCTAAGGCATATGCTCTATGCATGTCCTCGAGTTTCTGGATGGTCCTTTCTATCTGACCGTCGGTCTATGGATGGAAGGCAGTGCTAAGCTTCAGCTCAATACCCATCGTTTCCCTTGTCGCTCTCCAGTATCTCGAAAGAAATCTATTATCACGGTCAGATACTATCGTCTTCGGGACTCCGTGGTGTCGAATGATCTCCTTGTCGAATAGCTCAGCGAGCATCGCCACCTTCCAGACGTCCTTCATCGGTATGAATCGGGCAACCTTGGTGAGGCGATCAACTACTACCCAGATCATGTTGAGTCCTCCCCTGGCAGGTGGGAGTCCTATAACAAAATCCATGGAGATATCGTGGAATTTCCACTCCGGAATTGGCATAGATTGCACCATTCCTCCCGGTCTTCGGTGCTCGAATTTCACCTTCTGGCATGTGAGACACCTTTGAACATACTTGATGAGTGTCCAAATGAGCATGTTTTAGGGGTGTATTTCATATGTTTAATCAACACTTTTCATGCTCATTTCTCCACTCTAGCTTGTTTTCCTCTAGTTTTGTGTTTCATTGGTGTTTCACACATTTATTGTTTAAACAGGAGGAGTAACATAGCTAGGAGGAAAGTAGATGAAGAGATGAACGCGTGGGCGCAAACGGATCCAAAATCGGAGTTAAAACGAAGAAGATACAGCGTTTTGAAGTTATACTGACTCCGACCGACCTTGCAAGTCCGGTCGCAAGGTCGGTCGGGTCGAAATTTTGCCCAGATTTGCGTTTTTGCAAGCTACTGGAATCGACCAACCTTGCAAGTCCGGTCGCAAGGTCGGTCGAACTTAAAAACGCGTCCGAAAATCGCTACTCTGACTCCGACCGACCTTGCAAGTCCGGTCGCAAGTTCGGTCGGTCGTAAAATTTGCCCAGAAATCAGATTTTAAAAGGGGAAAAGAGGAAAGAGGGGTATTCGACACAGAATGGAAAAACGATGGAAAAACAAGAGAAAAGAGGGAAGAAGAAGAAAGGGAAGAGAAGAAGAAGAGAAGAAGGAGGAGGAGAAGGCTCACCTCCATTTAAGCTCTTCCTCAATCTCCCATGGCTATTTCTTCTCCCTTCTCTCTCTTTTGTGCTTTAATGGTTGTGTAGTTTCCTTGTAGCTTGGGATGGGGATTTTGCCCCAAAATCCCTAAAACCTCCATTGTTGAATCTTGAACTTATTTTTATGCTTTATTTTAGTCTTTGAGCTTAATGAATATGATTATTGAGTGTTTATGACTTCTAAACTTGTTGCTCATGATTTGGGGATTTGTTAAGGGTTTTGCTCAATTTGTCTTCTATGTGTTAAATTGGTTGGTTTGGCCTACCGATTAGTTTAGCATTATTGTGGGATTCTATCAAAATGGTATTCAGAGATAGAATCCTAAACTGTTAGAGACTAAAACGGTGTACTCTGATTTCGATAATTTTGAGATTAGACTACATTGCAACCTTAGTGGAACTTGAGCTTAGTGCTATCGATTGACCCGGGGCTTAGCTGAATGAGAAGTCTCGATTAAATTGGTTAGGATTAGTAGGCCTGGATTAGGTTGCTAATTAATTAAGCATTCCCGTGGTTTAGCTATGAGTTCGAGGTTCGAAAATCGGTAGTAAGGGGAGGACGGGTGCAAATATCCATCCCGGGCTACACCTATCCTAGATAGTTAGTTTAGTGTTTATTGCTTTTCTTTATTCTCCAATTACAACCCAAAAACCCAAAACCCCTAATTTACATTTATGCACTTTTGTATATATCCTCTTGCATATTTACTAAGCTTATAATTAGCTAGACAGTTACGAAGTCCCTGTGGATACGACCTTGTTGTACTACAATGATTGGGTTCACTGCCCATAGTTAGCAAGATAGTTTCAACACTATTTTGCACAACAATACTCAGTCACATCGGATTTTACTCCTAACCACCAGAAGTACCTCTTCATGTCTTTGTACATTTTGGAGGCTCCCGGATGGACATGTAATGTAGAACAGTGTGACTCTCGCAGAATGCGATCCCTTAGCTCAGCATTGCTTCGGGGAACGCATAATCTGCCATTCAATTAGATCAGACCATCTTCATGCAGTTTGAAGTCGTACTTTCGGTTCTCGAAGGTACCCTCTGTGATTTTCTGTCTGATCTCTGTAAAGTAAGGGTCGCTCAACTGAGCATCTCGCACCTCGTCAACCAAGCTAGAAGAAGCGAGTAGCGAATGAAGCGAGTGTGCTCGACGACTCAGGGCGTCGGCTACAACGTTTGCCTTCCCTTCTTTATATTGCAGGTCGATGTCATAATCTGAGAGAAACTCCATCCACCTTCTCTGTCTCAAATTCAGTTCCTTCTGCGTGAATACATGCTGTAAACTTTTATGGTCGGAGTAGATGGTGATGCTTACCCCATAGAGATTGTGTCACCATATCTTCAAGGCGAAGACAATGGCTCTTTACTCTAGATCGTGTGTCGGGTAATTCTCCTCATGCTTTTTCAGTTGGCGGGAGGCGTAGGCTACTACCTTGCCATGCTGCATGAGTACGCATCCCATGCCCTTGCCTGATGCATCACAATACACCTCAAATGCCTCGGTGCCCTCTATAAGAGTGAGAATGGGCGCTGAGGTCAATGAGTCCTTTAGGCTCTAGAAGGATACCTCGCACTCGTCTGTCCACACAAACGATGCATCTTTCTTCATCAATGTCATCATGGGCTTAGCAACTTTCGAGAAGTCCTTTACAAACCTCCGGTAATAACTGCTAGACCAAGAAAGCTCTGGATTTCGGTAAGAGTCTTAGGTCTTGGCCATGATCGTACTGCTTTGATTTTGGATGGATCAACTGAAATACCCGCGCTCGAGATGACATGACCGAGGAAAGATACCTGATCTAGCCAAAACTGCATTTGGAGAACTTCACATAAAGCTGGTTCTCGCGCACTGTCTTAAGTACTATTCTCAAATGGTTTTCATGTTCTTCTGCTGACTTTGAATACACGAGAATGTCGTTTATGAATACTACTACCGAAGTGTCTAACTGATCACTGAATAACCGATTCATTAAGTCCATGAACTTTGCTGGTGCGTTTGACAAACCGAATGGCATGACCGTGAATTCATAGTGGCCATATCTCGTTCGGAATTCTGTTTTCTCAAAGTCTTGCTCTTTGATAGCAATCTGGTGATATCCGGATCGGAGGTCAATCTTCGAAAAGACTGAAGCTCCCTTTAACTGATCAAACAGGTCGTCGATGCGTGGTAGTGGATACTTGTTCTTTACAGTGACCGCATTCAATTCGCGGTAGTCGATGCAGAGTCGGAGGCTACCGTCCTTCTTCTTCTCGAAGAGAACCGGTGCTCCCCAGGGTGATACGCTCGGGCGCATAAACCCTTTGTCGAGAAGGTCGCGCAATTGCTCCTTGAGCTCAGTCATTTCTGCTGGTGCCATACGGTATGGTGCCCTACAATGGACCAGTACCAGGCATGAGGTCAATCTCAAATTCAACAGCTCTCTGTGGGGGCATACCAGGCAGATCTTTTGGGAATACATCGGGAATTCTGATACAACTGATACATCGGTACTGAATTCTGGGTCTCTCTCTATCTGGCACATAGCAAAATATACATCGTGCCCCCTTCTGAGCTCCGGTACATAGCCATAGCGGAGATGACTGTAGTCGAAGGCTCTCTCGTTCTCTGGCAGTATGAAACAGTAACCCCAGACGGACTATTGAGCAGCAGTCTATGCTCGGCGCAGAGGATTCGCCCCTTGTGCCGCTCCAACCAGTTCATCCCGACTATCAAGTCGAATCCCAACCCATTAAATTCGATGAAGGAGATGGGAAACTCTTTGTCCTTGATTCGAATTGTGGCGGTGTGGTAGTACTTGGTACATCTTACTCGCTCCTTCGATGGGAGAGTAACCAAGAAGTTCGGTAGCTCATCTGCGTCTAGCCCCAACCTCTTCAAAAATGACGGCGATACAAAGGTGTGAGAGGCGCCGGAGTCGAATAGTACTGTGGCATCAATGCCATTTAATGGGAAGGTTCCCGATAGAATGGTACCGCTCTTATCGGCTTGTGCTTCGGTGAGGATACTCAGGTTACCTTCAGTACCGAGTCCACAACCTTATGATTCGTAAGATTTATAAGAATTGGTGGTATAACGCATGTGGAATTTAATAACCAACACTGCTTTTATTGAATAAACCAACCATCATACATACTATGTCTCTAATACACATTACTAATGCATTACATGCTAATACAAGGTTAATACTTTCTAAAGGTAAGGTTCAGGCGTCCTGGTTTCATGTGTGTGGCATTGATTATTGCCGGTGGTGCCGTATTCAACTTGATCTTCTTGATACCGTGATACAGCACCCTTGATTTTCCACCCATGATCAAGACATCTCCTGATTTCAATACTAGTTTCTCCGCGAGGTCCACACGCTTCTGCTCGCTATACAAAAATACCGCGTCATCACCAATGGACCAAGACACTACAGGTACTACCTTGTTCAAGAGATTCTTTGTCTTCCTTATCTTGGTGTAAGCCAAGTCGTCTCTTCTCATAAAGTTGACGATACATAAGTCTGCTTCAAGTGCAAGGATTGGGTCTTCTTCACATTGTTGTGCGATTTCTAACTTGTGTAACAAGCGTTTGAAATTCGGTGGGTATTGATGGAGGTGTTGCTCCGTCTCCTGCTCGCGTTTTCTGGTATATCATGGTATAAGGGTTCCAATCCTTTCCCAAGCACATCATCTTCAGCTTCATTGTTGCTCCACCGGGGAATTCGGGTGTATAAAATCCTCCTGACCCGCTCCTAATTCGTTGCATCGTCGGATGATGGGCATTTGCGCTTCGGGTGTCAGGCATCCTTTTAATAAGATCATACCTGGGCAGATAACCTGACACTGCTCGTTGGTGATGTTGTGAGTGGTGATGTCGGTTTCTTCATGAAGTGGGTTTGAAGGTATTGGGTAATAGATATTGAATCTCCCTAAGGTGGTAATTTCATCTAACATAAGTTCTAGTTCCAACTAGTTTGTTTCATGTTCAAATACATACTTCAATTCTACTTGCTCATGCTTAAATTCATACTTCGAGTATTTACGCATTCATGCATCCATTCATACAGGTAATTCAATGCTTTAGACATGCTCTTCAAGGATTAAAGGTTACATTTAATACCTAGGCCGGACTTAGTATCGGTCCCGTCGCAATCAATAAGGTGCAAGGCCGGCTGCCTCGGTGGTGCTCCCTTCTGTGGACCTCGGGACCCCTGTCCCTGTGAGGTGTGCTGGGTCTGAGCATCACCAGACGCAACCTCCTTGCCTTCGGGTTGCTTGTATCCCTGGTAGTTGCCCTTGGGCTTTGAGTTCTCCGGGCATACATACGCACGGTGCCCCGGCTTCTGGCAGTTGTAGCATCGGATCTCCCTTCCTTGGCAATCGGTGCCGGGGTGATCCCTGTTGCAATTTCAGCACACATAGCTTCGGCCATCACTTTGGCTCTTGCCATAGCCAGAACCAGAACCTGTAGCTTCTATGTTAGCGAGGTTCGGTATACTTGTATCAATTCACATACATACTAATTCGCAAATACATTATTTTGGTTTCGGGTTCTTACCCTTGTAGGGCTGAGACCTCAGTGGCTTTGCTGCCACTGGTACGGTGTAGGCGAGCTGCAATGGCTCAGCTGCCTTGCCCTTCTCAGCATGGGCACTACTGTCTCCCGGGGTATTCTTATGGTTTTGGTGGGACTAATTCTCCTTCTTCTTCTTCCATGGCTTGTTCTGATTTTGCTCATCGGAGTTGTTACCCTTGCTGCTCACCTTGCGCTTCAGGGCCTGCTCTTCATCTCTCAGCTGGCAGGTGATCTCAACTCGAGATGCAGCGTGGTAACACTCCTGAAGTATCCAGCATTAGGTTACGCATTTACATACGGAGATACTAATTCGTATTGTTCATGGCATCTAAGGGTTTAAACGATGTTTACCTGAAGGGAGGTAAACCGTATGAATCCCATGCCATACCGGAGTCGATGGCTCAATCCGCCGTAGAAGCGGTTGACCAAGACTTGGCCGGTATACCCAAGGTCGGGTAGGAGTCTGAGAATGGAGGTAAAGGTACGGTAATACTCATCAACCGTCATCTTCTCCGTCATCTTGAGGGCATCGAGCTCTAGCCTCTTCTTGGTCTTGACATGCTTGGGGTAATACTTAGATCGGAGGAGAGAGGTGAATGCTTCCCAGTCAAATGTGGGGTCAGTAGCATGCTCGGCCTTAACGAGCTTCCACTAGTCCATAGCTGCGTCCTTGAGGTAGTACGCTGCTATCCTTACCCTCACTCCAGCAGGAGCCTCGATCGAGGGTCTCAAAAGTTGTCTCCATCTCGGAGATATAGGCCTCCAGCTTAGCGGGGTCGCTCTCGCCTCTAAAGCAGGGAGGTCGAAAGTTGGCGACATTCTTTACCCAATTCGTTTCACGGGGTTGAGGCGGGTCGGGCTGTTGTTGTTGGTTTAGTTGTACTTGCTGCTGGGCTGCAGTCATCAGTTGGGGCAACAGGTATGCCACGGTGGCGGTGACGATCTCGGCGACCGTCTGCGCACCAGGCTCATCAGCATGCTCTCCCCGGGGTCAGCCTCGACCACGTCCTCTTCATGACATCTGAACAAGTGTGGATTACATTAGATACTGTGACCATGTGGTCTTGATTTAAACAATGGCATCATCTTTGCAGACGTCAAGGGTACCCGTTATCATTAACGGTCATTCCTAGTTAGGTTTCTAATTTTTTCGTTGTAAAACGGTTTGTAATCCTAACTCGGTAATCACTACACTCGGTTATCTAATCATCAGAGCGATACTTTGCTATGATACCACTTTTTGTAACACCCCAACCGCTAATCCTCCCATTATCCCCTAATCGTCTCCATACTTACTCAACACGCAGCGGATACTTACATACTCCCGGCGGGTGATACAACGCCGTTAGCCATTCCAAGACTAACAAGGCTTCTACTACTTACAGTAACGGTCTGACGATTAAGATATACCGAGTAACAAAATACTTACAATACACTTCCAATGCTTACTTACAACCTTGATTACCGAGTATCCAAAAGTATACTAATTACATCCCAACTCTACAAGTCTATTCAAAAATTATGAGTTTATACATTCCCTTAATTATACTAAGTTTCACAATTCAATTATGGTACACCGGCTACTCAAAAAGGCGTCAAGCCGTGTACAACTCGGTACATCATTCAAATCTACTAAATACTCCAAAAAGAATTCATCTCGGTCTTACCACGGCCTTCAAATCTCACGGGTACCTGTAAAATAAAAACAGTGCCCCAAGGGGCTCAGCAAAACGCTGCATATGAAATTCGTATACGCCGCGTGCTAACGGGGGTACGCCGACTACTTAGTCGAATACATGTTGTTCATTTTATTCATACATACATACATGCTTTCATACACAATATTACAATTACATCATAGAGCATACACACATTCATTCAATACACACAAGGAAGACAATACAAGTCAACCAATCGTACTTACCGGAATACGGAGATACACTTCTCCAATACATACATAAGGTTTGTTAGCTTCTTTACGCACCCGGGTTAATCGGGTGTACTTTACTCTTTTACTCGTGGTCAATGACTTACACTAGCTAAGACCATTACTCATACAAATACTTTACTTACTTACTTACTCGAGTCAAGTCGGTATGACCTCTGGGCAGAGACTACGATATCCCACCACCGGGCTTTAGGGTGGCTCACTAATCCAGGATACTACCCATTTAAGGGGTTTGGTCCATGGAAAAGATTACAGCCAGGATTCGGATCCAACATTTTGTGTCTCCTTATCCTCACGCGTGGCCGAAACTATATCGGACTTCTACTCATTCCATTTTACCAATTACTCAAGTTAGAAGTTAGGTAGTTAGGAATTAGTTAGAAGTCCTTACTTCCATACCAAGGGTTAATACATTACACATCAAGCTACACATACACTTCATTCTCATTCATTTATTTCATGAATTATACAAACTAAGTGTTCAAGGCATTACAACAAGAACAATATAATACAAGCACAAGTAAGTGCATTAAAAGTCCGATTCATGCATTTATCTTATTTAGGTGATCACATAAGCACACAAATGATAGTAGCCAAGGTAGCTTACGGGGCATGAGAAAATCATGCTGTTCACCGACGTACTCGAACTCCGACTTTCCTTCGGTGTTCAATTATTCGATTCCTATAACATACATGGAGTTGTACGGTCAATGTTCTATTATTGACCTAACTCATTCTTTCATTAATGCTCCCAATATACACTTACTAGTTCTTATAATTCATACTTGGCTATGCAAGTCATTCCCTTCTCATTATTTCTTAAACTTACTTCCTTACTCATGTACATACTTTCCCACCATTTTTATTCTATTAATGGTGTATTACCAGAACCCCATATACATATATATATATGATTACCATTTTTTTTGTTTGGGCCCGACTGACCCATGTGTGACCCGACCGACCCAAACCCCTCTGGGTCGGTCCAAGTCAGAAAGAAATCAGCTCCTGGCATCCATCTCGACCGATCCACGACCGACCCAACCTCCTGGGTCAGTTGAAGTCATAAACTTCGAGTTTGAAAAATTCTTGCCCGACCGACCCACGACTGACTCACCCGTCTAGGTCGGTCGAAGTCAGAAAGTTTACGTTCCAGTGGTTTTAGTCCGACCGACCCACGACCGACTCAACCCTCTGGGTCTGTCGAGGTCAATATTGTCCTACTGAATCTGTTTCAACTTCCTACCCATTTCTTCCCCAGTCTTCATACATGTATTCTAACATGTTTTAGTGCTAATTAGACCCTCTAAATTACCTTAGTTCATCCATTAAACTCATTACTCCATCCTTGGTTTTCCTTACACAATTCTTCCCTCTCTTGTTTTCCCAAAACTCATGTTACAGATTTTGTTTCTTCTATGCTACAGATTTTTACACTCACTCTTGCTTTTCAATACTTCCTCAACTAATGTCATTACTAGCCTCCACAAATGCATTGGTTTCCACTCTAGTTCTTCCCATTATCTAGCTCCTCTCTAAATCTGTTGCAAAGTGCTAAACTACCCACAACAAATACCAAAATACACCAAGTTACTACCTATGTTATTCCTTCTTCTTACACATCTAAGTCTTCTAATTTCTAGACAAATTTGGACAGATTTTCCCCTATAATTTTCACTTTGCCCACATACAATTTTCAGCTCACTCATTACCACTCAGCACACTTGTTTATCCAAGACATCAATACACACATTTCCAACTTCACCACAACACTCCATACACTACCATACATTATATTTTTCCTGCACATACATATTCATTCCCCATGGTTTTCCCAAGCTTTTAATCATCTTTTAAAAGTTCCAAAACAGTTACATTCTCTTCCTCATTATACTACAACAGAACTACTACTCATAGCTATTGACACTACTCATTTTAAGCATTAAAAATCTGTTACACTAATGCATTCAAAACTAGTTCAAGGTAAGAACAATTACCTTGTTGTTTCTAGTTTTTGCTTTCTTTCTTGCTTTCTCCTTCTTCTTTCTTTCTTTTCTTTCTTTCTTTCTTTCTTTCTTGTTCTTCCTTCACAATTTCAGAAATGCTACAGCCCATACCAAAGAATGATAACGAGCATTAATATAATCCCTAGACCTCTAAAATCAGCCCTAGAACACAAGGAAGGTTTAGAGCTCTAAAGAGTTTTACCTTGGGACTCTTAGGTGGAGTTTTTGAGTCTTAAAACAGCAAGCTATAGCACCTTCTTGGAGGAGCCAAAAATCGGCTGAAGCAAGGCACAACATGGAGGTTTAAAAATCTGGAAAATTTCCAAGATGTAAGAGAAGGCTAGAAAGGAGGAACTTTGGGTTCCTTTTTACCTTAAAATGATAAGGGGATGAAGGAGCTTCCAATAGCGGTCTCAAATCTTCAAATGGCCTCCAGCCATGAAAACGAAAATGGGGCTTTTCAGATTTTGAGAAGATGGAATTGTTGCCCAAGAAGAGAGGATTCCAATGGTGTAATTTTTATTGTATTTGGACGAGGTTTAAGCCTTGAACAAGAGGAGAGAAGAGGAGGGTTGTGTGGGTTTCTTCAAACCTCCATTGTCGGCTGGGAGAGGAGAAAATCAGAAGGAAGGAGGAGGTGGGTACGGTGAGTGAGTGGGAAATGGAGGAGAGAGAGTGCCCAACTTCTTTTTCTACTTTTCCTACTTTATTTGTTTATCTTTTAGCAAATAAGGAACGAATAAAGAGAGTAAGAGAGGGGGGAAGCAAACCAGACACACACACACACTCTCACAGGTTTTTAATTTTTTATTTTCAAAAGGGGACATATAAGTTTAGCTTATTTACACTCACACCCCACAACTTCCCGTTTTTTACAGTTTTTTACTAACCGGAACCCGTTTTCTGGAATTTTCTCGTTTAATTAATTTTATTGGTTCTAACCCTTCATTAATATTTATTAATGACTATTTGGTTGACCAACATTATTACGAGTCTATTTAACCCGCTTAAAGTCGTGTTTTCCCGGTTTCCTCGAAAAACGCGCTTTAAGGTTCGTTTGTGCTTTTAATCCGTTTTAAGGATCTGTTTTCTTCGGGAATTGTTCCCTCATATTTCTTTAAGTGTAATTAAGCCCCTAAAATACTTATTAGCCTAATTAATCACTATTTTTAATTACGGGGTATTTCAGGATTGGAATCCTTATACCAAGACATACCAAGAGACATGAACGCAAGACGGAGCGACACCACCAGCAATACCCACCGAATGTCAGACGCTTGTTACACAGGCTGTAGAAATTGCACAACAATGTGAAGATGATCCAATCCCTGCACTTAAAGCAGATTTATGTATCGTCACTTTCTATGAGGAACAAGGACGAGTTAGGCTACACTAAGATAAAGACGAGACAATAGAATATCTTGAGCAAGGAGTGCCCGTAGTGTCTTGGTCTATTGGTGATGATGCCGTATTTTTGTATAGCGAGCATAAGCGTGTGGACCTCGCCGAGAAAATGGTATTGAGATCAGGAGATGTCTTGATCATGGGTGGAAAATCAAGGTTGTTGTATCACGGTATCAAAAAGATCAAGTTGAATACGGCACCACCGGCAATAATCAATGCCACACACATGAAACCAGGACGCTGAACCTTACCTTTAGAAAGTACTAACCTTGTAATGCCATATAATGCATTAGTAATGTGTATTAGAGACACAATATGTATGGTGGATGGGTTAATAATAAAAGCAGTGTTGGTTATTAAATTCCACTTGCGTTATACCATCGATTCTTACAACATTTATGAATCATTAGGTTGTGGACTCAGTATGGAAGGTTCCCTAAGTATCCTCACTAAGACACAGGCCGATAAGAGCGGTACTATAATCACGGGTTCCTTTCCGGTGAACGGCATTGATGCCTCCGTATTATTCAACTCCGACGCCTCTCATACCTTTGTTTTGCCGTCATTTGCGAAGAGGTTGGGGCTAGATGCAGATGAGCTACCAGACTTTATGGTTACGCTCCCGCCGAAGGAGCGAGTGCGATGTACTAAGTATTACCAAGCTGCCACTATCCGAATCAAGGGCAAAGAATTTCCCATCTCCAGCATCGAATTCAGCGGGTTGGGATTCGACTTGATAGTCAGGATGAATAGGTTGGAGCGGCACAAGGGGCGAATCCTTTGCGCCGAGCATAGACTGCTGCTCAAGAGCCCATCTAGGGTTACTGTTTCATACCGCCAGAAGCCTAGAGAGCCTTCGACTACGATCATCTCCGCTATGGCTATGTACCGGGAGCTCAGAAAGGGGCACGATGTGTATTTGTGCTATGTGCAAGATCTAGAGAGAGATCTAGAATTCAGCACCGAGGTGCCAATTGTATCAGAATTTCCAGATGTGTTCCCAATGGAACTACCCGGTATGCCACCCCCGAGAACAGTAGAGTTCGAAATTGATCTTGTACCTGGTACTAGACCCATTGCTAGGGCACCATACCGTATGGCACGGCCGAAATGACAGAACTTAAGGAGCAATTACATGATCTACTCGACAAAGGGTTTATACCCGAGCGTATCGCCTTGGGGAGCACCGGTCCTCTTCGTGAAGAATAAGGACGGTAGCCTCCGCCTCTGCATCGACTACCACAAATTGAATGCGGTCACTGTAAAGAACAAGTATCCATTGCCACGCATCGACAACCTGTTCGATCAGTTGAAGGGAGCTTCCGTCTTTTCCAAGATTGACCTCTGATCCGGGTATCATCAGATTGCCATCCGATAGTAAGATATTGAGAAGACGACATTCCGTACGAGATATGGCCACTACGAATTCACGGTGATACCATTCGGTTTGTTTAACGCACCAGCCAAATTCATGGATTTGATGAACCATCTGTTCAGCGATCAGTTGGACACTTCAGCAGTAGTCTTCATCGATGATATACTTGTGTATTCAAAGTCAGCGCAGAAGAGCATGAAAACCACCTGAGAAAGGTACTTGAGACACTGCACGAGAACCAGCTGTATGCGAAGTTCTCCAAATGCGAGTTTTGGCTTGATCAGGTATCCTTCCTTGGTCATGTTATCTCGGGCGCGGGTATCTCAGTAGATCCGGCTAAAATTGAAGCAGTACGATCATGGCCTAGACCTAAGACTGTTACCGACATCCGGAGCTTTCTTGGTCTAGCCGGTTATTACCAAAGATTTGTGAAATACTTTTCTAAAGTCACAAAGCCCGTGACGACATTGATGAAGAAGGATGCACCATTTGTATGGACTGGCGACTGTGAGAAATCCTTTCAGAGCTTGAAAGACTCGTTGACCTCAGCGCCCGTTCTCACTCTCCTAGAGGGCATAGGGATTCGAGGTATATTGTGATGTGTCGGGGAAAGGCATGGGATGCGTACTCATACAGCATGGCAAGGTAGTAGCTTACGCCTCCCGCCAGCTAAAGAAACATCAGGAGAATTACCCGACTCACGACTTAGAGCTTGGAGCCATTGTCTTCGCATTGAAGATATGGCGACATCATCTATACGGGGTAAGCATTGATCATAAGAGCATGCAGTACGTCTTCACAGAAAGAATTGAATCTGAGACAGAGAAGGTGGATGGAATTCCTATCTGATTATGACATCGGCCTTCAGAATAAAGAAGGGAAGGCAAACGTTGTAGCCGACGCCCTGAGCCGTCGAGCACACTCACTCCATTGGCTACTCGCTTCTTCTAGCTTGGTTGATGAGGTGCAAGACGCTCAGTTGAGCGACCCTTACATGAAAGAGATCAGATAGAAAATTACAGAGGGTACATTCGAGAACCGAAAGTACGACTTCAAACTGCATGAAGATGGTCTGATCCGGCTAAATGGCAGATTATGCGTTCCTCGAACCAATGATGAGCTGAGAGATCGTATTCTGCGAGAATCACATTGTTCTACATTATCTGTCTACCCGGGAGCCTAAGATGTACAAAGACATGAAGAGATACTTCTGGTGGTCGGGAATGAAATCTGATGTGACTGAGTATGTTATGAGGTGCCTCACGTGCCAGAAGGTGAAATTTGAGCACCGAAGACCGAGCGGAATGGCACAATCTATGCCAATTCCGGAGTGGAAATTTCAAGATATCTCCATGGATTTTGTTGTTGGACTCTCACCTGCTAGGGGAGGACTCAACATGATCCTGGTCATAGTCGATCGCCTCACCAAGGTTGCCCGTTTCATATCGATGAGGGACACCTGGAAGGTGGCGAAGCTCGCTGAGCTATTCGACCGGGAGATCATTCGACACCACGGAGTCCCGAAGACTATTGTATCTGACCGTGATACAAGATTTCTTTTGAGATACTGGAGAGCGACACGGGAAGCGCTGGATACTGAGTTGAAGCTTAGCACTGCGTTTCACCCACAGACCAACGGTCAGACAGAAAGGACCATCCAGACACTCGAGGACATGCTTAGAGCATGTGTCTTAGACTTTCAGGGAGTTGGATTGATAAGCTTCATCCAATCGAGTTTTCGTATAACAACAGCTATCATGCTTCGATTAAGATGTCACCATTCAAAGCTTTGTATGGTAGACCCTGTCGTACCCCGTTGTGTTGGGATAAGTCAAGTGAAGCGGTCATTATTGGACCGGAGTACCTTGAACAAGTACAAGCTGAAGTTCAGCAGATCCGAGCGAACATGAAAGCAGCCCAAGATAGACAGAAATCCTATGCGGATGTGAGACGACGCGAGCTTGAGTTCGCCGTGGGCGATCAAGTGTTTCTGCGCGTTTCACCTATGAAGGGCGTGTTTCGATTTGGCCAGAAGGGCAAGCTGAGCCCGAAGTTTGTAGGGCCGTACACGATTACTGAGAGGATTGGAGTTGTGGCTTACCGACTAGCATTACCTGAAGAGTTGGGGCGTGTTCATGATATCTTTCATGTATCACAACTCAAGAAATACATAGCTGATCCTTCTCATGTATTAGAACCTGAACAACTATCCCTAGAGCCGACGATGAGATATGTCGAGACTCCATTGAGAATCCTTGATACCAAGACTAGAGACACTCGCCATAATTGTTTGTAGACTAGATTGTCTAGTGCTTAGAGGGTACGGGGCGTACCCCTTTTAAGGGGGGTTGTAACACCCCGGTTTCCAGGATCTAAAACCACCACCTTAATTATAAAACATATATATATATATAAATACCCCCTTATTTTCTTACATCAGCATACCTGTATTCATATATTATAAAAAGAGTTTACATCAGCGGAAGTTTTACAAAAGACAACCGGGAGTTACAGCCTCAGCCTTGGTTATCACGTTGATGTGTCCTTGAGTCTTGTACCTAACCTCCTACTGGTATACCTTCACCCGTATACTGAGATTGTTTCCCTTGCCCACCAAATTGATTTCTTGGGCCACTATTATTATTTCGCTGACCACCCTGGCTGACTTGTTGAGCTCCACCCTGATTACTACTGTCAGGCCTATTGTTAAAATTTTGACGAGGAGTAAATCTAGCAGCCTGGTTACTACTTTCGTTGTTACCGTCACCCTCCTCAATCCTAACTCTACATTCATAAGCTCGATGTCCCATCCTTCCACATTTAAAACATTGCACCTGCCTACCTTGACAATTCACTCCAGGATGATTTTGCCCATAAATTTTACAATAAAAGTACCTTGCCCTTCTACCCTGATTGGCAGTCGAGCTCTGCCCTTGGTACATAGGTCTACTTGGTTTTGCCTCCATCTTAAACTTCTTATCTAAATTTTTAGTCTTATTTGATTCCCATCTTCTTTTCTGTCCTGATTGTACTTCTTTCCTCCTTTGCTGTACACGATATAGGTTAGCAGCCTTCTCGTATGCTTCTTGTAAAGTAGTCAGTGGTATAACACTCAGAGCTTCCTGTAAATTCCAATTCAGCCCTTCCAAAAAGCGTTGCACTTTTGATGCTTCATCCGGTACCATATTTTGAGCAAATATTGCAAGTTCCACAAACTTAGCATGATAGGTTTTGACATCATCAGCTCGCTGTTTCAATCCAGCAAATTCATGATATTTCTGCATCCTCACATGTTCTGGGTAAAATCTTTTCCTCATTGCACTTTTTAAAACCTCCCAACCAAAGTTGGGTAAAGCCTTCATTCTTTCCTCCTCAGCCGTCCACCAGAGATCAGCCTCACCCTTAAAGTAGAACACAGCTCCACTCACCCTCTTATGTTCGGGACAATCCATCACATCAAATATTTTATCAAACTCCTGTATCCATTCTTCTAAAACCACTGGGTCCTCCTCCCTTGTATAAGTACTGGGTTTCATTAAAGATATTTTCCGGGAGATATATGTAGTTACTTCTGCTCTAGCTTCATGTTGCTCCTGGATTCTCCCCATGCTCATTGTCAACTCTCTTAATTCTTCCAGCTGACCTCTTCCCTCACCATCAGAATTCTGCAGTATATATATTATTTATACTAAGATAATCAATTAGTGCAAACAATCATACAACACAAATATAACAATCACATCACATTTTCAGAACTTGGTTAAGTTCTGCCCAACTTGTCGGAGTTGTGCCAGAGTCCTCCTAATTTCTTATTATATCTAATCTCCCTCTTATTAAACCTATGGCTCTGATACCACACTGTAACACCCCGGTTTCCAGGATCTAAAACCACTACCTTAATTATAAAACATATATATATAAATACCCCTTTTTTTCTTACATCAACATACCTGTATTCATATATTATAAAAAGAGTTTACATCAGCGGGAGTTTTACAAAAGATAACCGGGAGCTACCGCCACACCTGCTACCCACTGCAGGTGCACAGGCTAATCCCCACCACTACTCCTGCTGTCAAAATTTCCATCGCCATGTTCCTTTCCATACACCATACCACCAACCCCTTCCATTGCTAACCCTACATTAGCTCTAAGTACCTATTTTACAACCAAAAGGTGAAGGGGTGACAAAAAGAGTTAACTACATCCCTCTTCCTAGTTTTCACCAACATACTCCACAAAACTATCAGCCTAGTGTGTTACGGTTGAGTTACTCCCATATTCTGCATGCCTAAAGCCCTCGGTGGTCTGGATCCACTCCTCGTAGGTAATCCTAGTAACTCCTGGTGACAGCTCCTTGCAGCAAGTATAGTAAGCACACACGTAAAGGGTATCGTACATGGTATCTTCATACCATGTGATCTCCCCGAAGAAGTCCGCCTGCAACCATAAATACATATATACACCCAAAAGGGGTTACAAATAAAATCAGCAAAACTGAGTAACAAATACCACACCCTGTAAAATTCGTTTTCTCTTGGAAACTCATTAAACCATTATTATAAACACACACAACAATTACAAGGGAGTATAATATTAAAAATACATCACGCCCGCCTTACCTTCTTTGCATTAATAACAAACCTGCAGGTTACTTATTTTAGAATAATAACAAGGGATGATTCCTAATATGAAAGTTCCACCACCACCACCTCACCATATAATCCTTAAGTGTGCACACCCCCTTAGGTTAACATAACACTTAGAGTGGACTATCGGTCATTTCTTTTCATGGGATGGAAATGTAAAGAACCCGATTGATAAATCATGAATGACTTAATTTTAAGGATGGGCTAACCATAGCTCAGGCTAACCATAGCCTTAAATAATAATTCGCAATATTAATCCACTACCACACGCTACATCAGTCAACTATACGGAATGGTAACATATTAATAAAATACAATTTAATACCAAGAAATCATTAAAACCATACATAAATTTCAAGTGCAACATAAAAGTTTCACATTACACTTTTAGCCAAAATTTATGATTAAAGGAAGAAATAGGTGTGCATAAAAGTTACCTGGTTTCTCCCTGCCATTTTTTAATAAACACTCTAGAGTTTCTACAACTTTGATGACCTTAATCCTTCTCCTAAATTTTCCCCAGCACCAGGCGTAGATTTTCCTTCTTGCTCCTTGCGCCAATAACAATTCTCCTGTTCTTGGTTTTGAAATGTTCTAACTCAACTTGCTATAGTCTCGATTTTGAAATGCTGTTATCGGTTTCTTAACTAATCTAATTGCTACGTTTTTCTTTCTTGGTTTTATACCCCCCCCCCCCCCCCCCCGCTCTCGGTTGCTTTTATACTAATCTAATCTATCTACTTTTTAACCGCCTCATATGGGATGATGAGGACGTTCTCATCTGTCGACACACTAAGTTATTGTGTTAGCTGCTTTAAGTTCATGACAGCAAAGAATTAATAATCTAGTTCATGACAGCAAAGAATTGATAATCATTGCTGGTGGGATAAGTGTATGTACGAGGTAGATAGGACCGATTACATGTATACCAATCAGCCGTTATTCCATGTAATCATTATTTTGATTCTTACCCCTTGTAGCCGATATTCCTATGGTATAATTCCAGTAGTAGTTAATCTACATCCATACCAATACAATGGTGTACCTCCGACTGTATTTAATGATAATTAATTAGTTATCTTACATAATCTAATACCACCATTATGACAAGAGAATAAACTAGTTAGTTATATATATTTACAACCGGTAATATATACTTAGCCCGTCATTGTAATAATGACACATTTTAACATGTCACTGTAACAATGACACATTTTAACATTACAGTCGACCACTTTTACCAATAAGCTAGGATATAATAATAAATGATAAAACTAAAATAACTAAGCAAGCTATATACGTATACATAATCGATTTAACATGCAAGATATACATATACATAAGCAACGTACTTATATATATATAAGCGATCTAAGCAGCATATACATATGTATATAAACGATTTAGTAGGCAATGTATTCATATATATATATATATATAAGCGATTTAGTAAGCAATGTATATATATATAAGCGGTTTAGTAATGTACTGTGCTAGCAAGTTTACTTGTGATAATGATGGGCTGATAACATAAATGGATGCCGATAATTATAAGGCTTCGTTTGGCCTGATTTTAGCTGGAAAATAATAATTATATTAAGGTATAAACTAGGTAAAAATAACAAGAGAATAAACTAGCTAACTATGTAAATTTACAGCCAGTAATATAAACTTAACATGTCACTGTAATAATTACAGTCGGTAACTATAGCTGAAAACTTGTTACTTGGTCGGTTAATACATGGCTATAATACAAGGCAGAATATATATATTATCACGTCTAACTCCTAATTGATATACTAATATATATGATAATTTAATCTCCTGCTATGGTATGATAACTAAATAACTAAATAACCTAAGGTACGGCGTATTTCTAAATCTATCAAATTTATGCATATAAGCACGTACGACTTATATATTCCAAACATTTGAGTTTATCCAAGACTATTAAAATTGACGGTAATGTATTTGCTTCTTAAAATATATAGCTGTTATAATACATGTGTACATGTCTACAATTTTTATTTATATTTACTTATATCAATTTCAAGTAAACACATACACACATAAAATAACGAGAAAGGTATATTTTGTAACTAGGATTTTTCCAGGGTTTTCAGGGGTAGAGCCATTTTGTTTTGCATTAGCATTGCATAGTATGTATGTATTGTAGTAAACTTTGTTGGCACAATGTAGTGCTAATTGTATTTTGGTATGCTTGCACAATGCGTAATGTGTTTGTGTTGTATTGTATATGGCACAATTGGTAGTGTGAATGGTATTGTCGTATTGCTTGCATTGTAATTGTGTATTGTGCTTGGATTGTGTCGTGCTTGCAGTGTATGAATGTGAACACCTTGTAAGGTGGTAGTAATTTATGATCTTTGGCAATTGAGTTGTCAAATGAGTAGAGATAGTAATCCACCAACCTTGAGCAACTTTGAGGACAAAGTTCCTTAAGGGGGGTAGATTGAAATACCCCAAAAATAAAAATAGTGATTAATTAGGCTAATTTTTTTTTATAAGCTTAAATATGCCTAAATAAACATGTGGGAACAATTCCCGAAGAAAACGGATCCATAAAACGGATTAAAACACAAACGAACCTTAAAGCGCGTTTTTCGAGGAAACCGGGAAAACGTGACTTTAAGCGGGTTAAATAGACCCGTAATAATTATAGTCAATCAAATATCTATAATTAAACATTAGTGAATGTCTAGAACCATTAAAATTAATTAAACGAGAAAATTCTTGAAAATGGGTTCCGGTTAGTGAATAGTGCAAAAATGAGAACTTGTGGGGTGTAAATTGTAATAAGAGCAAAATAGCCTCTCCATTGGTAATTAAAAATCTGAAACTATGTGAGTGTGTGTGTGGGTTACGATTCATTCAGCCCTCTCCTCTCTTTATTCACTCTCACTCACAAAAGGACAAAATAATAAAGTGGGAAAAAGTAAAAAGCTCACCTTTAGTCTCTCTCCTCCCACTCTTCTCTACTCTCACATTTTTTTCTCCTCCCACCAGACTTCTTCTTCCTCCCTTGCCTGGTAATGGCAATTTAGAAAACCCCTCACAACAGCCTCCTTCTTCTTTATTTTTGAAAGCCAAAATCAAGTCCAAATGCAAAACAAATTACACCACTAAACTCCTCTCTTTTTGGGCATCGTTTTCCACCCTTTAAAAATCGAAAATCTCCAAATCCATCTCCCTGGCTGTAGCTTCCCTTGGAGCTTGAAGGTGACCATTTGGAGCTCCATCTTCTTCTTCTTGTTCTAAGGTAAGAAGGGGACTCAAAGTTCTTCTTTTTCTAGCTTTTCCTTTGCAAAATGAAAAAACCCACGTTGAACCCTCATTACTCCTTGTCCAGCCGATTTTGGTACTCCAAATAGGAGCTGAAGCTTTGCCATTTCACAACCCACAACTTCATCTAGAAGTTCCAAGGTATTACCTCCTTAGAGTTTTAAGTATTCTCTTGTAAGTTAGGGTTTAATTCTTGAATTAGGAATTTACTAGCCTTGTGTGTGTATCCCTTGGAATGTGGCTGTAGCTTGGCCAATTTAAAATCAAGAAACAAGAAAAACAAGAACAAAGAGGAAAGGAAGAACAAAAAAAGAAGAAGAGAGAGAAAGGAAAAGGAACCAAGAAACTTAAGGTAATGAATTTACCTTTGAAGGATTTTTAAGGTTTAAGTATGGTAACTACATTGCTTTAGTATAGTGTAATGTTGTTGTAATGGTAGGAAAGAAATGGAGTATATTAGTGTTGATTACATTGATAATTAGAAGTTTTTGAACCAAGTGAATAAAATGCTAAGTGTGGGAATTAAGTGTGTGGTAAGTGTTTAGAATTTTGTGTGAATGATGTATATAATGAACAGGGCTGTGAATTGAGTAGTGGGCTTAATTATGTGTGTGGGCAATGTTAAAATTCTAGGGGAACCTCTGTCAAAATTTGGGAAGAAACTAGAGGACTTGATAGTGTAATTGTTAGGAAAGAACTTTGGTTGGTCTAGGTGTATTCAAGGATTGAATTAGAGTAGTTATCACCTTGGTTTGTATTAGGAGGAAGTTGTGTAGTTGAGTAGAACTAGGAATGGAGTAATGTAAATTGCTTAAATAGGTAGTGCTAGATGAAGAAACATTGAGTTAGAGAGAAGGAAGAAAGCAAAATCTGTAGCAACAACTTAAAGAAGAAAACTAAGTGTGAGAAGTGTGTAAAATTATCATAGGATGAGTGATGAGTTTGATGATTGAATTAGGGTAGTTTAGGGTGTCTAATTAGTGTTAAAATATGCTAGATTATATGTAGGAAGATTGGGGAATAAGTTGGTAAAAGATTGAAGTTGAAATAGAATCAAAAACAAGTAAATTGAACATTACTACACTTGGTCCGGGTTTATAATCTGGTACAGAAACCCGGACCAAGCAAAAAACTAGGCAGAATGTATACGAGAAGGAGTGGTCCGGGTTTACAATCCGGTACACTAACCCGGACCACCCCAAAATCAAGGCAGTAACTAATCCCGTGCATTGGTCTGGGTTTGTGAATCGGTACACAAACCCGGACCACTCTAAAATGTTACCCGAGAGTTTTCCAAAGGCTTGGTTCGGGTTTGTAACCCCGGACACAAACCCGGACCACTCTAAAATCTTCACAGAAATGTTTAAAAGCCATTTTAAGGTAGGGACTTGGTTGGTAATGATATTATAAGGTAATTAAGACTTGATTAATGATATTTAATGGTCGTTAAGGGCAAACAAGCTTAGGAAGTAATTTTAAGTAAGTGACTTAAGTAAATGAGTTTGAATTGCAAGAGTTAGTAACTGTAGTCGGGAAAACTAAATGATAAGATGAATTAGGTTAATTGTAGATAATTGACCGCCCGATCCCGTGTATGTTATAGGACCCAAATAGTCGAACTCCGAAGAAAAGTTGGAAGTCCGAGAACGACGGTGAACGGTATGATTTTCTCATGCCCTGTATGCTACCGTGGTTACCTGATTTGTGTGTTTATGTGTTATGTGTAATCACCTAAATAAGATAAGATGCATGAATCGGGTTTATTGCACTTTCGTGTGCTTGTGATGTATTGTTCCTTGTTGGATCGTATTTGAACTTGTAGTTTGTATAATTCACGAAATGTATGATTGAGAATGAAGTGCTTGATTGCCTTGGTGTGAGGTGTACTAACCAAGTAGTATGGGAAGAAGTGTGGGAAGAATGATTTCTCACTAACTCCTAACTAAGTAACATTTCTAACCTTGAGTAATTTGGTAAATTGGAGTAATGTGAGAAGTCCGATATAGCTTCGGCCACGTGTGAGAATGAGGAAATACGAGAGGTTGTTTCCAAGTTCTGGCTTGTTCTTCCTTGTGGTCCAAACCCCTTAAATGGGTAGCAACCCTAGGAAGTAAGCCACGCTAAAGTCCGGTGGTGGGATATCGTAGTCCCTGCTCGGAGGTCACACTAGCTTGACTTGAGTATTAAAGTATGAAGGGTAATTGGCCAAGTAAAGATCATAACTGGTGTAAGTCAAGGATCTTGAGTAAAAGAGTAAAGTACATCGATTAACCCGGATGAGTAAGTAACTAACAAAGTATTTTGTATGAACTTGAGAAGTGTATCTCAGTGCCTTGGTAAGTATGAATGGTTGATTTGTGATTGTCTTCCATTGTATGTATCGGGTTGTATGTATGTATGCACTATGGTGTGAATGTATTATTGTTCATTACACCATGTATGCTTGTAAAAAATAAATACTCCATGTATGCGACCAAGTAGTCGGCGTACCCCCATTAGCCGCGGGGTATGCGAATTTCATACCAGCTATTTGCTGAGCCCCTTGGGCGCTGTTTTTATTTCTTCCAGGTACCCGTGATGATGGTCGTGTTAAGACCGAGATGGATACTTTTTGTGTAGTTAGTAGGATGAGGAAGGTGTACCGAGCTGTACATGGCTTATAGCCTTTTTGAGTAGCCGGTGTACCATGTGGTACACGCTTTTGGATATTTTGGAATTTTGAACTTGGTAGGAATGAGTAGATGTATAAACTCATAGCTTTTGATTAGGCTTGTAAGAAAGGGATGTAATTTGATATGAATTTGTATACTCGGTAATCCAAGGATGTAAGTAAATGTTGGGAATGTAATGGAAGTATTTGTGATTGTTCGGTATATCCACAACACTTTTACCCAATTATGGTAACTTGTTTACACTTACAACCTCAAATATTCTTACATTATTCCCTTGTAACTCATTCCTAATCTCATCTCAAGTAGTACTACTTACCAATTCTTTTCACAACTCTTCCTAGAGTGTGCTAACTTCATCTCTTCAATTCTAACTTCATAACTCCTTGTATACCAACCTAGTTATACTAGACTTAGTCCCATTGCATCTCCTTTCACAATTTCCTTTTCTTTACAGTTTCTACTCATCCTTTTCAAGCTTGCACATACCTATGCATTCCTAGCCATCCTCTTAACACCTTACACCTTACTCTCAATCTTCTTGACCATATTAAATCCTCCTTAGACATTTTTATCCCCTTTTCTCAATCTACTCAAGGCTATACTTCTAGCTCACACCTAAACCATCTCCAAGCAATCTAAGACACCCTTACATCATTTTCCCTACAAACTTTTACACAACTCAGTACACCTCTCATACCATAATCTTGACGTGTTTAATTCACCCATTTGACTTCAAATTCCTCCTAATCAACTATAGGTCATTATAACTCCCAAAAACACATTTGGTTAACTCATTTCTACTCAATTAACCTTAAATGACTCCTAGTAAGTCCTAGGTCATATTAATTCACCTAAAACCTAAAACACTTGATTTCTACACCAATTTTGCCATAGCTCCTCTACTATATTGTTATGCCCAAATGCATAGTCTTTCCTTCCCTAATCATCACAATCTATCAAATCCTTATCTCATGGTATTTCTCACCTAATTCAAGATATCCATAATAAACACAATATGGTGCAATAATCTTAAATTACATAGCACTAAGGCTCTTAAATGACATGGATCTAATGCCTTTAAATGACATGGCTCTTAGGCCCTTAAATGACATGAATTTAAACACTGAATTTCAAATAGCCACCTGCACACAGCAATAATCCCATGGCAATACATAAAAGCTCTTATAATTCTCCTTATGATTGTTTTTTTCTAACTCATATGTCATTAGCTCTTTAGTAACAAGTTCATAAGTGTGATCATACCATTTCCTAGGTTATATAACCCAACATAAATGTAAGCTCTAGGCTACATTTTGTATCAACTAAGACACAATTCCATACGGCATTAAACAACATTAAGGTAGGTCATTTACCTTAAGATTTTAAGCCCTTTCTCTTCTTCCTCTTGGTTTCCTTGATTGAAATTCGGCCAAGGAGGTTTCATATCTTGCTAAACTTCTAACCAAGTTCAAATTTGAGTACTAGGTAAAACCCTTAGACTCATTAAAACAACTCTTAAATATTAAGAGAGTGCTTAGTGCACTAAATTGGATGATTACCATAGGAATCTTGGAATGGAGTTTGGTAAAGAATCAAAGCAATGCTTCCACAAAGCTCTTGAAGATTGAATGGATTCTAATACAAGGAATGAAATGAGCCATCTTAAGAAACCAAAATCGGCCATGTATAGAAATTGAAGGAAACTTGAGTTTTTTTGTAGCTTTTCTTACCTTAAACCAAAGAGAGTGTAAACTAGATCTTGTACATGAGTTTTTCCTCTTCAAATGGAGTCAAACTTCAGTTTTGGATGATTTGAAAAGACCACTTGAAAGTTCTTGACCTAACTAGCAATAATATGTGGTTTATTTTGGATTTGGAGCTTTGTAATGGATTTGGCAAGCAAAGCAAGGTGGAGAAGCCATGGAGCTGGAGCTCTACGGTTTGGAGAAGAAGAGGATGAAGAAAATGCTGGGGAAGAAGGAAGGAGAAGAGAGGAGAGAGGAGGGAGGAAAGTAAGAAAAGATATTTGTTACTTTTGTCAAAAGTGAGTGAATAGTGAACTTCCTCCTCCTTCCTCTTTTTCTAGAAATTATGGCAGCTAAGGGTGGTGACTCGCCACTTAAAAACCGTGCCCCCATTAATATTTAGGGAGTAGTTTAACCATTGGCCAATTAAAGAAGTCTTATGACTTAAATTGTTACTATTTAGGTACTATTCATCATTAGTGCACAAATTTGTGAAATTTTTGTAATTTCTTTGATTTCGGCTTCCTAATGTGATACTAAGTAGTACACATGTTGATTAAGGTGTATACTTGGTCATTTAGCCACTCAAAACGCATTTCTAAGACAATTTTTCAAAAATGTGCTTTAAGGAGTCTTAAACACAATTTATGTTTTAACTTGTTTTTGAGCTGGTTTTCTTTGGTAATTGTTTTAACATGTTATTTAGCATTTTAATAAGGTATAGGAATGCCCTTTAGGTCCTAACCAAGGTTACACAAGGTCTAGAGCAAGTATTTGCATAAATTGCCCTTGTGGTGTATTCTTGTGTATTCTATGGTTTAACTTGTCTACCAATGTTTCTAAGGCATGTTTTAGCCTTATTACATCCTAAGTTTATGTTTAATTACCATAGATAGGTTTGGGGTATTTCAACCTACCCCCTTAAAAGAACTTTGTCCCCAAAGTTCCCATGCATCTTATATCATTAGAATACACGGATAACCTCATACCATAGATCATATAGATCATATTTATATATAACCTTCAGACTCATATGGTCTGTCATATATGTATACTAAACATATCACACAACATGTCTCAGCATGTATAGAACTCAAAATTCCCTTTGTTGCATCCTCTCCATGTCATCGTTCAGAAGACAAAGGCTCACAGGTCCTCGACTTCATGAGCGAGTAATGCAAGATATCATCCGCAGGTACCAACTACTGGACACTTACGCTCTCTGGTCCGCGGTCCTTTGGAAGATCAAAACAATCACATACTTTTGTCGTATTCTCCCAATGTCATCGGTCCGAAGACAAAGGCTCACAAGTCCTCGACTTCATGGGCGAGAAATACAAAACCACTCTGTTCTCCCCATGTCACCGGTCTGAATACAAAGGCATATACGTCCTCGACTTCATGGGCGAGACTCAGTAAAAATGAAATCCTTTTACCGAGGTCAAGTAAAACACAATTCCTTTATTTGAAAATACAAGTCAACTCCAATTCCACTTTATGCTAATGCATCTATTCTTAACGTGATTAATTGTGACCACTGTAGGGAGTTTCAGGAATCATCCGACCCTGATGTGATCAGCATCAGTGTTGAACTATCCTTCCACCCCAATTTGTTTTTGGTTTCCCTTGATCCCCGGGAATCAAGTTTCACCTCCCACGTCAATTTCAAACATCAAATAATTCACTCATTTCCAATTTTCTATCTTTTAGTCATTCTAGTCATAATCAATGCATCTCCAAAATATGGACTCAGTCCATCAATCATTCTCAATTCATCTCCCAGCAATTACCTAGGGAATTTAATTCCTACTAGGTTCTACATACCTCATAATATTACCATATTCGGCCTCATATAAATATATACCGTAGGTATTTTAATTCCTCTGGAGTCTCTCTACTTCTTTTCATTTGTATTCTCACGCCAGAGTCAACAAGGTAGGTATGTAATATGTATGGTATTCGCATCTTATGTGTGTAATGACCATAATTAATCTCAAAATGTATACATATGCATTAAAACAAATTCTTTTGTGATATGCACATCGTAGTTTACGTACTTGGTACGTAGACATACGCTAAGTGGTTTTTCGCTCTACCCCCCTTAAAATGGATTACGCCCACGTAATCAACATTATATCATCCTTGAACATAGGTTCAAGATGTTTAGTTCTCATGGAGCATACTGGCTTTCATGATGTCTATCTCACATTATGATCCGATCAGAGGGTCTTAACCATATTAATGGCTTAGTCTCTGCAGCAAGGATCCTTATCAGTATTTATAACAATCTTGTAATTGGGTTCTGTTTAGCTTCTAATGCTACAAGGCATTTGGTAGATAAGCCGTATATTCAAATGGAAGATGTGAGATACATCGTTCCTTTCCCCGTTCATTAGGTATATCAAACCTTTAAGGTACCGGTCTACTAGCTTCTGCTGCGCGACTCTGATAACCTTAGGGCTTAGTTTGCCCGTTTTTATCCTTTTAATGTATTGTACATCCCTTTGCATCCTTATAATTTAGGAATAAAGGTCTCTCAATGGACGCGTGCTATCTTTAATTATACACGGCCTTAACGAGTTGTAGCTTGTCTATCCCATTTCTCTGGAGATTTAATGCTCATACTCTGAGTGTTCTCTTACGTGTCTAATTGTTCTTTCCAACTGACCTTTGGTCTAAGGATGATGCTTAATCTGAAACTACTGTTTAGTGCTTATTCCCTTTACAGTTTTCTCTAAAGTTTATAGACATGTCAGATGTCTGTATTTAATAATCCGTGCTCTTCGCACTTCATAATGCTTAGTTATTTTCCATTTGGAATGAGTTCTCTGATTCCTCTTGTGTCGTTGGTTTAACTGAGTTCTTTCTCTTCAACTGTTTGAGGTAATAGCTGCTCTGGTCTGAACTTGCATCACTGGTCGTGGTACGGAGTCGACTACTTCTCGTGTTCCTTACACTACTCGTTTACATGCATGGGGTACCATACTGATACATTACTACTTACCCGACTAACTCATAAATAAGTCTGTCAGGCCCACAAGCTCCTGTGGAGTGCAGTCGTCCCCCATCTCGTTTTAGTATACTCGTAGTGTCCGTCACATGTTTAGCTATTGCTAATTTATGAAGTATTCTGTTGTCGATCTTCTCTTTCATCGTTTCATGATAACACTTGTTGTTCTTCTTGAACTTAATCAAGGGAAATCCATCTACTGCGCTCTTAGATATGTTCTACTTTCTTCTTGCATTTAGTACGGACTCGATCCTTAGCAACTGAGGTCTCTTTCCATAGAGCCTATTATCTTGTTTCTCATATTTGATCTACTAGGAATGCACTTCCAGTTCCTTAAGGAATGGATAGTGTGCTTCCTGTGAAATCTTTCATCGCATGGTCTAGATTAGTGGTGTTAATGCACAGTTCGTGTACCATCTCATTACCTCATTTACATTGGGTTTAACTTATAGATCTAATTGGCTTCGTGTTATTATTCGACGGTTTATATATATAGTGGTCGCTGCTGCGTACGGTAACTTATTCATTAGACAGATATGGTTTTACGGCCTCTACTACTATAGTAGCTTGCCTTTATTCTGTTGCCCATTGATGGTGCAACTCTTCAATTGTTCACTCCAACATCTAGTCTTATACCCCATCCCATCATGGTGTGATACACACTAGGAGCTCTCTAGGTTCGGGTGTATGGCAGTTGTCGTATCATGTCGTGAGATCGTTATCTTTAATGGAAAGATGTTTTGCTTCATATTCGGTTTCATATGTAGATTAGTCTCTCTCACGTTCTTTCATCATTTAGATATCATTTCCAAAGTGATTTAACTAG